>CM060700.1:15657170-16039670 GCA_030686995.1 Artemisia argyi
CTTCGACGGGTGTGATTTCAGCAGATGAAGTGTAAATACCCCCAATTTGTATAGAATCTTCATCATCGTCGTCATCGTAAATAAAAGCCTTTCGTAATTTAGCATTTCTTTCTTTGGCAAGTAATTCTTCCATTGACTTCTCATGAGGATCGGGAGTATATGTAATACGATTAGCAACGAACTCTCGTACCATTGCGGTGAGGGATTTCATTTCATCAATAACTTCATTCGGAACTTGAACCATGTCGGGAGTTTGTGGTGGTTGGTTAAAACCATGAGAATCGTAACATGAATTCGGCTCATAATAATTTTCAAACGATCCCTCACAATTTTCAAAATTTGATGAATTATCATTGAAATAAGGTTCCTGCTCTTAAGAGTTTTGAGGAGGGTAATTGAAATTGTTTTGAGGATAACTGAAAGAGTTCGGATCATAATCGGAGGTGAATGTGGGTTCAGTTCTAGAAGCATAACACATACAAAGTCCACGAGTAAATCCACATTCTTTGCAAAAACACCGTTCACAAAGTACTCCTTCTTCGGAGGGATTTCCACAATTAAAACAAGTGAACGGAGGCGACGGTGGTGTTGGAGGATAATCGGAAATGTTTGAAGGATTGTTGAACGATCTTTGATCATACGTGTGAGAATTACAAAACCAACAAACTCCGTCACTAAGATTACTACCACATTGTTCGCACGTACACCAAACACATGAACCTTCAAAGAACGGTTCTCCACATTTAAAACAAGTCGGATCCATAAGAATTATCGGTTAAGAGGGTTAAAGAAAAAGAATTAAATGATAAGAGGATAAGAAGATTATTTTTGGTTTTTTAATTATTGAAAAAGAAAATCAAAGTAGAAAAGGAAAATCTTTTTGTATTTTTATTTTTATAAAGCAAAATTCAAAATTTATTTTTTATTTATTTATTTTTATTTATTTTTATTTATCAAGTATTGTTTTTACCAAGTTTCATTTCTTTTGGCGAGTTAGCCAAGATTATCGAGTTAGATAATCATTACCTCATCGTTTAATAATATTATACTACTAAAAAGACTTAAATCAAAAAATGGCGCCGTCATATATATAAAAATGAAAAGTACAAAAGAGAGTAGTTGTAGTGTTATTCCTGAAAATCGGAAAACGGAGCGTTTTTGAGAATAAATGATTTTAATATTTCTTTTGAACATTATTGCTACTTTACAACGTCAGTAAAGAGAGGTTTTGAAATTATTTATCTCTTAAGCGTGAGGTGATGACATTGCGTGAGGACACGGCAATACCTTAGTCTGGGGGATTTTGATGAGTGCTTATTCACACATCATTTTTAGGCTTTAAAACAGACCAAATACACAAAATACACCAAATATGCCAAGAGAATGTATGTTTTTGTATTTGTGTATGTGTAGGTACAGATATGTGAAAAATGAACAAAAACAAGCCAAAAACCGACAAAAACGAGCACGAGATTGGAAAAAGGTAAAAAGCCGAAGCCGAGGAAGAAATTTATCCAAGAAAAGCCCAAAATGACAAAAGTGATCCTTAGAGATTCAGAGAATAACAAAAGAGACTCTTAGTTGAAATATGAAGACCTTTACAATAATGGCCCTCCAAGTTTCAGCAAGTTGTCAACTTTGGTCCTTTGAAGAACTTTGGAAGAAAAGTCAACTCAACTCCTCCAAGTTACAAGATCGTTACGTGTAGTATTTAGTTGCATTTGTAGCGTTTTAATATGTTTTAAGTAGTTTTCTCATGTTTTGTAAAAGTCTAGGGGCTAATTATACAACAAACTCAAAGATTAGAGAAGCCCTAACCCCTAGCCTATAAATAGATCTCATGAGCCTCATTTGAGAGGTTGGTTAGTTTTAGGGTTAGTCTTAGGGTTGTTGAGGGTTGGTCCTCATAGTAGTAGGAGTAGTATAGTTTTATTTTTATGAAGTCATTTTTTATGCTACTTTCTCTCTCTAGCTTTATCTTTCTAAAAATCTTTAATTTTTAGTTGTTAAAATCTTGTTTTTATTGGTGGGATTTAAAGTTTATGGTTAAACTAGGTTGTTTAGTAATAAATTTGGTGAAAAACATTAGTTTTTAGGCTTTATTTTGGATCAAAATAGTGTTTTGTTATGTTTTTATCGAGTTAGATTTTTAAATTTTTTTACCGAGTTTGATTTTGAAAAAAAAAAAAAAAAAAGTATCGAGTTAGGATTTTAAAAAATATTATCGAGTTTTAGTTTTTTTTTAGTTAGGGACCTAAATGCAATTTATCGAGTTTCGTTTTCGGTTAGGGACTATTATGCAATTTTAGAAAAAACTTTCGAGTTAGAATTATTTTTAGTATATCGAGTTTGAGTTTTTTACCGAGTTTGGTTTTAGTTACCGAGTTTCGTTTTCGACCAGGGATCAAATTGCAAATAAAAATTTCGAGTTTGGTTTTTTTAGTGTTTTCCGAGTTTGAGTTTTTTTTAGTGTTTTCTGAGTTTGAGTTTTTTTATGTTTCACCGAGTTTGAGTTTTTTTTTTTTTTTTTTTTTTTTTTTTTTTTTTTATCTATCTATCTATCTATCAAGTATTATTTTTATCAAGTTTCATTTCTTTTGGCGAGTTAGCCAAGATTATCGAGTTAGATAATCATTACCTCATCGTTTATCGAGTGAGGTTCTCTTATACTTTATGCTAAGGCGAAACTCTGCCGAATTTTATTTTGGCTTATCTATTTTGTTTCTTTTATCGAGTCTTTTTATTTTATCAAGTAACTTTATTTTATTAATATGAGTTTCGAGTAGTATTAGTGTTCGCTTAGTGGCACGAGTTTGTGAGTTAAGTGTGGACATAAAAGAGGATCGTGATTAATAATCATTATGATTATTTAGACTTGTAATTTTATTATTTGAAGGGCAAAAGCCGGAGAATAATCAAATTACAAATCTAGTAATTATTTTCTTTTTAAAGGGTTATTTTCAAAATAAACCAACGTTGTGAGAAAATAGTCTTGTTTAAGGAAAATAATTAGTCGTCAATCCTTGACCCACACTTGATGAACTTATTCACGTCGCTTAGCAAACATATTGTTTTTAAAAGTCTTTTCCCGTCTTATTTTTTTCTTTCTTATTTTAAATCTCGTTTTCTTTAGTTATTTTATCCATTGCTTGTTTTATTTGTTTGTTTCCTTTGCGTAGTTTTATTGTTTCTTTTTACTTTAACTGCGTTTTAAAGTCTTTTCCCGTCTTAGTTTTCTTTCTTGTTTTAAATCTCTTATTGTTTTATTGTTTTTAATTGCTATTTCATTTTCTTTAGAGTAAAAACTTCAAAAATTCTCAATTATATTTTCCTAATCACTTCACAATCACGCAACTCAAGCCGACTCAATCGCCGTCTTACCTTCGTTGGGACATAACGACCCGGGGAACATACTTTCACGAGTATTTCTTCGGAAAATAAACATATACTATAAAAAGAACCAAAACCAGTATTAAAAGAGAATTTAGTGTTGCAAGAACACCTCAGCAAAATGGTGTAGCTGAGAGAAGAAACAGGACACTAATTGAGGCTGCTAGAACCATGTTAGCTGATTCCAAGCTACCAGTGACTTTTTGGGCTGAAGCAGTTAACACTGCTTGTTATGTTCAGAACAGGGTTTTGGTGGTGAAGACTAAAAACAAGACACCTTATGAGCTATTAAGAGGAAGACCCCCAATCTTGGATTTCATGAAGCCATTTGAATGTCATGTTACAATTCTCAATACCATTGATCATCTGGGCAAGTTTAAAGAAAAGTCAGATGAAGGCTTCTTTGTTGGATACTCTATGGTTTGCAAGGCTTTTAGAGTCTACAATTTGAGAACAAAGAAGATTGAAGAAAATTTGCATGTTGAGTTCCTTGAAAATAAACTTAACACTGCAGGTGCAGGTCCAGAATGGCTGTTTGATCTTGATGCTTTGTCACATACTATGAACTACATACCTGTTGCTTCAAGTGTTAGAGATAACAATTTTGATGATTCAGAAGAGTTTATAGATGAAGATGACACTTGCAAAGATGATGAAGATGATAAAGATCAAATTGTGATGCAACTTTGGGATTTTGTTGATAATGAAGATTCACAACCTTCAAAGAATTCGGAAAAGGAAGGTGATGCAAATGTTGTAAGTTTTGATGCTTTGAATAAAGATATTCCTGAAAGTAGTGGTAATCCAGTTTCCACTGCTACACTAAATATTTCCACTGATGCACCAAATGTGGAACATACTACTCAGGAAACATCTTATGATGATGTGGAAATCACTAATATGCCTACAACGTATGATATTCCTCCCACATCACAATCCACAATTCACAAAGTGCATCCCCTTGAGAATGTAATTGGAGATTTACAATCAGGTGTGAAGACTAGAAAGCAGACAAAGACAAATGATAATCATGGGTTCATTAGTGAAGTATATGAGTCCAAGAAGCATACAAACAAGAATGAGTGCTTGTTTTTCTGTTTTCTATCACAGGTGGAACCTAAAAATGTTTATAAAGCCTTAGAAGAATCAAGTTGGGTAGAGGCTATGCAAGAGGAGTTGCTACAATTCAAGCTTCAAACGGTATGGGTTCTGTGTGATTTACCTGATGGAATGAAGGTTATTGGCACAAAGTGGGTCTTCAGAAACAAGAAAGATGAAAGAGGCATTGTTATTAGGAACAAAGCAAGACTAGTTGCTCAAGGGTATACTCAGGAGGAAGGTATTGATTATGAAGAAGTTTTTGCTCCTGTTGCAAGACTTGAGGCTATCAGACTATTCTTAACCTATGCATCTTTCATGGGATTTACTGTCTATCAAATGGATGTCAAGAGTGCATTTCTGTATGGAACTATTGATGAGGAGGTCTATGTTTCACAACCTCCATGCTTTGAAGATCCTAAATACCCCAATAAGGTTTACAAAGTGGTCAAGGCTCTTTATGGCTTACATCAAGCTCTAAGGAAGTGGTATGAAACCTTAGATGCTTATTTATTGAATAATGGGTTTATAGAGGGAAGATTGATCAAACTTTGTTCATCAAGAAAGACAAAGGTGATATTCTAGTAGTACAAGTGTATGTTGATGATATTATTTTTGGATCTACTAAACAAGAGATGTGCAAAGAATTTGAGAAGTTGATGAAAGATGAGTTTCAGATGAGTTCTATGGGAGAACTTACTTTCTTTTTGGGACTTCAAGTGCAACAAAGCAAAGAAGGCATCTTTATTAGTCAAGACAAATATGTGACTGAGATATTGAGGAAGTTCAACTATACTGATGCAAATTCTTCAAATACCCCTGCTGATAAGACTATTCATCTACTCTTGAAGAATGCTAGTGGGGCAGAAGTGGATGTGCACACTTATAGATCAATGATTGGTTCATTGATGTATCTTACTTCATCAAGACCAGATATCATGTTTGCTGTGTGTGCTTGTGCAAGATTTCAAGTTATTCCTAAAATATCTCACTTGACTGCTGTAGAGAAGATTTTTAGATATTTGAAGACATATCCTAATCTAGGATTGTGGTACCCAAGAGATTATCCTATGGAGCTACTCACATATTCAAATAGTGACTATGCTGGTGCAAGTTTGGATAGAAGATCAACCACAGGAGGCTGTCAATTTCTTGGATGTAGATTGGTGTCATGGCAATGCAAGAAACAGACAATGGTGGCTACTTCAACAACTGAAGCAGAATATGTAGTTGCTGCAAGCTGTTGTGCTCAGGTCTTATGGCTTCAGGCTTTAATTGTCAATCCCACAATCTATGTGTCTCATATCAAACAGTTCTGGAACACTGTGGAGTCCATAACTATTGAACAGGGAGACGAACATGAATCTGTGGAAGCTCTTAGAGCCACAGTGGATGGGGTAACCATTGATGTTACTGAGTCATCCTTGAGGAGAATTATCCAATTGGATGATCTCAATGGTATCATCACATTACCTAATTCAGACATTCATGAACATATTTCCACAATGGGGTATGACACATCTGATAAAAAGGTTACTTTCAAGAAAGGATGTTTTTGTCCCCATTGGAGGTTTTTCATTCATACTCTTTTACATTGTCTAAGTCCTAAGCAAACCTCTTATGAACAATTTAGTTCAACCATGGCATATGCTTTGGTTTGCTTAGCCACAAACATAACTTTCAATTTTTCAAAGTTTATTTTTGATAACATGAAAGGCAATGTAAAGAGTTCATATAAATTTTTAATGTATCCAAGGTTTGTGCAAGCGGTGTTAAATGAATTTCCACTGCAAACCCACAAAAGAGTTTATCCAACCCCCCGTCTTAAGCCAAAAGTTTTTCAAAATATGGCTAAGACTTCAGCACTTTGGAATGGGGAGGTTAAACCACTTTTTCCTGAAATGCTTTCAAAGATTTCATAGGTACAGGGTGAAGATGCAACAATCCCAGTTGTATCCCATCACACACCCACTATTGTTGTTCCAACTATTCAATACACCCTTGCTGTTACTCACATTTATGAGAGGAGGCAAAAACAACCAACTCCTCCCATCTCAACATTGCCTGAGTTTGAACCATATGGTTTAGGCACAAGCAGTGGTGGATTTGGGCTTCACTCTAGTCCAACTAGAGAAGAGCCTGACTCCATGCCCCATGATTCACCTCTCTCAACAGGTCACATAGTTAGAAGTGCTGAGGGCAGTATGCAATCTAATGAATTGATGGAACTTTGTACCAATTTAGTTAAAGAAGTTAAAGCTCTGAAGCAAGAATTGGCACAAACAAAGCAACAACATGCTACAGAGCTTGATCAATTGAAAGCAGAGCTTAAGAGTTTGAAGGATGAAGTTCAGGGGTTGAAGCAGCATAGATCTACCAAAATTGTGTTTTCATCTTCATCCTCACCTCAAGATGGTTCCTCAAAAGCTTTTAATGAAGATTTGGGAGATTCTTCCAAATAGGGGAGGATTAATCCTGATGCTACACTTAAGAGGGGAAAATTAAATTTTGATCAGTTATTTCAAGAACTTGATGATCAGGATGATAGACAACATGAAGAGGATGCTGCAATGAATTCTCAAAATATTTTTGAAGAAGCAGTGGAAAGAAATATTGAAGCAGTGGAAACAGACAAAGAAGCAGTGGAAACTAATATTGAAGCATTTGATATTACAGATGCAGAATTTCAAAGAAAAAGACAAGACAAAGGAAAAATTCAAATCTTTGAAGAATCTACTAAGCAATCAAGAAAGGTTTCAAAGAGAGAACAAGCTCAGATTGATTATGATGCTGAGATGGCAAGAAAGTTGGAAGAAGATGATGCTGAAAAGAAGAAAAAGCAAGATGAATCTGATATTGCAAGCTTTATGGAGGCTAGAAGGTTAGATAAATTGGAATCTACTGAATCAATGGAAGCTAATCCAATTTCTTCTATTCAACCAACAATCTTGAAAGAGAAACCTCCAATGTTCACTTATGTGCCTACTGAAGAAGAGATTGATTTCTTGATTACTAATGATCCAATGATTAGAAAGAAGGCAGTTGAACTTGTTGCTGATACATCTTTAACTGAAGAACAAAGGTCTGCTCAATTAAAGTACTTCATTCAAATGAAGAATAAACAGGCTCTTGATGATATTATTGGCAAAGTTAGAAAGGGTCAAAAGAAGTCAAGACAACCTACAAAGGCACAGATTATAGCTGAGATGAAGAATTTTTGTTGTCATGTTGGCAATTGGAAGATGGTACAATTCAAAGGAATGTCACATGATCAGATTGAAGGAATTTACTACAGGGTTAAAAGACAGGATAGCAAATTCATTCCTATGAATTATGAACCAGAATTAAAGAGAACAAAAAGATCAGGTGTGAGTCTTGAATCTCAAGATGTTAAGAAATCAAAGACTCAGGAGTCATCTCAAGTAAAAGAAGGTAGTAAGCTAACTGAAGAACAAGTCACAAATATGGTGGTTCTTGAAACTGATGTGCTGAATATAGAGCCTTTACAATCAAAACATCCAGTGATTGGTTGGGAAATCTTTTCTGATGATTTTGGAGTTGCTTGGAAGATTATCAAAACTGGTGGAGTCACAAGTATTTGCAGAGATATTGAAGATATTGTTAGATCTTGTGATAGAGAAGACCTGGATATTTTATGGAAGATAGTCCAAGATCAGTCCAATAAGGATGAACTTGTTGATGTTAAAGCTCAGGAGTTGTGGGTTCATTTTAGAAGACTATATGAACCTGATCTAAGTGACAGATATTGGAGATTTGAAGCTCATAATATAAACACTTTGTGGAAATTCTATGATTCTAGTGTTGTGCATCATGTTTCTACACAAGCTGGTGTTGATGTGTTTATGCTGGGTGAAAAGGAATACCCATTGAGAACAGGAGTACTTACTGTCATGATATCTGTTAAGCTCAGATGTTGGGAAAGAAATGAAGTCATAAATAATTTGCTGCAAAGGATATATGATCAAAGTGTAAGAGCTGATAAGGAGTTAAGAAGAAGAAAATGAAGTGTTTGGAAGAATTCCCAAATCCTCATAGATGCTGATTGATTGATGAAACTTATAGATTTGTATATAAATCATAAGTTTAGGGGAGGATTGTTGGGAAATATGCTATTCAGTGGAAATACATTACCACTGATAGACTTTGAGATTACTACTGCTGAAGAATGCACTAGCAGTGGGAACACATTACAACTGCTAGTACATATCATTACCACTGCTGGAGGATAATTGTTTGAAAACGTGTAGAAGATAAATATAGAATAGATTTTGTGCATATCTTATTCTATTAGTATTATACGTGTCTTGTAGAAGAGGACTCCTTGTGCTATAAAAGGAGATCCTAGGTTATGGTTTAACATACGTTTTTCCTAGAGCTTCAAGTTGTAAAACCTAGTGATACTAAGATCACTCGTATTATTGTTCTAATAATATTGGAGCTAAGAGTTTGGTTATACTTTCTGTGTTCATTCATATACAACTCACAATCATACCTTTTAAGTATTGGCAAGTAGATTCCGCATACTTGTTAGTATCATTCAAAGTATCATTATAACACATATCAACAAGTGTGTATTCAGATCCATCACGTAAGCACCTAGGATAAACTATCAAAGAGGTCTTTTTAAAGGGTTATAACGTTAGCTATAGGGGTATGGAATACATGGCTTTGTTGGATAAAGGCAGTATTTACTGGTGGCGAGTTAATCATCTTGGTTAATTACATGTACAAAGTGGCGTTGCTAAGCCAAGACTCGACTCGACTTAAGCTAATAAATCAAAAATAATAAAAACTTAAAATAAACATAGAATGAAACGGAATGGTAGTCCGTATGATTTTCTCTCTTTTTTTATTTTTATTTTATTTTATTTTTTTTGTTGCATACACTCTTACCCTACCATCCAAAATAATACATCATAGGGAATGTACATTCCCCTTACACTTGAATCTTTACATACTTTACAATAAACTAATCTAATGACTCGAATTAAGATAATCAAAACACTTGGAGTACTTTTAAGATTAATGCACATATGGGGGTAATATAAGATGTTCTTCCCCATGACTCCATATCACTAGTACTTTACCCATGAGTCCCAATCGTCCCAAAACAATATGTACAAGATATGATTCGACTTAGCAACCATGTAATCAATTTGATAATTAACTAAGGGTTTAAACAAATAACAATAATGCACTAAAGATGAGTGCATACACGGAAGGCTAAGGCGATTTGTGTGTACATTTAAGTGGGTTGTAACAAATTCTTCCTTTAAGTAAAGTGCTTAAAGTTAGAAACGAAAAGATAGGCTCGGAGGGGTGTACTAGGGGTTTCGTGTACTAAAAATGAGTACAACGCTAAGGTGTGGGAAAAATTAGTTGACTTTGCTAGTCAAGTAATATGACTTAAATGGTCAAGTAATTATGATACGGGTTTAAACACAAGGGTGATCCTAATGCCTCTTATCATGTAGTAAATCCTACTACACGAATGTAGTCTCACTAGCGGTCTTGGGATGCATCACTAACGCAAGTTCTAGAATCTAAAGGCTACCGGTACACTCATAAGCTCTATGGCGTCTCCTAACAAATCTAGGGGCGAAACCTCACTTAGTAGAAGGCCGGTACGAGTCTTTGACGCTTCAACTAACGGATGCTAACTAATGAACTTCTTGGATCGCTGGCGCGTTATTTGCATAACGGATGGTCACCAAGTCATACACTAGCGCTGGTGCGTTAGCCAATTAATCTAATACTCGGAAGGTCACTACTTTTTTAAGTAAAATTTTTGAGTGGTACGGTTTTTGTGCTAGTCATATAACTCCTATCCATTAGACGCTTGTTAAAGCTAAAGTTTAACTCCTAAATGTTGTAAAAAAATTTAAATTTGGCGCTAAAATTACACTAACAAGTATTTCTCTTAGTTTTATTACACACCTACCATCGAACAAACAAACTCAAGTGCAATAGTATCCTACGAGGTATCATCGTTTACCCTCCCCTTACACTTAGGTTGAGCATTATCTCTAACGTTCATTTAAAGGATTTAAAAAAAATAAGGTAAAAGAATGAAATTAAACACTCCCCTGATTCGTTCGGTGTGGATAGTGTGGTAACAAGGTTGGATCTTCCTCCAAGAAAATGAACATTCAAAGCTTCCCTTCCAGAAAATAAATCATCTTCTTGTCATACATAACCTGTTAAACCTGAGAAAACAAACAAGGCAACCTCGCATAAAATCGGCGGCAATCTATATATACTAAAAAATCCTAGAAAATAATATAAGATATAATGCTTGTGGAATGAGTGTTTGCAGATTTCCTGGAGTTTATAAAACTCAAGAATTAACAAAAACTTTAAGACTCCGTTAGAAAAACAAAACTCGCAAAATTTCCAGAATTTTACACCTGACGCCGTCAGGTTTTAATTCCTGACGCCGTCAGAAGTGACCTGCAGAAATCTTTTGTTAAGTTTTCCAGAAAATTTCTGGAAAAACTTATGTTTTACTTCCTGGAAAATCCTGCAAAACATTTTTATGACTCGATACAAGCATTTGACTCTAACAAATACTAGTATACATGCTTATTTAATATTGTTGTAAATCATGATCAATTTCGTTCTTATAAACAAATTTCGGGTCTCCCCGTACACTTAGCTTTTTGCAAAATACCTTTATATGTAATTAAGACAAAGTTAAATACAAATTAAAGCATTTTCACAATTTAGTTTGAAACATGATTGACCAACAATAAAAATAGTCACGCATATGGAAACAAATAAAAATCAAACAAACAAAACAAAACAAATAAATTTAAACAACCATGAAATTAAAATCCTACATGCATCATAATGAAAATAAATAAAAAGTATCCCAAGGCCAACAGAGGCCATATCTAAAATTATTACAAGACAAATTGTTTAGAGAGTACAACCATAAATAAACTGTTCAAAGACCATAAAACAACATAACAGATCACTGGGGAGGGGGGCCATAACGGTAATCATAGCCAGGAGGGAGGTGCCCGGTGTACCCGTAGGGAGGGTAGTCCATCTCGCTTCCAGGGAATGGGTCTATCTGCAGCTGAGGCTCAATGTGATCACGGGTAGAAAGATGCTGCATCTGGCGGATAGTGTGATCATACATCCAGTCAAATCTCTGGTCAGTGGTGGTTTGCCATGCGTCCACCTGACCCATCCACGCCCCTTGATGCGCCTGCCAATCTCCCCGGCTCATGTGTCGGTAATAGTCTGCAGACCCAACCTCATAATCCTTATAATGCGGCTGCTGAGGTACACCCTCGTCATCATCCTCAGCACCCGCCGGTCCTCCCGCAATATACCAAGTAAAGGCCCCATTCCCCAGTTCCATCACAATACTCATCTGCTTGAGGGACTTGGCCCTCACCACCCTACATGCCCCACAGTCGCTCAGGTACCCCATAATCTCCGGAACAAGGATTCCATAGGAACGAGCCAGGCGGGTCATAAACATCCCTCCATACACCTTGTCACTATCCCTCTCCCCCACACTACTCTTCAAATAACTCGCTACCCAGAATGGGATGTTACAGTATACATCCGCTGAGAATATGGTGTATAGGTAGAAAAGGTCTGAAGTAGTGACACGGTGAATAGTGCCATGGCGCCCTGACAAACTGTAGGTGATGCATCTGTGAACTAACCTGATCAGAGGGTCCCTAATGGAGGCCGCCCCAATGGTTGAGGTATAAACCCCATTCCCAATATTCGGCCAGAACATGGAACACCTCAAATCATTCCTCATCGTCTCCCCATTCATCAACCTCTGCGTAAAACCACCCTAAACAGCCTCCTCCTGAGTATACAAGCGTAATCTCCATCCAAACTCAGTGATCGAGCACGATCTAAGCTCTCCCCCCAGCCTAAAATAAATGGTGGTACCTCCCATATCTGTCCTAGCCTCAGCTAAATCAAAATGAAAAGTAGCGAAGAACTCCCTGACCAACTCACTATAAACTGTTTCCCTTATCCTAAACAACCTCTCCCATTGAGGGCCTGTAAACGCATCAGTATGGATCCTACCAAGGAAAGCACCCTCAAGGCCCTGGGACCTCAAAAAGTCCCAATCAATCACTGCCCCTGCATCGATAGGGTGATGAAGTATTTCCACATATTTGGTTGTAGAAGCGTCATTATCAAACTCACTCCAACTATGAACCAAGTCACCATAGTTCACACGTTCGGATCTTGATGAACTTCCTTTGTGTTGTCGGGTGCGCTTGCTCATTATCCTGGAAAAAAGATGGAATGGAACGAAAATGGTTAGAATGAGAGTTTTATGAAATTATGCTGTTAGACACATCTGACGCCGTCAGGCAATAAAGCCTGACGCCGTCAGACCTAGCCGAAGTTCAACCATGCAATTACGAGGGAAAAATCAATTTTCAAACTCTAAATCCATGACCCAAACACCCCTTTTTGCAGAAAACATGGGTGGGGGATCAAAACATCCGTGGTATGAAAGATTTTTCCGCAATTGACTCATGATTCATATCAACTACAACTACCTAATGCATAACTCATGATTACAAAACACCAAAGAATGGGCATTACGAGTTCTAACAATGGATCAATATTAGGGTTTCGGATGAAGGGGGTTTCCAAAATTGGTGGGTCCTAGGGATAATTGAATGAATAAGGATGAAGAAAAATAACTTACCACGTGGAAATTGGTCACGGAGGATATCGGATTTGACCTTGAAGACTCGGAGGTGGAGTAACACTTGGGTATAGTTTGTGGGGTATGGGTTGAAAGTGAAGGAAATGGGGTTATTATTGCAGAGAAAACGAGGTGACGGCGTCAAGAGGAAAATTATGACGCCGTCAGATGCCCGTTTTTTGATACTTTGTGACAATTTCAAATTCATCCCCTACACTATCGTTAATAGCCAATCAAAGGTATAAACTATGAGTAGCCATTCCCGTTACTGTAGTCCACCAGGGTCAAACATTTTGTTACTGTCATGAAGTGAGGCATGGTTATGATTAGAGCTGGTTCCAATCCCATTTAGATTACAGTGCCCACCTTGGCAGGTAACGGGTAAGGGAAGGTTCTGTTCCATGGAAATTTCCAGAGTGGAAGTGTTTTTGAGGTGCACCCTTTTCACACCTGGTTTAAATCCAAAGGAACGTCTTTTAGCTTCGTGCAAATCAGGGAGCGTGACTTGCAAGCGTCCAACGAAGATTCTGTGAATTCGCGAATTCTTTTCTCCTTGAGGGGGCTCACAGAAGTAAGGGAGAGTTGAAGGTGAGTCACCTGAGAACGGCTTTCCAGTGTTTGCTTCAACACTTGCCACCCTTGGGATCGGAAGTTCAAAAAAAATTTCAATTTTCTTCGGTGTGGATTTTTCCTTAATTTTCTCCTTAATTTTTGATATAAACTCATCTGCCAAGTTCATAAAAGCATTTCTGGTGCTTTCCATGCAAGTTTATAATTGTCGAAGCTTTCTCTCCTGACTGTCCATAAAAGTGATCATTATCCCTTCAAACTCCTCTTGCCGTGAACGTTCAGGAGAGATGTGTCCGTAAGTTGCACTCACATCTCTATTGGGACTAACCATGGGTTCAGCTGCAGGTATATCAATTAACATTAATTCCTTAACATGCTTTTCGATGTTTCCCAATAACTGTTCGTGGGTTGCATTCATGCAGTTTAGATTCTCTTCTTCCTAGAATATTGGGTCCTCCCATCCTTCTTCTTCGTATTGCGCTAAGCTTTCAATGACCTCCCAACATTTATCGATGCTGAGCCGGCTTAGTCTACCATTGGCTGCGTAGTCTATGGCTCTCCTATTTTGATGATTGACACCATCGTAAAATATCTGAATTTGAAGCCAAAGATCGAGGCCATGATGAGGGACTTTTTGGAGTAAGTCTTTGAAACGAGTCCATGCTTCATATAGAGTTTCACCTTGACGTTTTTGGAACATCAAGATATCATTTCTAAGCTTGGTAGTTCTCCCCGGTGGGAAAAATTGAGCAAGGAAACGAGTGGTGAGATCATCCCATGAGGTGATGGATCCCGCGGGTAAACGTTCAAGCCATTGACTAGCTTGATCACGTAGAGAGAATTGAAATAGACGTAATTGGGTAGACTCTCTAGTTGCAACATCTAGGTCTATAGAATCTACGATTTTAAGGAAGTCCTTGAGATGTTGATTTGGATCTTCGGAACGAAGTCCATGGAATGCACATCCGCTTTGCACCAACCGGATGGTGTCGGATCGCAAGGGAGACACATTGGCTCCTTGGGTGAGCTCAATGGTGTTTCAATAGCCTTGGTGGCTAGGACGGGAATACTCTCCTAAAGTTCGGGGTCTAGGAAGTTGGTTTGGTAGTGGTGGGTTTTGTGGGTGGTTTTGAATTGGTGGGTTGATGGGTTCAAAGATGTTACCACCTTCTATGATGTCGGATGGTAAAGGTTACAAACAAAGACATGAAGAAATAAGATAGACTAAAGAAAACCTAAAAATAAAAATAAAATCTTACTAGAAAGGAATTTAGTAAGTAGACCTAATAAAAAAAAAATTCAAACCTAGACAATAACTATTCCCCGGGCTGCGGCGCCAAAAACTTGATACGTGGGAATCGCACCAGGTTTTACCTCTCAAGGGATCTCGAGAAGCTTACAACCCCCACCAGGCAGTGTACCTGATCGTTGTAGTATAGTATAGTGAAAAGTACCAGGGGATTGATTGTTCAGCTCAGGAATAGTGTCGCTAGGATTAGAAAGCCTAAAAACTAGGTCTAAATGTGAGGGATGATTCTTTTTTGTATTTTTATGTTTTAATGAAAGCAAGTAAAATCTCGGTTTTTGGAAGAGTGGGCGGAAGATGCAATCAAAATAAAATAACAAAAATGAAAATAAACTAATTATACTAATATGGTGTGAACAATGATAGGTAAAGTTGTGTTTACTTAGATTTCATTACTCCCTAGATATCTTTTACAGGTTAATCATTTGTTACAATTGCATGGATGACGGGTCATATTCCTTAATACTAGTCGTACGGCCGTGTACAATATTCCCTAACTCTATAAGATCCTCTTTCACTCCATGTCGAGCCGTTAAAAACTCCTAACATGGGATCACTAGAATTCTCCTACGCATTAAATACAACCAAAAATCGTAGTACACCTCCGATCATGTTTCTTAAGACGTTCAAGCAAGTTACCAATGGAAGTCTGCCAGTTTTCTTAAGCCTAACATCGAATACAATCATCCGTAACAATTATAAACAAACAATCAACCCATAATTAACATCTAGGTTTCACTACATCTAAGCAAACACAAAAGAAATCTAGCCTAGCATGTTAAATTGAAGACAAGCGTAAGATATATTCAAGCAACACATAGACATATTGATTGAATTGAAAGAATACTTATCTCAATTAAACATAAGAGGTTTCAAAGGGTAAAAACCCTTGAAAAGTCTGATAAAATCGTGCTAGGGTTTCTCCAAAGTTACACCCTCTAAGTTCTATCTTAATGAATGAAAATTGGAAAACTATATATAGATTTTACAAGGTGACGGCGTCAAGAAGAAAATTCTAACGCCGTCAACTCGCCGCCCACAAAGAAATCGGACTGCCTAGATCCATTTTTGAAATGTCATGTGTAATATGATTATGGGTCCTCACCAACTTTTAAACCGTGAAGGCCTTGGGTGACGCCGTAACGTTTTCACTGGGCCGTCACCTCTTCCAACTCTTGTTTTACTCTTGACGCTGTCATTAAGAATTTGGTGACGCCGTCAGGTACTGTTCCCAGCAAGGAAACTTGAGACCTTGCCGTTTTTTTCACTTTTACGCTCCAAAAACATCCAAAATGCCTCCTTTTCTGCATTTCACTCCAAAAGTACCTAAAATGACAAAAGGAACGATTTAGGGCATTATTTGATCAAATAAATCCGAATTCGGGCTTAAATGACCCCTTAAAAGTGGTTCATTTTTCGCCTCATCACTCATCATTTAAGCTCATGTGATCAAGACATCCCCGGGTGTGTGTAGATCAAAGTAGAAATTATCATACTCCGGCGGAGATATGATATGAGTGAGTTCACAGGAGAACTCCTCAAAGGTGAATGAATCATATTCGGGGAGAGAATTATGAGAATGAGAAGTGGTACTGCCACTAATCTTGTCTCCCATATGATCAAAATGAAAGGCTTCAAATTCCGGTATAGGATCATCGGAAAGAATGTCACTATCCTTAATGGGGATATGAGATGAAATGGGTTTCATATTGAAAGCCTCGATTTTAAAAATGAGAAGACTGACATTCAATAATGTAGCACGAAAGGCTTCATTTTGGATTTCAGTGTCAGTTTCTTCATCATTCTCTTCTTCTAAGCTAACTAGCTCAGAAGGTAATTCTTCCACATAAACGATGTCTCCACAAGATAACGAATCATCATCAGTAGAATCAGAGAACATCTCAACATGATCAGTTTAGAAGATAAGAGGAGGAGGGATATCACACACATGATCAAGAATTCCCTGTGACTCTCTTAGGATTGGGACAAGGTTCTCAACACTAGACTTTATGAATTCGTCCGATTCCTTTTCAGGAAAAGTGTCAAGATGCTCGTCCCCATGCTCAGAGAGTGAGTGGGAACCTCAGGTGTGATAATAGCTGACTCAGGGAGTTAAGAAGGGCTAGCATCAACGGATTTTTTAATTTCCATATGTTCTTCTGCGAGTGATTCAATTATACTTTCTTCTCCTTGTGTTTCCACAGATTGAGTCTCATCTGATGAACTGGATGAATCATCATCAAAGATATTGATAAGGCGAAAAATGAACCACTTTTAGGGGGTCATTTAAGCCCGAATCCGAATTTATTTGATCAAATATTGCCCTAAATCGTTCATTTTGTGATTTTAGGTACTTGGAGAGTGAATTCTGGAAAAGAAGCCATTTTGGACGTTTTTGGAGCATAAAAGTGAAGAAAATAGCAAAGTCTCAATTTTCCATGCTGGGAACAGTAGGTGACGGCGTCAAGAGTAAATTCCTGACGGCGTCAAACCTCAATAATAAAATCCGAGAGTTCATGAAGGCGTCAAGAGTTTTCCTGACGGCGTCAAACCCCAAAGAATTAAAATCCGTAGTTGATGACGGCGTCACACACAGGGCGTCAAGAGTAATTTGTGTGACGGCCTAGGCCTTGACGGCGTCAGAAGTAGATCAAGGCCGTCCGAGGAAGTATTTGGCGGCGAGATGATGGCGTCACACCTTTGTTCTTGACGCCGTCATCCCTATTTTCCTATATATAGTTTTCTAGTTTTTCACATTTAAAGAGAGGAGTTTTGGGGAGAAACCCTAAAGACGATTTTGGTGTAACTTTACAGGTTTTTCAAGGGTTCCAACCCCTTGATACCTTGCATGATTAATCAAGATAAGTGTTCTTCTAATTCAATCAATATGTCTATGTGTTGGTTGTCTATATCATGTTCTTGTCTTAATTCTATCATGCTAGGCTAGATCTCTTTTGTGTTTGCTTAGATCTAATGAAACCTAGATATTGATATGTGTTGATTACTTGTTTATTCTTGTCTTGGATGAATGATTTATATGTTAGGCTTAAGAAAACTGGCAGATCTCCAAATGGTAACATGCTTGAACGTCTTAAGAAACATGAACCGAGGCGCACTAGGTCTTTATTGGTTGTATTTAATGCATGAGCCACTGTTTACAATCCCTATAGTTATGCTGGGCATGGTGTAGGAGGAGATAAGAGCTCATAGAATTGGGGAGTTATGTGTGCCACCCCATGAATGGTATTAAGGAATACGATCCGTCATCCATGCAATTATAACAAGTAATTAACGTGTAAATGATATCTAGGGAGTAGTGAAATCTAAGTAAACACATTTTCTCCAATTACTGCTCACAACTTTAGTATAAATTAGCTTAATTTCATTTTTAGTATTTTATTTTGATTGCATCTTAGTATTGGGTTAGTTGAATAGCAACTAATTCCGCCCACTCTTCCAAAACCCGAGATTTTAATTTGCTTTCAAAAAAAATATAAAAACACAAAAATAATTATCCCTCACCTTTAGAACTAGTAATTAGACTTTCTAATCCTAGCGACACTATTCCTAAGCTGAACGATCAATCCCCCGATACTTGTCACTATACTATACTACAACGATCAGGTACACTGCCTGGTGGGGGTTGTAAGCTTCTCGAGATCCCTCGAGAGGTAAAGCCTGTTGCGATTCCCACGCATCAAGTTTTTGGCGCCGCAGCCTGGGGAATAGTTATTGTCTAGGTTAGGAATTCTTTTTATTAGGTCCACTTGCTAGATTCCTTTCTAGTAAGATTTTATTTTTATTTTTAGGTCTTCTTTAGTCTATCTTATTTCTTCGTGTCTTTGTTCGTAACTCTTTACCATCCGACATCATGGAAGGTGGTAACATCTTTGAACCCATCATCCCACCACAACAAAACCCACCTTTAGAACCCCTTAGGCCCCGAACCTTAGGAGAGTATTCCCGACCTAGCCACCAAAGCTACCGAAACACCATTGAGCTCACCGGAGCCAATGTGACCCCCTTGCGATCCGACACCATCCGGTTGGTGCAAAGCGGATGTGCATTCCATGGACTTCGTTCCGAAGATCCAAACCAACATCTTAAGGACTTCCTCAAAATCGTAGATTCCATAGACCTAGATGTTGAAACTAGAGAGACTACCCGTTTAAGCCTATTCCAATTCTCTCTACGGGATCAAGCTAGTCAATGGCTTGAGCGTTTACCCACGGGATCCATCACCACATGGGATGATCTCACCACTCGTTTCCTTGCTCAATTTTTCCCACCGGGGAGAACTACTAAGCTTAGAAATGACATCTTGATGTTCCAACAACGTCAAAATGAATCTCTTTATGAAGCATGGACTCGTTTCAAGGACTTAGTCCAAAAAGTCCCTCATCATGGCATAGATCTTTGGCTCCAAGTCCAAATCTTTTATGACCATATCGACATCTCCACGAGGTGAGCCATTGACCAATCGGCCGGTGGTAAGCTATGTGATCTTAGTGCGGAACAATCATGGGAACTTATAGAAGATCTTGCTCTCTATGACAACGAAAGTTGGAACGATCCCCGTGACTTGAACAAAACGGTCAAGGCAATATCTTTGCCTTCGAACAATTCTAGCACTCCCGACCGTAGGATCATGGAACTTGAGGACCAAGTCAAGTTTCTCATGAAATCTTACGATGCTCCTAAGCCTTCAAGCCAAGTGAACAAAATCACTTCTTCATGCGAATTATGTAGTGGTCCCCACGACACTCGTGATTGTGTGGAACTCCCCGGAACAGCTTTTGCGGACTACGCATCCACGCGTACCGACGAAGCGGGAGATAAGTGGTACACTTTCAAGCCCGAGCCAAACACATATGGTGATTCATGCAACCCCTCATGGAAAAATCACCCAAACCTTAGGTGGAAACAAAATCAAGCCAATTCTTCCAATCCGCCTAATCGTTACCAACCAAACGGTCCACCCTCCAACCGTACTTTCAACAACAATCCTTCTAACAACTATGGTAGTACCAACAATCTTGAAGGATTGATGTCTAAGTTCATGGCATCTCAGGAAGCCCGCATAGCTAGGTTCGAAACCGAATTCAACCAACAACAAACGGAGATGACCAACAAGATAGACAACTTGTTGAAAGCCCTAAACAACCAAGCGTTAACCACACCTAGGAAGGACATTAAGGATCCCTCGTCATCCAAACAAGTCCACTTTGTCAATGTTGTCACTATTAAATCAAAAGAGGAGGTTAGAGAAGAAAGTGACAAGGATGAAGTTGGAATAGAAACCAAGCCTAGGGATGAAATTAAGAAAGTTGAGGTTAATAAGGAAGAAAAGTTAGAGGAAGTAGAAAACATAGAAAAATACTCTGATAAGTTACCCACCAAGGAAGAACGGGAATATCACAAAGATTTATTCGATGGTCCCGAGAGACCTTATATCCTTGGTTCACCCCTTATTAAAGTAGGAGATCCCTCTAACATCAACATACCATGCAACATTGGGCATATGCATGTATGGAAAGCATATATAGATCCTAGGTCTCCTATAAACATCATGACTAGGACTTATTACAATTGGGTAATGAAAAAGCAACTTAATTTTAGGATGATGCCCAATAGGAACCTCATAAGTAATTTTGCAGGGAGAGTGAAGGGATTGCATGTGATCATAGGTAATCTCACCTATGAGATAGATTTTGTGATAGTTGAAGACACTCGTCCGGTGATAGATGCTTGCCTAAGCCAAGTAATATTTGGAAAACCATTTGTTGAGGCCACTAGGATGAGTTATGATCCGACTCTAGGGATAGTTAGGTTTAAGGAAGAGAATGATGAGGTTGCCTATCAAATGCCATACAAGATTGAGCAATACCGCCTTCTCTCTAATTTCGAAAAAGAACACAAGCAAGCGGCTTATTATAGGAATGAGGAGGATAGATGTAGAGGAGTTGAATATGTTATGAGTAGGATGCTTGGTTTCTACAAAGAATGTTTGCAACTAGGTCCGGAGTACAAAACTGGTTTAGAAGACGACCTAGAGAATGGAACCAATGATGAAGTCACGTAGTAACCCATGACTTTGAGTCTAGCTACAAGACTCGTAAATAAAGAAAAGCGCTTCTTGGGAGGCAACCCATGTTTTGTGTGATTTTATTTGTTTGATTGTTATTTGCTTCCGTATGCATGTTTTATTTTTATTGTTGGTTGATCATGTTTCTCAATTAAAAAGTGGAAATACTTTACTATGTTGTTTGGCCTAGTCTTAACTCCAACCTAAAAGTATTTTTGCAAAAGATAAGTGTAAGGGGAAACCCCAAATATGTTTTTAAGAAACAAACCGATCATGATTCTCCACAATTTTAAGTGAACATGTATATTCGTATTTGTTAGAGTCAAATGCTTGTATTGAGTCATAATGAAGTTTTGCAGGATTTTCCAGGAAGTAGGACCAAGTTTTTTCATAAATTTTCCGGAAACTTAACATAAGAATTTCTGCAGGTCCATTCTGACGACGTCATGAGTATACTCTTGACGGCGTCAGGAGTTAAAAATCTGGAAATTTTACCGGTTTTGTTTTTCTAACGGAGTCTTATGGTTTTTGTGAATTATTAAGTTTTATAATCTCCAGGAAATCTGCAAACTTCATTCCACAAGCATTATATCTTACTTTGTTTTCTAGGATTTAGTAACTTATATAGGATGCCGCCGATTTTACGCGAGGTTGTCTTGTCTATTTTTGTCAGGATTTACAGGTTATGTATGACAAGGAGATGATTTATATTCTGTAAGGGAAGCTTTGATTGTTCATTTTCTTGGAGGAAGATTTAACCTGGCCAACCTATTATCCATACCGAGCGAATCAGGGGAGTATTTGATTTCATTCTCTTTACTTTTTCACTTTTACATCCTTTACTTGAACATTGGGGACAATGTTCATCTTAAGTGTAAGGGGAGGGTAAAAAGATGATACCTTACATATGCACTTTCGCTTGAGTTTGTTTTGTTTAATGGTAGATGTGTAATAAAACTATGAGAAATACTTGTTAGTGTAATTTTAGCGCCAAATTTAAATTTTTTTTACAACATTTAGGAGTGAAACTTTAGCCATAGCAAGCGTCTCATGGATAGGAGATTGTATGACTAGCACATAACCGTATATTCAGAAAAATTTTCCACCCAAATATGTGAGGTTCGCCTTTAGATTTGATAGGAAAAGCATTTACTATTAGTGCTTATGAGTGTACCGGTAGCATTTAGATTCTAGAACTTGCGTTAGTGATGCATCCCGAGACCGCTAGTGAGACTACATTCGTGTGGTAGGATTTACTACATGATAAGAGGCATTAGGATCACCCTTGTGTTAAACCCGTATTATAATTATTTGACCATTTAAGTCATATTACTTGACTAGTTAAGTCAACTAATTTTTCCCACACCCTTAGCGTTGTACTCATTTTTAGTACACGAAACCCCTAGTACACCCCTCCGAGCCTATCTTTTCGTTTCTAACTTTAAGCATCTTACTTAAAGGAAGAATTTGTTACACCCCACTTAAATGAACACCCAAATCGCCTTAGCCTTCCGTGTATGCGCTCATTTTTAGTGCATTATTGTTATTTGTTAAACCCTAAGTTAACTTTCTAATTGATTACATGGTTGCTAAGTCGAGTCATATCCTTGTACATATTGTTTTGGGACGATTGGGACTCATGGGTAAGTACTTATTTTATGGAGTAATGGGGAAGAACAACATTTATTACCCCCATATGTACGTTAATCTTAAAAGTGCTCCAAGTGTTTTAATTTTCTTAATTCGAGTCATTAGATTAGTTTAATGTAAAGTATGTAAAGATTCAAGTGTAAGGGGAATATTCATTCCCTATGATGTATTATTTTGGATGGTAGGGTAAGAGTGTATGCAAAAAAAAAAAAAAAAAAAAAAAAAAAAAAAAAAAAAAAAAAATCGAAAAATCAAGAAAAAGAAAAAAAAAATAGAAAAAGGAAAAAGAGAAAAAACATACGAACTACCATCCCGTTTCATTCTATGTTTATTTTATGTTTTTGTTATTTCTCATTTATTAGCTTAAGTCGAGTCTAGTCTTGGCTTAGCAACGCCATATTGTACATGTAATTAACCAAGATTGTTAGCTCGCCAACAGTAATAACTTCCTTTATCCAACAAAACCGTGTAATTCATATCCCTATACCTAACGTTACAACCCTTTAAAAGACCTCTTTGATAGTTTATCCTAGGTGCTTACGCCATGTGGTGGAGGTTTGATCCTTTCCCAAGCCTATGGTAATCTATTTTGCTACGACAGGTAGTGTGAGATATCTTTCATTTCCATAATGTTATATTACTTTATTACACCTGAGAGATGTGAGTATCTAAACACTATTTGTGAGTTGCTAGTGTATGACCTCCGAGCTTGTCTATTGGTCTTTAGTGGAACGATTATTTGTTGTAATTACTTTTATATTAGTGTTAAATGACCTCTAACTTGTCTTTTGACTAGAATAAAAGCGCATTTGCTTGAGGACAAGCAAATCTCAAGTGTAAGGGTATATGATAAGGCGAAAAATGAACCACTTTTAGGGGGTCATTTAAGCCCGAATCCGAATTTATTTGATCAAATATTGCTCTAAATCATTCCTTTTGTGATTTTAGGTACTTGGAGAGTGAATTCTGGAAAAGAAGCCATTTTGGACGTTTTTGTAGCATAAAAGTGAAGAAAACGGCAAAGTCTCAATTTTCCATGCTGGGAACAGTAGGTGACGGCGTCAAGAGTAATTTCCTGATGGCGTCAAACCTCAATAATAAAATCCGAGAGTTCATGAAGGCGTCAAGAGTTTTCCTGACGGCGTCAAACCCCAAAGAATTAAAATCCGTAGTTGATGACGGCGTCACACATAGGGCGTCAAGAGTAATTTGTGTGACGGCCTAGGCCTTGACGGCGTCAGAAGTAGATCAAGGCCGTCCGAGGAAGTATTTGGCGGCGAGATGACGGAGTCACACCTTTGTTCTTGACGCCGTCATCCCTATTTTCCTATATATAGTTTTCTAGTTTTTCACATTTAAAGAGAGGAGAAGTAGATCAAGGCCGTCCGAGGAAGTATTTGGCGGCGAGATGACGGCGTCACACCTTTGTTCTTGACGCCGTCATCCCTATTTTCCTATATATAGTTTTCTAGTTTTTCACATTTAAAGAGAGGAGTTTTGGGGAGAAACCCTAAAGACGATTTTGGTGTAACTTTACAGGTTTTTCAAGGGTTCCAACCCCTTGATACCTTGCATGATTAATCAAGATAAGTGTTCTTCTAATTCAATCAATATGTCTATGTGTTGGTTGTCTATATCATGTTCTTGTCTTAATTCTATCATGCTAGGCTAGATCTCTTTTGTGTTTGCTTAGATCTAATAAAACCTAGATATTGATTATGTGTTGATTACTTGTTTATTCTTGTCTTGGATGAATGATTTATATGTTAGGCTTAAGAAAACTGGCAGATCTCCAAATGGTAACATGCTTGAACGTCTTAAGAAACATGAACCGAGGCGCACTAGGTCTTTATTGGTTGTATTTAATGCATGAGCCACTGTTTACAATCCCTATAGTTGTGATGGGCATGGTGTAGGAGGAGATAAGAGCTCATAGAATTGGGGAGTTATGTGTGCCACCCCATGAATGGTATTAAGGAATACGATCCGTCATCCATGCAATTATAACAAGTAATTAACGTGTAAAAGATATCTAGGGAGTAGTGAAATCTAAGTAAACACATTTTCTCCAATTACTGCTCACAACTTTAGTATAAATTAGCTTAATTTCATTTTTAGTATTTTATTTTGATTGCATCTTAGTATTGGGTTAGTTGAATAGCAACTAATTCCGCCCACTCTTCCAAAACCCGAGATTTTAATTTGCTTTCAAAAAAAATATAAAAACACAAAAATAATCATCCCTCACCTTTAGAACTAGTAATTAGACTTTCTAATCCTAGCGACACTATTCCTAAGCGGAATGATCAATCCCCCGGTACTTGTCACTATACTATACTACAACGATCAGGTACACTGCCTGGTGGGGGTTGTAAGCTTCTCGAGATCCCTCGAGAGGTAAAGCCTATTGCGATTCCCACGCATCAGATATCTTCATCATCACTGTCATCAGGAATGAAACGGAATCGAGAGCTACGTCTGGCTGCTTTTTGTATATCAATTGATTCCCTAATAGATTTTTCAATGGCAATCTGGGAATCTAATTCAGCAGTCTGCTCTTCAGCTAACAATTCTTCCATGGATTTTTGTTTTGGATTATCATGGGAATGTTTACTAACCTTCAAATCTTTCACTAAATACAGAAGACCAATAAGAAGGGCATCTTTGGCATCTTCGTCAGAATTGTCATAAGGAACATACTCATAGACAGGTGTATTCCTAATAAGACACTCTGAGCCGAAATGTGAGTTTCCACCGTAGTCACACCAATGAAACTGATGTGACTGTGATTCATGTAGATTGTTGTCAAAATTGTTATCAGGAAACTGCTCATAGACAAGCGTGTTTCCCGATTGACAATAAGAACTGTAGTGTGGACCACCACAGCACTCACAAGAAAAACCTGGTGTATTTTGATACGAAGCATCATTAAAATTTGAATGATATGGTTCTTGGTCGTATGGGTTATGAGGAATGTGGTTGTAATTGTTTTGAGAATATTCACAAAGGTTCTGATCGTAATCAGAGGTGAATGTAGGTTCAGTTCTCAAAACATAACATGCACAAAGTCCATGACTAAATCCACAATCCTTACAATTGCACCGTTCACAAAGTGAACCATCTCCTAACGGATCTCTACAACTATCGCAATGAAGTTGTTTCAATGAAGATGTGTGAGGAGGGTCGTCAGAAAGATTCGGTGAATCATTAGGAAAATTTGGATTTATGAACAAATTGCACACAGTACAAAATCTGTTACTACAATTATTTCCACATTTCTCACAAATACACTGGAAACAACGATAGCCGTTCTCAATCGGGCTTTTACAGTGAAACACGTGTAGCCGAGAGACGCCATAAGAATTATACATGAGATGGGTATAAGAAGGCAGAATCAAATGGATAGAGGGTAAGGAAAAATATTTTTGGTTTTTTTGTGTTCGTTGAAAACTTATTAAAAATGGTTTTGGTAATCGTTTTGAAAGACCAAATCGTTTCCTCGTAGATCACACTAAGTAATCCTTGAGCAATATGATATGGTAAAATTCACGATTTGTTTTGTTTTGATATAAAAGTAAGAAAATATGAACAAAGATGGATAAATATACAAGGAGCGTGTATCCAGATTCACTAATACGCAAAACCATTTAAAATACGCGCACAACCTCCCCGGCAGCGGCGCCAAAATTTGATTGAGGCTAGACAGTCAACTAAATTGACCAAGTAAATGGTCAACAAAGTCAAACTACTTATATCAATGCTTTTGGATAATATAAGGAATCACCAGGTCGTTATGTCCCGACGAGGTGTGATGGTATCAAAAACGGGTTTTGTGATCGGGTGAATTTGGACGGAAATGGGTGTCAAAGTGAGTGATTGATTACACTAAAATAATATAAAATAAAATAGCTTAAATAAGCTATATTAACAAGACTGTAAAATTAGAAAACCCAGAAACGTTTAAAACTTAAAAATGCGTACGTCTAATTTAAATTTACGTAGACGTACGAAATAAAATGAGAGTTTTAAGAAATAAAAATCCTACGGCTATGAAAATTAACTTTTTACAATCCTAATGATAAAAGAAAATTTTTAGAAAAAGAAAAATAATTTTTACACTATTTAATTATTTATTATTAATTAATTCCTAATTACTTATTAATTAACTAATTAAACTAATTTAAATTACTAAAAATACTAAAATGACTTAGATAGTTATGAAATTTTTTATAAAACTAATTAACTGTCACAGGAATCCTATAAAAATATAAAAAGTTTATTTTATGTGTTAATTAACTATTTTACCAATTATTAAACTAATTATTAATTAATTACCAATTAAACTAATTAAATTCTAAAAAAATAGAAAATGAACAGTAACAATTCTAGAAAAATTCCTAAAATTATTTTATAACATATAAAAGCTAGGAAAATTATAAAAACTAGGGGGTGCTTAATAAAAACTAATTATGCTATTTAATACTTAAATATTAATTAATTATTACTTAAACTATATTTAATTCTAATAAATACTAAATGACAAGAGAAAAATCTAGAAAAATTCCGAAAAATACTTTAATATAAAAGAAAATTAATAAAAATATAAAAATGCAAATTACTTAATAAAAATCTAAAAAGAAGAAAATTAAAAAGATAAATAATATTAAATAGAAGATATCACTTAAAATTATTTTGGATTTTTTTGGTTTTTCTTTTGGAAATCTATTTAACTACTAAAAATAAGAAACTTTTGTGAAAACAACTTTTACAAAGCTTAAAAATAAGCAAAATGGACACATAAATGCTTAACAGTTGACTTTTGTTGACTTTGGATGGAAATAAGCTTATGTGGGGTCAACAGGGGTATCTTTGGGTGCAAATAAGTGAGATGGACTGATATGAAGCCAAAAAAACAAAATGACACCACTGATAAGCAAATAAGCACACAAAATAAGCACTTGGAACTTTGTTTCAACACAAAAATGGGACAGACTTTGATGGCTAATATAAGTGGGTCCCAGTGAGCTTAAGCTTCAACACAAGCTTGAAATGGGTAGAGGGCCAGCAGGGGATTCCAAAGAACCAAGAATGATGCAGTGGGGCCCACTGTGGTGGTCTGTGGGACCCACAGAAGTGGAGGCAGTAGGGGTGGTCTGCTGGTGCAGCAGGGGCCTACAGGTCTGTTTGTGAGGGTGTGGAGCCCACACAAAAAATCACAAAAATAAACTAAGACCTGATTCCTAAAGCTAAGCTGGGTGACTTCAACCTCTAAAAGTTTCAAGTACTAGTTCCTAAAACAAAAATCACAACAATTCACCCAAGATTTGGTTTTTCTGCACATGGTGGAATTTGACTTTTTCATGTTTCTTGAAAGTTTGACTTAAATGAAGTTTGGGCTTAATTTACTGACTGAACATGCTACTATACGCTATAATGAGACTGAGGTAGGCTAAATTATCAACTTGTGAAGTGAAATGGTGGGATTACCACCCCTAGGACCTAACAGTTAACAAGTTAGAAGACCACAATGGTGATTTTGACTTTTATCAAAAAGGATACTGGTTTTTAAGGTTAAAAGCTAATGAGACCTAAAGAACCATGTATGAACCAAAAACAATATCCAAATCCCACTGGAACTCAGTGGGATACCTTAAACCAAACACACCCTTAAATACATGAAAATATGATTCTTCAAGTAAATCACTGATTTTGACCATGAAATTAGATTACAAGGCTGTAACATGATATAATAAGCTTAAATGAACACATAAAGAACAACAATGGCCACAAATACTCATGAATCACTTAAGTGCTATTTTGGTAGTGAAATGGTATAAACTGAGCAACATACATTCTAGTGAACAAAGTTGTAATATTAAGCATGAATCCTAGTAAACTACACCTAATAAGCATAAATTAGCAAAGAAAAGTAATATTTAAGCACATGAACAGTAATTTGCAAGAAATGAAATATGTGGCTTACAACAGGTTTTCAAGGTGAGAACTATGAACCAAGGATCAAAACACACCCTAATGTCTCCCATGAAACTTCGAAACCCATTACAATCCAGATTTCACCATAATCCTTACTTGGTTCTTCATTTTCACTGTTTTTTTAATTTAATTTCTATTTTTAGTAATATTTTTGATATTTTAAGTAAAGTTTGTGTACATGCTAACTGAGCTTCCAGAAACCTATAATTAACTTATATTGAGCTTAAGAAACACTAAAACATTACTTTTAACAAGTTTCAAAGTGAAATTGGATTTCAATGAAAAACTATAAAAACTGAATTAGGACTAAACAACTTAAAATTTATATTAGAGAAAGTTAAAATTACACCGACAATGTTGTTTACAACCCTTTCTAACTGAAAGTTACAAATGGAAATGAGATTACATTAAAAATGACACTCTAAAGCTAAACTACAACCACCTAACTTAACTACTGGTCTTTCTCCTCCATTCTTGACTTATAGCGCTCCTCTCAGTCCTCTAAGACTTTCCCACCACATCTGGACCCTTGGATGGGCTTCTTTTGATCCTGGCTGTTTAAAATGGATTTGGCAGGAAAAAGGAGTTTGGCAGGTGGGGGTAACTTGGAAGGATTTGGCAAGCATTAAATGTTGTTTGGATGGTATTGGAGGCTAAGGGACAAGGTATGGGAGTGGTGAGCTGGAGGTGAAGAGGGGGTGGAGTGTGCAGGGGATTATCAGCCAAGTTGGGAGGGGTAGGAGATGAGGTGGAGGTGGAGGTGGTCAAACGTTTGGTTTGACTGAGGGAGATAATAAACGGGGTGGTTTTATTTTTGGAGTGGGCTCGAGTATCTATTGGGCCAGCAAAGGGGATGGGCCAAGGGGGGTTGGATTGGGTGGATTGGATTTGTAGGTTTGTTTGTTTATTTTGTAAAAACCACAAGGACCTTTCATGTAATTCCTGAAAAATATAGGGACTGGATTTATAATATTCCAATAGTTAACATGAGGTCTATTCTTGCTAAGTATCAATAACCCAAAGATAAAAATTGCAATTTTTCACTTTTGGTCCTTTTAGGGACTAAAACTGCCAACTGATGAAACTTGAGGGACCAAAATGCAATTTCTTCAAACTTTCATTCCAAGGACCAAAATTGACACTTGTGACTTTCCAGGGACCAATGTTGACATCTTCTTCCAAAATATTTCTCCCAGGAACCATTTTTGCCAATTTAGAAACTTCAGGGACCAAAACTGTAAATTCTCAAAACTTTTGAAAATTTTCACCAAAGGACTAAATATGACAACTTATGATTTCAAAAGGACCTTTGGTGACTTTTCTTTTAAAATAAGTGCTCAGGGACTATTTTTGCTAATTTTTGAAAATTGGGGGACTGAAACTGGCAATTATGCAAACTTTGTTCGTTTTTCATCTGTTTTTACTCATTTTGCATCTAAAACATATAAAACATAATCCCTATGATATTTTCAGTATTTTGATGCATTTTTGAGTGTTTTTAAATGTTTTTGCAGTTCAGATTGACCAAAAATGATGAGTGTTTGAGCACTCATCAGTGAGGTTTTCACTCGGAGAATTATCAGTGAAGCCAAGAACCTCTTGAGCGTACTCCTCAGCTGCAACATCAATGATATCTATTCGGTTTACCGACTTAGAATCATAATTGGAGGAGTACCTTGAAGTTTGATCGAGGTTAAAAGTTATGGCTTCAGTACCCACATGAAAAGTGATTTCTTGATCAAAAACATCTATAAGAGCTCGGCCAGTTCTAAGGAATCCCCTTCCAAGAATTAGAGGGACACTCGAATCGGCATCAAAGTCAACAATCACAAAATCGGCCGGAAAATGGAACTTTCCCACTTTAACGAATACGTCCTCAGCAATGCCAAGTGGACGAGAAATTGATTGATCGGCAAGCTGAAGGGTCATGCATGTGGGAGTATGTTCGGGAAGAGAGAGTTTCTTCCACACAGAATATGGCATCAGGTTTATGCTAGCACCAAGATCGGCCAAGGCGAAGCATTCAACCATACCCGGGAAAACACATGGAATGAGAAATTTTTCGGGGTCTCCAAGCTTCTCGGGAAGCATTTTCAAAAGAACTATTGAGCAGTTCTCATTCAACGGAGTTTTAGCCATTTTGAAGAGCTTTTCCTTATTACTTAACAGATTCTTGATTGTTGATGCGAATTTGGGTATCAAGATGATAGCATCCGCGAAGCTTATGTCAAAATGCAAATCTTGAAAGATTTGGAAAAATTTATCCATTTGATGACTAGCTTTTTCGCGGAGCTTTTGTTCATTCAATCGTGCTGGGTAAGGAATAGAAGTTTTGGATTTAGGATTCTCAACTGGAGTTTCAGATGGTTCAAAGAAAACTCCATGTTTTGGCATGGTTTCTGGGACAACCTGAGGATAGACGTGTGCGGTACTTCGTGGGCTAGTAGATTGCACCTTGTCCTTTGTTACCTCAGGCTCACATTCCACTACCTTTGGAGGAGAGGAAGAAGAGGTAGTAGGAATCGCGGGTTCGTTATATGAAGCACCACTACGGGTTGTGATCGCTTTTGCATCGCCCCTCGGATTAGCGATCGTGTTGCTAGGTAAAGTACCTGAGCCCGAGGGTTGATCTTGTAAAGACTTCTTGATTTCAGAAATCTGGATGACCAACAACTTGTTCATTTCTTCCTGGGATTTCATGAATTGTTTTAACAACTCATCATATGAAGCCCCACTCGGAACAATGGCTTGATTCTGATTAGGAAAGTTTGGAGCTTGGTTGTTCTGATTGGGACCTTGATTTTGAAAATTACCTTGATTAGGGTTGTTGTTTCCATGAAAATATCCAGGGTTGAAATTACCCTGACCTTGGTTTCGGTTAAAGTTCCCTTGATTTGGGAAACCTTGATTGTGGAAACCTAGGTTTTGATTTTGAAAACCGTGACCTTGATTAAAATTACCTTGGTTTTGAAAACCTTGGTTCATTCTATTTTGATTTTGGTTATGGTTTTGGACATTTTGGTTTTGATTAAACCCGGGTGGTCTAGGGTAGTGGTTAGGACGATAGTTCGGGTCCATAGGAGGGCGGTATTGATTGCCCCCTTGATTTGAGGACTCGGCTACAGCATGAACTTCATACGGGTTACCATCAGTGGCAGTGCAATTGTAATATGCATGAGGACCGCCACAAGTAACACAGACTTCCACTTTTTTAACCTCAGCAGGTGGAGGTGTATGTGGAAAAGAGACTTTCTTTTGTTGTGACAGAACCAAAGCTTGAATAGCTTCAGTGAGCTTGTCAATCTTAGCATCGGTGCTAGACTGACTCATGGATGATGAAGTAGAAGGACCCGTACTAACTTGTGAAACAACCGGCTTGCTTCGTGTAGAGCGGACCTTGGACTTGTTCTCGATGATAGCTAAAGCTTCTTTTGTGGTTCAACTCAAGAAATTACCTCCCGCGGAGGCATTGAGAGAATCCTGATCAGCTTGGCTCACACAATTGTAGAAAGTATCGAGTTGCATCAACTCAAAGAAACTATGATGAGGACACTTGCGAAGTAATTCTTTGAAACGATCCCACGCTTCACCAAATGATTCATCATATTTTTGAGTGAATTTGGTGATTTCGTTTTTAAGACTCGTGGTCTTAGAAGGTGGGAAGAATTCGTTCACAAATTTCTTGACAAGATCTTCCCATGTCTCAATAAATCGAGGGGGTTGTTTTTCAAGCCAAATCCGGGCTTGTCCCTCGAGGGAGAATGGGAAGAGAAGAAGTTTTATTGCTTCAGACGGGACATTCTTGTATTTGATGGTTGACGTGATTTTAGTAAACCAACGAATGTGAGCATGAGGATCGTCCCTCTTAAAACCGTAGAATTGATTTGATGTTACAAGATTGAATAACCTGGTTTTGAGCTCAAAATTATCAGCCACGATGGCTGGGACAACAATAGCATCTCCGTAACCCTCGATGGGTGCTTGGAGAAGCTCATTCATGGGGCGGTCTTCTGCCATGGTGACAGCAGATGAGGAAAGAGTACGGATCTCAGATCCGACTGTTGGTGCTGAACGTCTACGATGTCTTCTAGGAGTTCTTACAAGCTCAAGTAATGGGCTCGTGGACCTAGAAGAACGAGTGCGCATGCACTAAGGACAAAAATATCAATCAAAACAAAGTCGAGACAAAACCACAGTGAACTTAAACCAATAACCACAAATGAATGACTTCTTTAAGAAAGGTACACCACTCACAAGGGTACAATGACAAGTTTTAATCTTTTGTTTGGGAACTTATTAATGTTCACACCCCCCAGTTGGTAGGTGTTCTGCATTGGTTTTCGACGGTTTATTTTATGTAATTATTATTCACAAGATAAAGAAGAATGTTTTTGGGGTTTTGTGTATGTGAAAAAAACTTTTGGAATTATTTTTGGTATCGTTCCGTTAACCAAGATCGTATTTCTTTAAGAATCACCTAAAAAGAAATCCAATATAGAAAACGTTACGATCTGTTTTGTTTGTTTTTGATTTTTTTGGTGTTGTTAACACTTTAGGAAAACTGTTAATGACTTTTTGATTTTTGATTAAGATTTACAAAATGATGGGATTTTTACAGTGATGATGGTGAAATAACACTAATCTCAAAGACGTTTGAGAATACGCAGCACAGCCTCCCCGACTGCGGCGCCAAAAATTGATTAATGCTAAAAAGTCAACTAAAGTCAACCACTGATGTGGTCAATATAGTCAAACAACCTAGACCAATGCTTCCGGATAGTACAATGTTTCCCCGGGTCATTTTATCCCGACGAGGTGTGGAAAGGTATTTTGAACGTCTTGTGATCGGGTGATTTTCACAAGATAGGGTTATGATAGGAAAAATTGAAAAATTATGAAAGGGAATAGCTTAGGAAAGCTATGTGAATGATTACGTGAAATTAGATTAGGAAGAAATTCGTTAAAACCTAAACACGTACGTTAAAATTAAAAACGGATATAGACATACGTGATAAAAAGTGAATCTGAAGAAATAAAAAGGCTATGGATATGAAATTGATATTTTTACAATCCTAATAAATAAAGAAAATTTTTGGAAAAATAAAAATAAATTATACACTATTTAATTAATTATTATTAATTAATTACTATTTTCTAATTACTTTTTAATTATTTAAATTAACCTAAATTATAACTAATTATGAAATTACACTAGAAAAATGAAAATAATATTTGGAAAAATCTAAAATAACTTAAAACTAATTTTAAAATTAAATTTGTATTTTTCTGACTTTTTAAATATTTACTATTAATAAAAACTAAGTTAAATTATGAAAAGTACTAAATGAAAAGAGAAAAATCTGAAAAAATTACTAAAAATACTATAAGATATAAGTAACCTAAGAAAATTATAAAAATTAAAATTGCTTTTACAAAAAGCTAAAAATAAGCCAAATGGCTTAAATAGAAGCTATCACTTCTTGTATTTTTGTCTTTTTTAGATTTTTTTTAAACAGATTATATACTGATTTTAGACAACTTTAATAAAGGAACTTTTTTCTGGAAGTCAAGAATAAGCCAGATGTGAGCTTATGAGTAAGACAGAATAAGCCAAAGGCTTATTAGGATTTTGATTTGCTTGAATAAGCTACACTATTGAGCCACAGACCAAAATAAACCAACAACTAACAATGATACACAGAAATAAGCACAAATGATCCAAATAAGTACATAAAATAAGCCACAATCACCAAATAAGCACTTATGCTATTTGGCAGACCACAAAGACCAAAATAGGCCAACTGTAGCCCTTGGTGGGGGCCACAAGAGGGGTCAGGGGTCCAAAACTAGGGTTGAACCCTCAAGTTGGACTGGGGTCCTTCCCAATAAGCCAATAAGCAGGCCAATCAGCCCACTAATAAGCTCATAAATGGCTTATGAAATAAGCCAAACAAACCTGATGACTCAGTATGCATGGTCAAATATGCCACTTGCAGGCTAGTGTGGGGTCCACACAAAAGGTCAAGGGTCCAATCTTAAGCTGGATTATGAGAAATAAGCTAAAGGGCTTTCTAATATGCCAAAAAGCAAGACCTATCTCTCACTAATAAGCCAGAAATGAGCACATGAAAATAAGCCAAAAACCTGAGGTCTCAGCACAAGTGTGGGATTGGACAAAATAAAAAGGACTTGCAACCCAATCAAATAAGCTATAAACCTAAAAATAAGCCCTGAACCTACAAGTTGGGCTTATTGGCTTTCCAATAAGCAAATAAATACATTGTGGGGCCCACTAATGAACATGATAAGGTCTATTGAAAGTTGGGTGTTTTGACTGGTCCGCTGGTGCAGGGCAACCCTTTGCCCTGCAGGCTTGTTTGAGCAAGCAAATAAGCTATCACAAAAATTCTTTAAAAAATAAGCACTTGTGGATTTCAAAAGATTAGGTGGGGGACTATAACATGTAAAAAGTTCAAGGGCTGAATCTTAACACAAAAATCACAAAAATTCCCACAAAAAGTGGATTCCTGACTAAACTTGAAATTTGACTTTTTGATGTTAAGGCCTAGTTTGACTTAAATGGATTTTGATCTTGAATTATGGACTGATTTAGGTTAGTTAAACTATATGAAGACTAAAATAAGCTAAAAACTCACTTGTGAGTTGAAATGGAGCTTATGCTATCTAAAAACCCACACAGAAAGATTTTAGGCCAAACTTAGAATGATTTTGACTATTGGCTTACAACCACCTAAAATATTTGTTGTTCTGGACTACTTAGGTATTAAGAAAGAAGTAGGAACAGATTTGGCCAATAATTACCACAAATGCTCACTCAAACAGTCAATTCCAAACACTACCTAAACTTACAGAATTTAATGAAACTTGAATGAAATGGAATAAAAGCTTAACCTACTTACTACAACTTATCTATTAAGCAATTAATAAGCTAAGTCACCACAGATAAGCAACTACAACCACTTGTATACTAAAATAACAAAGATCAAAAGAAAAGCTTACAAAGCCTTCCAAGCTAGAAACCAATAACCAATGTACCACTTCCTATTGGCTTCCACAAGCCTCTAACCCACTGCCATCCCTTATGAACAGTGCTCCAACCTTCTTCAACCTTGATACATGCTTTTTTTTATTTTTTATTTATTTTTTTATATTTTTGATGATTTTTTTATGAAACTAAGATTAGAGTTGATACAGAAGCTTATAAAGCTTATGGATCCTCTCTGTTTAAGCTTATATGAACTTATAATCAGATTATACCAACTAATGAACCTTGGAATAATAATTGAAATACTTCTTGAAACTTGAAAATTGAAAATTGGAAGTAAACTAAAAAAAAAAAAGCTTTCATTAACCTTAAAAACAGATTACAAGTGAAAAACTAAATACTAATTTGGCTAAGATACTAGATTACATGCCATATAAGGCTTCTACTAGCTTCTACTTATACTACGAGATAAAAAATAATGCTCCAAGCTTCCATGTGTGCTTCCAGTGCTAATTTGCTTTCCCACATGGCTTCTTGTTGACTCTTGACCATATCCACACCATCAATTTTAGCATTGATCAATCCTAGCTGTTGATTAAGATTTTGGCGCCAAAAGGTGGAAAGTGCAATTGGGCAGGATAGTGGTACAGGTGAGGGCATTAAATGAGGAGGGGGTTAGTTAGGGAAAAGTGAAGGTATTGGAGGTGGGTTTGGTGAAAAAGGAGGGAGCAGGGGGAGGAAGACAGGGAGCGGGAAATGGGGGGAAGAAGGGTGAAGATGGTGGGTTTGATTGGGTTGACCAAGGGGTTAACCGTTTGACCCCTGGTTATATTAGTTTAGGTTTTGGGCTTTTGGGTGGGCTTAGGGTATTAGTGGGTTAGTTTTGGTTTGGATTTGGATTTTGGGTTAATATAAATACAAAGGGTCCGGTTTGGTTTTAGTGTTTCACAAGGACCACTTTTGTAATTTCCGAAAAGTAAAAGGGCCTGAAATGTAATCTTCCCAAAGTGTTCCAAAGGACCAATCATGCTAAGCTCATTATTCCAAGGACCAATATTGACTTTTCCATTTTTTTTGAAATTCCCAGGGACCTTTTATGCCAATTATGAAACTTCAGGGACCAAACCTGCAAACTTTTAAAACTTTTTACCAAACGATCGTTTTTTATAACATTTGACTTTTAAAGGACTTGGGTTGACTTATCTTTCAAAACAAATGCTCAAGGACTAATTTTGACAAGTTTTGAAAGTTGATGGACTGAAACTGCCAATTATGCAAACTTTGTTCATTTTTCATCTGTTTTTAATCATTTTGCATCTGAAACATGTAAAACACAATCCTGGGCTATTTTCTATATTTTGATGCATTTCTGAGTGTTTTTAAAAGTTTTTGCAGTTCAGATTGACAAAAAATGATGAGTATTTACACACTCATCAGCCACACAAAATCAACAACATCGGTATATCATTCATGAATTTAAACAAATCGATACCCAGAAAACTAAAACAACATTTTCACAGATTCGAATTTAAGAAAAAGTGAAATAGGGTTACCAATAAAGAGAGTCGATTACACGATTCGAGAAAAATGCAAACAAAGCTTCCAAACCCGATTCAATAAGCGCGCTCCCACACGCTCCTTGATTTTCCACTCGTTCCCACCTTTAGCACCGATTTCCCTTTTCTCTGTTCTTAATTGATAACTTGTTTTGAGTGTGTGGAGACTTGTAAATCCGAGTTGGATATAAAACCTAACCAAATAGGTGTTTAACCTCCTCTATCCATGGTAGCAGTTGGATTGTAGTCGATTAGGGTAGTCGTCCCCCCATGGTATCACCTTCTTGTGTTGTCCTTGATGCGGAGACAAGGAGGTCTGTCCTGTCATGGCTAGGACCGCCCCGTTTGTTACCTTGCGGCCATCGTGGTCAGGTCTGGATTTAGCAGGAGGTGGAGAAGGCGTAACAGAAGGGGAGAGAGAAGGGGAGCAAAAGACATGTGCGTGTGGGTTGGGAGGTTAAAGAGAGAGAGAGACAAGGAGAGTCAAAACAAAAATAACTCTTTATTTTCTTTTTGATTTTTATTTAATTATTTTTAATATAATTAGTTTAGGATTTATTTAAAAGATGTGTATTAATTAAAAGTGAATGGTAAATAAAAGTGAGTTGTGAAAATATTTTTGGTTTCGCATTGCTCACGGGGATTTAAGTGTACCCCGTGTTCCGTTGAGCTCAAGTGTAATTTTTGTATTTTCGAGGTAAGCGGGAGTGCTAAAATATTACTAAAGATATCAAGTATCGCATTCATGCCATTACTAGGATTCGTGTCGGTACGCGTGTGGTATTTGGTGTGCGAGGTATCTCTCGTTAATACTCAGTAATAGTCAGAAAACAAAATGTTCATGTATTCTGACAAAATATACAATATAGTGTGTCACTGTTTTTTTTTTTTTTTTTTTTTTTTTTTTTTTTTTAGAACGGCTTTGTTAGTATCGGCTTAGTGGTTACAGTTAGTAGGTGGGTTTTCAACCACCAGCGGTATTTGGCCTTCGCGTCCCTGCAGCATAAGCCCAGGTTTCCCCACTCCTCGTCCGCCTGAAAGGAAAACCCCAAAGATTCGTCTCTAGCGAGAATCGAACCCTGGGTAACAACCTTTCCCCCAAGCCCCAGAAGGGCCCAAGGTGGCCAACTGCGCTAGGCAGTTGGCCTCAGTAATATAGTGTGTCACTGTAAGCTACCGTGTGTGGGTTTGTTTCCCCGAAATAGTTCTGTAGCTCATGTACGGTTAGGTAAATTGACATTTATTATTTAAAATTAGTTTAGAAAACTCCAGTTTGTTACAGATGGCTTATTTTTTGAACAGGTGCATTGCGTGATCCACCATTTGTAGGTCACGAAATGAGTGGGTAAATCGGTAAAAAATATATAGGGTAAATTGCAAATTTAGTCACTAAAGTTGTCCAATTGCGCAAAAAAGACACTTAGAGAAAAAGTTGTGCAAAAACGCTATTGACGTTCCATTTTTTTACAAAAAAGCCACCGAAAGTAACTTTTTGCTAACGCCAGTTATTTTCCTTGTTAATGGCATGCGAAATGATTAATATACCCTCTTCTTCCCTGCTTTTAAGGACTTTTTTTTTAATTTTATTGGAAGCCACCACCACCACCACCCTCTACCACCACACAACCAACACCACCACCCTCTACCGCCACCACCACCCTATATTAAAAACAAATGAAATATAACTTCTATTATTCCCATTGTAGAGATGCTTCAAATAACATGAAAATTAAGCTCATTTTCATGTTGTAATAGAGATGCTTCAGATTTGTGATAATAAAAGAAAAAGGAACTGAAATAATGAATGTATAGATAACATGAAGTTTGTTAGTGCAAATATTACGATATTTAATCTACACAGTCTCGTTTGTTTTGATTGATGACAAACATATAACTTGATACATAATGTAACACCCCCAAAATCGAGATACGCAGCGGAATTTAAAGTTGGGTGTTACTTGATGGCACAACAGTTATAATAACAGAAAACGATTCCCAATTGAGTTGTTTTGAAATATTTATCATTTGAATTTATAAATATCAGAGTTTGCAAAATGAGGTCCCAGAGTTTATTAAATAGTTTTTAAATGATAATAAACTTTTATAGCCTTTATGAGTATCCATGCTCCTCTGCGCCATCCTCGTTCATTGTGTACCTGAGATAAACATGCTAAAGCGTCAACACAAAGGTTGGTGAGTTCATAGAGTTTGTTTTAAAACAGTCAAAAAGCCTTTAGAGAATGTTTTCCACAGCAAAGGCATTGTAAATCTACTCAGTTGCAAGTCCCGCCCATACAAAACTTGCAACCTGTGTGTTTACAACCCACTGCTAAAATGTAGCATAAGCAATTCATGTGTGCATCTAAGAATGTTTCCACAGCAAAGGCATTGCAATCCACTCAGTTACAAATCCCGCTCATACAAGACTTGTAACCTGTGTGTTTACAATCCACTGCTAATATAGTATGTCAATCATGTATCATCCATATAAATGGCCTTCCAACATCGCTATGTTGGGATGTATCATCCATATAAATGGCCTTCCAACATCGCTGTGTTGGGATGTATCATCTATATAAATGGCCTTCCAACATCGCTATGTTGGGATGTATGTCTGCACCCAATGTTAATGGTCTTCTGACATAGCCATGTCAGGATGTATGTCTAAATCGAGTCTAGTCAATATAAATCAAAGAATTAGGAATTCAAGTCTGTATACCAGTATCTATGCAAATACAAGTAGTGTTGAGTGACAAAATGGTTTTGTGGCAAAGGTGGCTTGCGTGGTGAAATGCTTAAAGTTCAAAAACAAAGTTATATACTATATAACTCGTTTTTATATATAATGTATCGCTATCGTATAAGATCTTGTTTTAAATAGTAATACATATCTAATTTATCAAAAGTTGTTGGTGATAGTGATTGGTGTGAAACAGTCAGATAATATTGACCAAGTTAAATGGTCAACAAGTCAAACAGCTTAGGCCAATGCTTCCGTGGAATACAGTGTTTCCCCGGGTCGTTATGTCCTAACGAGGTGTGCGAAGGTATTAAAAACGAATGTGTGATTAAGTGATTATGAACAGGAAAGGTTATAAGTGTGAGTGAGTGATTAATCTAAGGGTTTATAAAACAAAATAGCTTAACTAAGCTGTATGAATGATTACGTGAAAGCTAGATATTTAAAAACGATTAAAAACCTAAAACGCGTACGTTTAATATTTAAACGTAAACCTACGGAACAAAACGATTTTAACTAAATAAACCAAGAAAAATATGAAACTTTTTCTAAAAATATTTTATAACTACAGGAACTTAAGAAAAATATAAAAACACTAAGTGCTTAAGGAAAATAAGCTAATAAGCAATAAGCTTCTTAAATAGAAGCTATCACTTTTCTTAAATTTGGTTTTTCTTGAATTTTCTTTTACAAAATTAATTTAATACCTAAAACAAGCAACTTTAATAAAGGGACTTATGTTGTAGCTTATAAATAAGCAGTGTGCAATCCAAAATCCTTAACAGGTTAGGTTCAAGCTTATTAGGATTTGTTAAATCTTGAATAAGCTAGCACATGGCATTATAAGAACAAATAAGCTAATAACTAATTAAGTTACACTAAAAGAAAACACAGGAATGCAAATAAGCCTTAGAAATAAGCCATAAATGGCAAATAAGAAATTCCAAGTATGCTCAGACAACAACAGACCAAACCAAGCACCTTTGGAACTCTGTGGGGTCCACAGAGGTAAGAGGGGGTACAAAATGGAACTTGACCCTTCAAGGTGACCTGGTCACCTTTGAAATAAGCTAGTAAGCTAAGCTTATGGCTTATTTATGAACCCTAGGTGGGTCTTGGTACTTGGGTACTAAAACCTGATTGATCAGGTTTAGATTCTGAGACAGGTCACAATGATAGGCCAAATAAGCTATGCCCCAATAGGTTGAGGTTCAAACTAATCCTAGGTTTGAGAAGCTAGACTAATAAGCTACAAAATAAGCCAAGATGTAGGGTTTGGGGTCCACTGGTAAGCCAGATAAGGGCTGATGAAGTTGGGCTTATCACACTGATGAATCAGTATATGGGTGTGATCAGGGTGAGTTCAAGGCACCAATAAGCTATAAGCCAAAGATCTAAAGCCTAAAAGAAGCCTGAGTTTGATAAGCCACGCCAATAAGCTTTTCAAAAAGCTAAGGTGCAAAGGGTGGGTCCCACAAACAAGCTCAGAATGAGCTTGTGAAAGTTTGATCAAATCCTGGTTGCCCTGGTGCAGGGCAATACTTTGCCCTGCAGTCCTTTTTAAGCACTTGAATAAGCCAGGAAATAAATCTGAAAAATAAGCCACTAATGGTATATTATTTTGCATCTGAAACATATAAAACACACTTCTGGTATATTTTCAGTATTATGATGCATATTTGAGTGTTTTTGGATGTTTTGGCAGCTCAGATTAGTATAAAATGATGAGTATTTAGACACTCATCAATCCTCCACACTAAAACATTGCTAGTCCCTAGCAATCTTTTGAGAAAAACTTAATGGATTTGAAACTCTTTACCAAAAGCCATCACTTCTGGAGTAGCCAGATGTATCAGTTCAAGTAAGAACTATGGTCCACCTGATAACCATGTGATTTTGAGCAAACCACCAGCTGTCAACGGATTTGATTTGTCTTTACCAAAAGCCGTTTGCTTCTGGACTAGCCAACTCTTGATGGAATAGTCAACATCTTGGTGAGCTGATTACCAATTATGGTTTTTCCACTGCCTTTACCACAAGCCATAATCTTGCGGGCTAGCCAACTCTTTCACTTTTTAGGATATGGCGAGTTGAGATACCATACAATTTTGGGCAAATTATAAGCCATAAATGGATTTGATATATCTTTACCAAGAGCCATTTACTCTCGGATTAGCCAATCCTTATGTGGGTTAGACATGGTGGACTGATAACCATTTATTGCGTTCTAAGTGAGAAAAAATTTAAAATTTTGGCTAAAATGGGGGTGCTTGATGGAACATGTGTTTAAATTCATTAGAATAACGAATTCCCCCCCACACTTAGAACTGAATATTGTCCTCAATATTCAAAGTACCGGGTGTTAAACCAATACTTAGAACGTAAAAATGAAAATACTCATAGCCTTTATTTTAGTTTATATACATTTATTATTATTATTATTATTATTTTCATAGGATATTTACATATATACAACATGTGGGTTAGTATCTCCCCCACACTTAGGGTGAAAACCCCTAATGCATGCTACTATTTTTGTTTACCGAGTCGCTAGCTTGACTCGACCCCGAATTCATTGGTTCATGGGGAAGTATCATGTGGAAGAGATAATCTCCATCGGACTTTCATTCAAGATATTTGGATAAACATTTGAAGCACGTGAAAGTTCCACACCGATGAGATATATAGACCCTGGCTCAAAAATTTTATAAATGAGAATGCCGGGGTCAAAGATAATGTCCTCACTCCTGAAAGAGTGAAGAACAGGAGAAGCCACGGGATAAATGAAGAAGAGAAAGAAAGTCATGATAAAAATCATGACTAACTCATCATCATCCATAGGAGAATTCATAATAACATGAATCTCCTCTTTTAAGCTCGTTTGGTCTAGACATATCCCGGGTGTGTCTAGATCAAAATAGAAATTATCATACTCCGGTGGAGATATGATATGAGTGAGTTCATAGGAGAACGCCTCAAAGGTGAATGAATCATATTTGGGATTGATTTGAGTGAGTTCACTGGGGAACTCCTCAAAAGTAAATGATTCATATACGGGGAGAGAATTATGAGAATGAGAAGTGGTAATACCACTAATCTTCTCTCCCGTATGATCAAAATGGAACGTTTGCAATTCCGGAATAGAATCATTGATCAAAAGCTCACTATCCTCAACGGGGATATGAGATGAAATAGGCTTTTCATTAAAAGCCTCGATTCTAGAAATGAGAAGATTAACATTTAATAATGTAAGACGAAGAGCTTCGTCTTGGATTATTTCTTCATCATTCTCTTCTTCTGAGTTGACAAGCTCAGAAGGTAATTCCTCCACATAACTTATGTCTCCACAAGATAAAGAATAGTTCTCATCAGAATCAGAGAACATCTCAATATGATCAATTGGGAAGACAAGGGGAGGAGGGATATCACACATATGATCAAGAATTCCCTGTGACTCATTTGGGATTGAGACAAGGTTCTTAACACTAGACTTTATGAATTCGTCTGTTTCCTTTTCAGGAATAGTGTCAAGATGCTCGTCCCCCATGCTCAGAGAGTGAGTGGGAACCTCGGGTGTGATAACATCAGACTGAGGGAGCTGAGAAGGACTAGCATACATGGATTTTATAATTTCCATTTGTTCTGCTGCTAGTAATTCTCCCATACTCTTTTCTCCTTGTATTTCCATGGAAGGAGTCTCAATTGATGAACTTGATGAGGTATCATCATTATCACTTTCAATTCATCAAGAAAAGCTGCTTTGTGAAATTTGGAACGTGTTATAGCTGCTCGTTCTAAGACTAGTAATTCTTCCATGCTTCTTTCGTCTCTAGCTGCATGTTCTTCTGCAAGTAGTTCTTCCATGGATTTCCCACGGGACTGTTGGATGAGTGTAATTTGTGGGGGTGTAGATGTGTCAAACCCGGACGGTTGACATTGATCATCATTATGAGGACCCCCACAATATACACAAGAAGAACTTGGAGCTTGGCGAAGAGAAATATTAGCCAACTCCTCCTTAAGGTCTTTAAGTTTCTCAAGAACCTCTAGACAAAGGTCTTGCGGGTATTGAGGAGTTACTTGGATCATTTGGCACTGTGGAGGTGGGTCTTGAAACGAATAGTCATAATTGTTGAAAGGAAATGGATTCACTGTCTGACAATCCGAGCTAAAGTGAGGACCTCCACAGTACTCACAACAGTTGAACTGATGTGGTTGTGAGTCGTATGTGCTTAAGTCATAATTGTTATCAGGAAACTGCTCATTGACAAGCGTGCTTCCTGATTGACAATCAGAACTGTAGTGTGAACCACCACAGTACTCACAACAGTAAAACTGCCGAGTCTCATGATGTGGAAGCTGATGGAATGAATCAGTCGTGTCAGGGTAGGAATAGGGATTCTAGTTATAGACAGACCCGTTTCCTGACTCTACCATGCCACAACTGGGGCAATTACCACCATTATAAGGACTACCACACCATTGACAAACAAGAGGGTGAGAATAAGACATTGAAAGAATCAAAGGGTAATAGAGGGTAAGAAATGAAGAATCAAAAAGGTAGGAGGGTAAAGGTGAATATTTTTTGTATTTTTGAAAAATTTTGTAATACTAATAAGAAGAAAAATATTTTTGGGTTTTTTTATAAAAATATGGACAAAGATGGTAAATATACAATGGTTGTATATTCAACAATCACAGATGCTTTAAATTTGTTTAGAATACGCGCACAACCTCCCTGGCAGCGGCGCCAAATTTTGATTGATGTGAAACAGTCAGATAATATTGACCAAGTTAAATGGTCAACAAGTCAAACAGCTTAGGCCAATGCTTCCGTCAAATACAGTGTTTCCCCGGGTCGTTATGTCTTAACGAGGTGTGCGAAGGTATTAAAAACGAATATGTGATCAAGTGATTATGAACAGGAAAGGGTATAAGTGTGAGTGAGTGATTAATCTAAGGGTTTATAAAACAAAATAGCTTAAATAAGTTGTATGAATGATTACGTGAAAGCTAGATATTTAAAAACGATTAAAAACCTAAAACGCGTACGTTTAATATTTAAACGTAAACCTACGAAACAAAATGATTTTAACTAAAGTAGGAATTTGCATGCCTTAGGGGCTTAAATGCAAATTAAACAGACTTAAAATATTTTCTTTATAATTACTAACTTATTTAAAAGTTAAGAAAACCTAAAAAAAAAATGTACGTTTAAATTTAAATAAACGTACGAAATAAAACGTGAGATTTAAGAAATAAAACTCCTACGGATATGAAATTGATATTTTTACAATTCTAATAATATAAGAAAATTATTGGAAAATTTAAAATTATTTTTACACTTATTTAATTAATTATTATTAATTAATTACTAACTTTAATTATTTAATAATACACTAAATAATAAGAAAATGTAAAATAAGTCTAGAAAAATAAAATTAAAACTTAGAAAAATCTAAAATATTATAAAACTTATTTTAAAAATAAAATTATATTTTTCACACTATTTATGAATTTATTATTAATTAATTACTATTTATAATTATTTAATAATACACTAAAATACAAGAAAATATGAAAATTACTTAGAAAAATGAAATTAAAATTTAGAAAAATCTAAAATAATATAAAACTAGTTTTAAAACAGAAAATATATTTTTAATACTTTTTATCTAATTATTATTAATTATTAACTATTTATTAAATATTAAAAACTAAATTTAATTCTAATAAATACTAAATAAACCAAGAAAAATATGAAACTTTTTCTAAAAATATTTTATAACTACAGGAACTTAAGAAAAATATAAAAACACTAAGTGCTTAAGGAAAATAAGCTAATAAGCAATAAGCTTCTTAAATAGAAGCTATCACTTTTCTTAAATTTGGTTTTTCTTGAATTCTTTTACAAAATTAATTTAATACCTAAAACAAGCAACTTTAATAAAGGGACTTATGTTGTAGCTTATAAATAAGCAGTGTGCAATCCGAAATCCTTAACAGGTTAGGTTCAAGCTTATTAGGATTTGTCAAATCTTGAATAAGCTAGCACATGGCATTATAAGAACAAATAAGCTAATAACTAATTAAGTTACACTAAAAGAAAACACATGAAAGCAAATAAGCACTAGAAATAAGCCATAAATGGCAAATAAGCAATTCCAAGTATGCTCATACCACAACAAACCAAACCAAGCACCTTTGGACCTCTGTGGGGTCCACAGAGGTAAGAGGGGGTACAAAATGGAACTTGACCCTTCAAGGTGACCTGGTCACATTTGAAATAAGCCAGTAAGCTAAGCTTATGGCTTATTTAGGAACCCTGGGTGGGTCTTGGTACTTGGGTACTAAAACCTGATTACTCAGGTTTAGTTTCTGAGACAGGTCACAATGATAGGCTAAATAAGCAATGCCCCAATAGGCTGAGGTTCAAACTAATCCTAGGTCTGAGAAGCTAGACTAATAAGCTACAAAATAAGCCAAGATGTAAGGTGTGGGGTCCACTGGTAAGCCAGATAAGGGCTTATGAAGTTGGGCTTATCACACTGATGAATCAGTGTATGGGTCTGATCAGGGTGAGTTCAAGGCACCAATAAGCTATAAGCCAAAGATCTAAAGCCCAAAACAAGCCTGAGTTTGATAAGTCACAACAATAAGCTTTTCAAAAAGCTAAGGTGCAAAGGGTAGGTCCCAAAAACAATCTCAGAATAAGCTTGTGAAAGTTTGGTCAAATCCTGGTTGCCCTGGTGCAGGGCAATACTTTGCCCTGCAGTCCTTTTTAAGCACTTGAATAAGCCAGGAAATAAATCTGAAAAATAAGCCACTAATGGATTTCTAAAGTTAAGCTGGTAGATTTTAATTTCTAAAAAGCTCAAGGCCTAAATCTGAACAGAAAAATCAGGAAAATTCTGGGAAGATTTGGTTTCCTGACAAACTATGAACTTTGACTTTTTTAAATTAGAACTAGATTTGACTTTGGTGAGATTCTAATGGTCCTAAGTGACTTAATATCTTATAATAAGCTACTTAATGACTGAATTAAGCTACATTAACAACTAATGAACTAATTAGAATGATTAATGGTCCTAATTTCATGACAGTGAACAAGCATGGATGGATTAAAGAGATAATTGACTTTTCTGTTAACAAGACCTTAATTTAATTACCTATCTGAGCTATTGTAACCTATTGAAACTTGTTTTAACAATAAGCTTTGACAAAATTATCCTAAGACCCAGGGAAACAACCTGAGCCAAACAGTCCTTAATAGCTAGGATTACACTTCAATTTGCAATAATTAAATTATACCTATTTATCTAATGATCTAAACAGATTAAGTGACTATCATATAAGCTGAGTGAACTGAAATTTTACACAGAAAACACAAGGAACATAAAAATGCAGTAGTAACATCACAATATTCAAAGAAAAGGCTTACAAAGGATTCCAACTGAGAAACAAGTAACTAGGGTCTCAGACTTGTCCTAATACCTCCCATGAGGTTCTATTACCATGACCTTCCATAACATGCCATGCTCCTTGCTTCTTTCTTTTTGAAGGATTTTTTATTTTTCAATTATTTTCCATGATTTTTTATTATTTATGCTATAATGAACTAAAGCTTGTTTTAATAGATACTGAGCTTGTAAAAGCTTTTTATGATCTTAATAAAGTCTATTAGAATAGGAAACAACAACATTTAACAAGATTAAAGCAAAGTTGTCAATTTCACTTTTAAAATTGCCAAAATATGAATTTTAACAGAACAAAACTTGAAATTGATGTTTAAGATTACTTGAATTATACTAATAATGAAGAAAACAAACTGTTTGAAGTAAAGATTACAACTGATAATCAAGATTACACTAATACGAGACTAAACTATTCTAAACAAATCTAATAATACTACTATGTGCCTTCTTTCCTTCTTTATAGACTTTTTTAGGTTCCCCACTTGATTCTGAGCCTATCCCATCAATAATTATGATCGTTGGATCACTGGCTTTCATCTTGGCCGTTTAAACGTTTTTTTTTTTTACGCCAAAAAGTCATGGGTAATGTGTGAGGGTTTTACGGGTAATTAAAGGGTTTTGGGAGGTTGTGGAGGTGGAGAGGAGTGGGTAGACAGCTGGGGTGTGAGGTGGAAGTGAAAAACCAGGGAGGTGGAGGTGGTGGTTTTGCTGTGTGAGTAAGGGAGAGGGAAAGGTGAACAGTGGGTGGGTTTGACCCATTTGACCCTGGTAATATCTAAGGGTTGGGTGGTTTGGGCCTTTGGTGTTGGGCTTGGGTAAAATAAAAGGGATGGGCTTGGTGTGTTGTTTGGTTTGGATTTGGTATTAATAATACTAAGGATCCGTTTGGTTTTATGGTATTTAAGGCCAAAGGACTAAAAGTGTAATTTCTTGAATTTTGAAGGGCTGAGATTTTCACTTTCCCAAAGTAATCAAAAGGGTTAATCATGCCAAGTTACAATACCCCAAGGACCATTAATGATAATTTTCCATTTTTTATATCCGGGGACCTTTTCTGCCAAACTTTCAAACTTCAGGGACCAAACATATAATTTCACCAAACTTGTCACCCAAGGACGATTCCTGCCATAAAAGATTAGTATAAGGACCAAAATTGATTTTCTCAAAGTTTTTACATCCTAGGGACCATTTTTGTCAATTTCCAAAGTACAGGGACTAAACTTGTAATTTTGTGAAACTTTGCACCAAATGACTAAATATGTAATTTGTGATTCAGAAAGGTCCTTTGGTGACTTTTTCATTTTTTAGAATAACCAGGGACTAGTTTTGACAAGTTTTGAAAGTTGAGGGTCTGAAACTGCCAATTATGCAAACTTTGTTTGTTTTTTATCTGTTTTTTATTATTTTGCATCTGAAAAATATAAAACACACTTCTGGGATATTTTCAGTATTATGATGCATATTTGAGTGTTTTGGATGTTTTGGCAGCTCAGATTAGTATAAAATGATGAGTATTTAGACACTCATCAGATAGACTATAGTATGTATAGAATATTTCTCGTTAAATGAATCAATGAGTTTGTGTAAGAATAACTATTTCTGATTGACATTACATTAATAATCTAAGTTATACGTTTTAGTATTACGTTATATGCATATTAATATATGTATTGTCATTTTAGTTCTAGATGTAAATCATCTACATGTTATTACAATAATAGTCGAAAAATATTAAGTTGTCAAAATATTATTAAGTTATTGAATAAACCTTTAAGTTATATGAAATTTACACTTTTAACCCAAAAAGTTTAATATATACATGTTTAGTCAAAATTATATATATTTACAATTTGAGCCCTTAAACCTTTCCATTATTACATATTAATACCCAAAAGTTCTAAATATTCTGTTTTTACTCATAAAATGCTAAAATGTCAGTTTGTACCCCAACTTTCAGAAAAGTTACGTTTTTAACCCATATTTCGTATATTTTGCAAATTTAGTCCAAAGATAACCATTTTCAAAGTTTAGCATTTTTATTTTCCAAATAAGTTTATAACAGCTTATTGAGTTTGTAAAGACAGCTTATTAGTGGAAAAGAGCTTATTATAGCTTAATGGGCCTTAACGCCCAATTAATGCAATTTAATGTTTATAAAAAGGTATTATACGAGCTTGTCAAGGGAGCTTATAAGTACAGCTTATTAGTTGGGTCTATGGAGAATGGGACTGGGCTTTTAGCCCACAACGTTATGTGTCAAAAATGAGCTTAACGTGCTTGATCCTAAGTGACTTAATACATATATTTCGGTTGAATAATAAAAGTTTTCATGCAACAGCGTCAACGTGACTTGAAAATGTATATTGAAAAGGGTTTGTACTTTTATATAAGTTGTTTATATGAATACTACTTCACGTATGGCCACACAGTGGATTAGGTTTGCCACCTTATAAACAAAACGTGTAACGAGATTACAAAAATAAAACATGAAAGCTAATAAGGGTACGAACGATATAGAGTATCATGGTGACTAAAGTGTATGTATGTATCAAATGAGAGATTTGAGACTTACAACACCTCTATGGGTGGGGAGGACACTCGATACTGTCTAGGATTAGGAAAGGGTACCACGTGATTCACGACCCAACAAAGTTACGAGAGTAATGCCTAGCTTCCCCAAAACTCGACTAAAGCCCCAATGTTTCTGGTCCTATCTCTCTCGATCACAGCAGCTACTAAAAGGTACTTGGTATAATTTTTTCAAAGTTAAAGTTTATGAATGTGTATGTGTGAGCTACTATATGCGTGAGGAGGGAGTAGTATATGTTGTATACTTGTGCATGTATCTGTGTAACGAAGGGAGTATATATTTGTAAAATACATCAAGTTGGCTCAATAATTTCAAATGGGTAGAGTCATGTCAGGAATATTTAGAAGATAGGATATCAAGTTGGTGTTTATATATTTGATAGATAGATCGATTTACATTTTCTTTTTATTAAGGGTCAGTTTCAATTTGTAGCGTATCACAGAAAGAAGAAAACAAAACAACATTTGAGTTTTTCATATATTTGGGAAACACAAAACAAATCTTGCGTGACTTTGTAAAAACACAAAAAGAGTCAATTTGTTTATGTTGTAAAAGATTAAAATGTAACATGACAAGTTTAAAAATTTGTGTCCATTGTTAAGCTTAAGCATTTATTTTTCTATCAAACGTTCGTACAAAATGAAACAAATTGTTGTTATTGATTCTTTATCATGTGATGACGTATAGTCCGCACTCGGGTCACGAACCCGACCAATGGACATCACTTATGCCCAAGCCTATCACGCGTGGGCTATCATGATAAAGATTTGGGCTTACAAAGGCCCAAATTCGAATATCTTATTTATGGTCTAGATATTGATCTCTTATTTATGGATAAAGATCATTGGATCGTATAAGGCGGGATACGCCGAAGGGTAAGGAACACGAAACCAACAAGGATTTCGTGTGTATAAAAGGATATCACGGCTCTCATTGAGGTATCATCTAAAAACCCTAGCTCTTCACTAAAACCCTAAAACTGATTACTTACTCTCACACCGAAGGATAATCATGGAAGACAATCCCACGATAAGCCTAACGGTGTTTTCTGTTCTTTAGTGCGCAGGTCTCAGCATGATTAAGTTGATACGGGAATTGGTATTCAAACATGGAAAGCCCAACTTTTGCATCAACAAGTGGCGCCATCCATGGGACCCTACACTAAGAACTCTACTAAAAACTAGAATGCCAAAACACTGAAACTTAAACCAGCGGACTCCGCTGTCGAAGAAAACGCAAGGAAAGTTGTGGATGATGAAGCAGCTGACTTACAGTACCTGGAGAAGAATGAAGACGATGGATGGCGTACCAACGTCCACAGGAGGCTTGGTAGTCGCAGGGTCCATGATAGACTCGGGCGACGGCGCTCTCCGAGCGAAAGGCCTTCAAGCTCAGATTCTGAGGACAGCCGACGTAGGCGCCGCAAAAAAGTAAGCTCGTCCTCAAGTGACTCCTTGGACAACGAGGATGAAGAAACAGGGCACTGGAAGTCCAGGGGAAGATACCGCGACCAGGAGGATGAAGATATGTCCCATCCCTGGCGTCGCCAAAAGGTTGACGCATTCACTCGGCGCATGCCCGCTAAGTTAAAACTTATGATGGGACAGGTGATCCTGACGACCACCTAAAAATTTTCGAATCAACCGCGACCATCGAAAATTGGCCACAACCCGTGTGGTGCTACATGTTTAATTCTACATTAGTGGGGAATGCGCGAAACTGGTTCAGTAAGCTGCCACGTAGAAGCATCAATGGGTTTGAAGAGTTGAGGAAGGCGTTTCGCTTGAATTTTACTCAGAGGAAGAAGTGCGCCAAGAACCCTGTCAAACTTGCTAGGGTAAAACAGCGCCAAGGGGAATCCACAAACGCTTATGTAGAGCGCTATAAGGATGAATGCATACATGTCAAGGCATGCCCCCGAAATACTAAAGATCTCAGGGTTTATGAACGGAATCAATAACCCAGAGCTTATCAAAAGGTTGAACGATAGGGTTCCCCAAACCTTTGACGAACTTATAAGGCGCACGAGGTCCTTTATCCAGGGAGAAGCCGCCGCTGCGGATAGTAAGAAAGGCTACTCAAACTATAGGTCACAAGAACAGCCCAGGAGATAATCCAACGACCAGAGTAGCAACCGTAACAAAAACTACCGCAGTCAGGGGGGCGGAATAGAGAATGACAAGTATACACCACTGACGAAGACTCCAAGAGAGATATTCGTGACGGAAGGTGCAAACTTCTCGAAACCCCCACCAATGCGCACCCTAGAAGATCGGCGCGTAGAAAACGGGTACTATGAGTATCATGACAGAAGGGCCACACCACCAATGAGTGTGTCTAGTTGCGCCAACTAATTGATAAGCTTGTAAAATAAGGCAGATTGGATCATCTAGTTAAGAACATCAAGGATGGAAAAGAGAAACAAAAGACAGGGAGCAAGAAAGAAGGACCTAAGGACAAGGCTGACACAATTTACATGATACAAACATGGCAGCAAAAAACTAGGCAAAAGGTCAGCCAAAAATTTTCTTATGGAAGCGAAATCTCTTTCCCCACCTTAGCTGCGGACAACGCATCGGCGGAACCACTCACCATCGAAATAAATGCGGGGGGTCACGATATTCACCGCATGTATGTTGATGGAGGGGCATCCGCAAACATAATGTATGAACACTGTTTCAAAAAATTGCGACCTGAGATACAAAGTCAGTTAAGCCCGGCCATGACGTCGTTGACTGGCTTTACAGGAGAAAAGATATGGCCCATGGGGCAAATACGACTACTAGTCATTGTTGGTAATAAGGAACACTCCACGGCAGCCTGGATGAATTTTATGGTGACCAGATCTCCTTCTCCATACAATGGCATTATTGGAAGACCAGGAATATCAGCCATACGCTCGGTACCGTCCACAGCACATGGGATGCTCAAATTCCCAGTAGAAGGCGGCATTGTCACCTTCTACAATAACACCATACCACATAGAGAGTGTAACACGATTACACGCGAGATGACACACGCTCCAGAAAAGCGCGCATCTAAAGTATCAAACCTGAAGGTCGCAATTCATCCTGATTACCCGGAGCAAGAAGTATCGATTGAAGGATCGCTGTCTGATAAAGGCAGAGCGGCTATGTACGCGCTCTTGCAAAGGAATCTGGATATCTTCTCATGGGAACCAAAGCACATGACTGGTGTGCCACGCTCGATTACAGAACACAAGTTGAAAATCCGACAAGGATACTCTCCAGTACGGCAGAAAAAGCGCGGCCAGGCTCCAGAGCGCGCTAAAGCCATTCTAGAGGAAGTACATAAACTTGTGGACGCAGGTATCATGCGAGAAGTCTATTACCATGACTGGATCTCTAATCTAGTGATGGTCAAAAACAGTGATGGTAGTTGGCGGATGTGCGTGGATTTCACTGATCTCAACAAAGCATGTCCACAAGACTGCTACCCATTACCAGAGATAGACTGGAAGGTAGAATCTATGTGCGGATATCCCTTCAAATATTTCTTAGACGCATACAAAGGGTACCACCAAATCCAAATGGCTAAAGAAGACGAGGAAAAAACAGCTTTCCACACAAGCCAGGGTGTCTATTGATATACAAAGATGCCTTTTGGCTTGAAGAATGCGGGCGCCACCTACTAGTGATTGGTAGATAATGCATTTGAAAAGCAAGTGGGCCGCAATCTAGAGGTCTATGTTGACGACCTTGTCATAAAAATCCATGCTGAAGATGAACTGATGCGCGACATTGAAGAAACATTTAGCACACTACGAAGGATCAACATGAAGTTAAATCCTAAGAAATGCACTTTTGGCGCTACAGAAGGCATTTTCCTGGGATACTTGATAGAGCCTGACGGCATTAAGGCATGTCCAGAAAAAACAATGGCTGTCATCCAGCTCCCTTCGCCACGCACGTTGAAAGAAGTCTTGTCTCTGAATGGAAAACTAGCCGGTTTGAACAGGTTCCTATCCAAATCAGCAGACAAGTCACTCCCCCTCTTTAAAACACTCAAGAAGTGTACAAAAAAGGGAGACTTTCGTTGGACTACAGAAGCGGAAGAAGCTTTTACACAGCTTAAGCAACATATAGCAGCACTTCCCACGCTAGTCGCACCCCGACCAGGGGAAGATTTAATTATGTACTTGTCTGCAACTCATGGAGCAATCAGCGCAGTGCTACTAACAAATAGGAATTCCGTACAGACACCGGTATATTTTGTAAGCAGAGCTCTCAAGAAGACAGAGATTAACTATAACGCAATGGAGAAGCTGGTCCTAGCATTAGTATTTGCTGCCAAAAGACTGCGGAAGTACTTTCAAGCACACCCAATAGCGGTGATCACAGAACAACCTATCAAGCAAGTTATCTCTAAACCCGACGCATCAGGGCGATTACAAAAGTGGAGTGTGTTGCTAGGCGAGCATAACATCTCTTATAGACCACGCACTGCGGTTAAGGGATATATACTAGCAGACTTCATCATTGAAAAACCAGACACTGATGTCGCACCTTCACGGAGCAAGCTAGAACTACAAGAACCATGAGTCCTATTCACGGATGGATCTTCATGCGTGGACGGGTCGGGCACAGGCCTTATCCTCACCAGTCCAGAAGGAATGGAATTTACTTACGCACTACGCTTTGAATTCACAGCCACGAACAACGAGGCAAAGTATGAAGCCCTAATTGCTGGATTATGCATTGCAACTCGAATGGGTGTACGCAACCTAGAAGCAAATGTGGATTCCCGATTAGTAGCCAACCATGTGTCGGGCGAATATGTGGCTAAAGAGGATAACATGGTTCAATACCTCGACAAGACCAAGTCACTAATCCAGAGTTTTGACAGGTTCACCATTAAACAAGTTCCTAGCGGGGAAAACAGAAAAGCGGATGCACTAAGCAAGATTGCATCTACCAGCTTTGCGCACCTGTCAAAACAAGTATTAGTGGAGATCCTGAAGAACAAATCCATCTTGGAGATGGAAATATCTACGGTGATAGAGGAGCAGGATCCTACGTGGATGACCACTATTGAATTCATAAGCAAGGGCATATTGCCCCAGGAGCAGAAGGACGCTCGACGGATACGGCGCACAGCACAGAGGTTCGAACTTCGAGATGGTATCCTATATCGGCGCTCATTTCTACAACCATGGCTTCGGTGCGTTGGGCCTCTTCAGGAAGATTACATACTCCGAGAGATCCACGCCGGTTCATGCAGTATGCACTCAGGACCACGATCCGTTGTAGCATGAGCCTTGCGGTCGGGATACTACTGGCCCACTCTGCATCGCGATGCGCATGATGTGATAAAGAAATGTAGCGACTGCCAAGTTCACAGACCCATCCCGCGCCAACCACAACAAGAGCTAACGCCTATTACTTTGCCATGGCATTCTATAAGTGGGGTATCGACATTGCGGGCCCCTTCCCTGTTGCAGCAGGGGGACTGAAATTTCTTATTGTGGCTATAGACTACTTCACCAAGTAGATTGAGGCAAAAGCAGTGGCGACAATCATGGGTAATCAGGTAAAAAGATTTGTTTGGGAAAATATTGTATGCCGTTTTGGACTACCTGGGGAAATCATTTCGGACAATGGAAAACAATTCCGTGATAACCCGTTCAAAGACTGGTGCGCGAACCTGAATATTACACAACACTTCGCGTCAGTTAAACACCCACAAACCAATGGTTTGGTTGAGCGCGCAAATCGTAGTCTGGGTAAAGGGATTAAAGCGCGCCTAGAAAGACACAAAGGAAGATGGGTGGAGGAATTGTCGCACGTCTTATGGGCGCACCGCTCGACACTCAAAGTTAGCAATGGAGACACTCCCTTTTCTCTTGTCTATGGGATAGAGGCTGTCATACCAGCTGCAATTGGGATGCCAACTATTCGTACTGCGGAAGTTAATGTTGCAACCAATGACAACGAACAGCGTATAGACTTGGATCTATTGGAAGAAAGACGCGAACGCGCAGCTATACGTGAAGCAAAAGCTAAGTCAAAAATGAAGGGATACTACGATGCTAAAGTTCGAAGCACCTCATTCAGACTAGGAGACTTTGTTTATCGCGCTAATGATGCGAGCCACGCAGAAGATACAGGAAAACTTGGACCAAAGTGGGAAGGACCCTATGAGGTCATAGAAGCACTAGGAAAAGGCGCGTACAAGCTGTGTGACATGGATGGCCGTGAGCTACAACGCACATGGAATATTTGCAATCTCAAGAGATGCTATCTTTAGGAAAGGTTACGGCCCTACGCACAGATACCTCCGCACTTTAGTGAGTGCTCAATAAATATCCGTGTATTTACATTTTGTTTTATCTAGGCAAATGTTTTTCTTTTTTCAAAAACTTGCAAGTATTAATTAAATGTCGTGGTTTCTAGCTAACTCCACGACACACTTCACTTTATTGTTTATATATTATTTATGTCTCAATATTGTTACTATATTATCTTCTGCCTACATGGCGTGCATGCACTTATTAAAACCCACGATGGTAAAAGGAAGAGTAAACCTACTAAATAACTCGTTGAGTAAGAGGGTCGCAAACCCATCAACATCGGATCACGCATCCTTGTTAAACACCTTGCTCTCAAGACGTTGGAGTAAGTTCAATGTACATCCCACGACGGATGCGCAACAATGCACACCGTGCGTGTTTAACAAATTAGAAGTCAAGACTCTTGACTCCTTGAATATGATATTCGCAGTACGCTATGTTATAAGTGATTATAGATTCCTGTAATATTTTGTACGTTTGATTCTTAGACATAACATAGACGTCTTTTATGGAAAGACAAATAACTAAGTACAAACATCATAATACGATATGCTTACAATCGCAATTTCAATTTTATTATAGACTACGAGTTTATATGATGAGGCGAAAAATGATCCATTTTTAGGGGGTCATTTAAGCCCGAATCCGACTTTATTTGATCAAATATTGCCCTAAATCATTCCTTTTGTGATTTTAGGTACTTGGAGAGTGAATTCTGGAAAAGAAGCCATTTTGGACATTTTTGGAGCATAAAAGTGAAGAAAACGGAAAAGTATCAATTTTCCATGCTAGAAGCACTAGGTGACGGCGTCAAGAGTTACACCTGACGGCGTCAGATTGCAAGAATAAAAGACCGTAGGTGGTGACGGCGTCAAAAGCCATCCTGACGGCGTCAAAAGTCCCAAGAATAAAATACCGTAGGTGGTGACGGCGTCACACAGACCGTCATAAGGAGATCAAGGCCGTCCGAGGAAGTATTTGGCGGCGAGGTGACGGCGTCACATGCTTGTCTTGACGCCGTCAGCTCAGTTTTCCTATATATAGTTTTCTAATTTTTTCATTAAAAGGAGAGAAGTTTTGGAGAAACCCTAAAGACGAATTTGGGTGAACTTTTACAGGTTTTTCAAGGGTTCCAAACCCTTGATACCTTGCATTGTAATTGAGATAAGTATTCTTCTAATTCAATCAATATGTCTATGTGTTGGTTGTCTATATCTTGTTCTTGTCTCAATTCAATTATGCTAGGCTAGATCTCTCTTGTGTTTGCTTAGATCTAATGAAACCTAGATATTGATTATGTGTTGATTACTTGTTTATTCTTGTTCTTGGATGAATGATTTTATACGTTAGGCTTAAGAAAACTGGCAGATCTCCAAATGGTAACATGCTTGAACGTCTTAAGAAACATGAACCGAGGCGTACTAGGTCTTTATTGGTTGTATTTAATGCATGAGCCACTGTTTACAATCCCTATAGTTGTGCTGGGTCATGGTGTAGGAGGAGATAAGAGCTCATAGAATTGGGGAGTTATGTATGCCACCCCATGAATGGTATTAAGGAATACGATCCGTCATCCATGCAATTATAACAAGTAATTAACATGTAAAAGATATCTAGGGAGTAATGAAGTCTAAGTAAACACATTTTCTCCAATTACTGCTCACAACCTTAGTATAATTAGTTTAATTTCATTTTTATTATTTTATTTTGATTGCATCTTAGCTTTGGGTTAGTTGAATAGCAACTAATTCCGCCCACTCCTTCAAAACCCGAGATTTTACTTGCTTTCATAAAAACATAAAAAATACAAAAAGAATCATCCCTCACCTTTAGAACTAGTAAATTAGGCTTTCTAATCCTAGCGACACTATTCCCAAGCTGAACGATCAATCCCCCGGTACTTGTCACTATACTATGCTACAACGATCAGGTACACTGCCTGGTGGGGGTTGTAAGCTTCTCGAGATCCCTCGAGAGGTAAAGCAAGGTGCGATTCCCACACATCATTATACAAAACATAGATTTAACATGCACATGTGCAACAAAATGTTAATCTATTACAAAACAAAGCCAAACAGCCTAAAAACTATGGGAACGTTTATGCTCTGAGCTACCACCTCGGTACACTGCACTCCCAGCCTCCTCAAGCTTCTTCAGCAGACTACTATCCTTAGCTGACACGGTTGCCACGCTAACAGGTACCCCATCAGATCTGGGAATATGTGCCGCGCCAATACCACAGAGGATTGCTTTTCCCTTCACACCCTCCTTCCGTGCAAGTCTCATGGCATGGGCCTCTAAGGATGCCTTTAAGGAGATTTCTTTCTCAAGAGCAAAAGGGTTAATGATATCGCGTGGGCGAGCAAAGATAGGTACCTGCAACTACGACACATCTGGCTTCAAAAAGTAGTCAGGTTGAGCCTCTGCGCCCTCTGCTGTGTGCCTGGCCAAGGTTAACCCCTCCATAATAACACCTATGGGGTAATCTTGGTCGCGCTCCAGTTGAGCGATGTGAGGAAGCTCTAACAGCTTCATCTTCTCCATAGCAGTGACAAGATCATCAAAGGCATCCCCGTTGTAACCTGGGATTTGGGTAATAGGCATTGTCAAAACCTTGTTCTCACACAACTCCTCTATAGCCTCTGCCTTGCCACGCGCCAACGCAAATCGGAAAACATCCCCGAATGACTCTTTAACCTCTTGCGACTCAAGGGTGCTCAAAGCAGCAAGGCGCAGACCATGGCTGATAAGCCACCTGCGCTCAGCAATGGAGGACGTCAAGTGTGGGTACAGCTCTTCATCATACTCTATACTGATCTTGCACAGCTTGCCCTCTTGCTTCTCTAGTGCATCCTCCACTGTCTTGCGAAACTCATCCAACTGAGAGAAGTGCTTGCTCTTGTTCTGCTCCATGTACTTCAAAACCCAAAGACATGTGGCCTTGTACTCATTAAAAGCAGAACGCTCTTGGCTGACCTGAGCAAATAAGGACATCTTCTCCTCAGCAAGCTTCTGGGCGTATAGATTTGTTGACTTTACTTCAGCACGAGCATCAGCCAACTGCGCCTTCAGTAGTGCAATCTCTTCATCTTTTTGTGCACTACTGCTCTCTTCACCAGCATACCTTGCTTTGAGCTGAGCAACCAACGTGGCCTGGTGCGCAGCAGCCACACTTAGCTCCTCTAGCAGATAATCTATGGGCACATCCTCAAATGCCTTTGAAGGCTCATCAATATGAGGAAGACTCGCCTTGGGTGGCGATCTCCCAGCATGCACAGCATCACCCCCAGCAGCTTCAACACTGCACGCAAATGACAACGATTCAAGCTTATTCTATATCAATGGAGGATAAAAAATTAAAAAAAAAAAAAAAAAAAAAAAAAAAAAAAAAAAGGTACAGGTTTCATTACTTACTTGGGGGAAGGAGTTTCAATTGTATCCTGTGCAGCAATGGAGGGTGACGCATCCTCCTCTGATGACACATCCACAGTGATAATATGGCGTCTTCTCTTGGATGTGCCTGTGCCATCATCGCCAGAAGCCTTCTTACGCTTCACCCCCTGGCCAGCCTCCTCTGGCTCACTCTCAACCCCAAGGATCCCCACACTTTGTGGTGAATCTGTGCGCGATGGCTCAGGGGATTGTACCCTCAGACTCAGAATACTGCGCACTGGGGTCGCCTCTAAAACTCCTGGGGAGGCAGTCTCTGGCTCTTCCTGCGCAAGCTCCATCGTGCGCCCTGCAGTAGCCTCCAATATTCGTGCCTCACCTTCTCTTAAGGGGTGCACCCCTACGGTTACCTGTGTGGGCCTCGCCAGCTTCACTACACTGAATAGATCCATCTCTGTGCAACAAACAACAAGCAAACAAAAATGGGTTACATAAGTTACAATAGAAAAAAAAAGAGCGCTTACACTACTAAGCGAAGGAAAGGGAAGGACAATCACCCACCCCGGCTATTCTCGTAGAAAAATGTTGGCACCTCATCAGGACTTTGGAAATAGTTGCGACTGATGCCCATATACACCAAAAAATCTTCTGGATAGGAGTTGATGGGGATACGGTTGGCATTTATTGTCTCAGCATCATCTGCGCTGTACGACCCAAGGTTTTGGCACTCATCATTTGGTAACGACCCCTGGGTATAGAACTCAAAGGCCCAAGGGAACACTATCTCATCAACCCAGAAAAATCTCTCCCTCCAATTCCTAAGTGCGTCTAGCTTTTCCGTGTAACATTGCAGCCGCCCTGCGCGCTTTGAAAAGGACACCTACCCGTTTGACTACGTGGTGTGATAAAACGCGCGGAAGAGATTGATGGTGGGATTAATCGCCAGTAAGTGACAGTTTATTTCAAAATTGGTTATTTTAGCTGCGCCTATGCAGTGCAGTTGGGATATATGAAGGCGATAAAAATTAAGGACATCGCACAAGAATAGGGAAATGGGCACACGTTGATTCGTAAATTCGAAGAAACGTGTGTATACCCCTATTTTCCCTTCAGGGAAGTCCGCTATGGATGCAGTCGCCACCGAAACTACCGGGTGCAACGCGAGCGGGATATAGTAATCCGAGGTGAACTCACAAAGTTCATCCTCGGTTATATCGGAGGTAAAGTCGGATAACTTAAGAACCATTATTAAAATTTGATGGGTTCGGATGCGCACACGCTATTACCTTAGTAAAAGTTGAGTTCTTGATTGGTGTTTGAGAAGCTTAACAATGGTGAAAATGACACTTTTACTGTGATAATCACAGTGAAAAGGGGGCTACCCTTTATATAGGGTTTCACTCACTCATGGATAATCAACACGTGTATCCCACTCACCCAAATCGTGTGGCTGGGAGATCAAGAGGTGAGGTACTTTACACCCACCCTCTCACGATTTACGAGGGATATTTGGGATTTACTTGGACTAGGTAAATCGTATATTTTTAGGCGGGAAACATTTGAAATTTCCCCGCTACGCATCCTGGGATATTTTCGCTTCAGTTGATAGTCTAGCATCCGCGGTTTCACTCTGCGCATACTAGACTGGGGGGACATGATGACGTATAGTCCACACTCGGGTCACGAACCCGAACAATGGACATCACTAATGCCCAAGCCCATCACGCGTGGGCTATCATGATAAAGATTTGGGCTTACAAAGGCCCAAATTCGAATATCTTATTTATGGTCTAGATATTGATCTCTTATTTATGGATAAAGATTATTTGATCGTATAAGGCGGGATACGCCGAAGGGTAAGGAACACGAAACCAACAAGGATTTCGTGTGTATAAAAGGATATCACAGCTCTCATTGAGGTATCATCTAAAAACCCTAACTCTTCACTAAAACCCTAAAACCGATTACTTACTCTCATGCCGGAGGATAATCGTGAGAGACAATCCCATGATAAGCCTAACGGTGTTTTCTGTTCTTTAGTGCGCATGTCTCAGCATTGAAGATTCAGTTGATACAGGAATTGGTATTCAAACAAGGAAAGCCCAACTTTTGCATCAACATCGTGAGTTAAATCGAGTTGAGTAATTTATCTTATATCTTGTGTGTCAAAAATTTTATAGTAATCCTTAGGTTCTAAACTTGCTTCCTACATGCTAGTTAATATTCATCACTAATTCTAAGAGCCCTTTTAGCACACTTTCATACAATAGGATCATCATTCCCGCCAAAATTTCAAACTTTGCTAAACTAACCCAAGGAACCTTTCTGTTACAAGGAAGGAACCTTTTTGTTACAAGGAAGGAACCTTTCCTTTGGTTCCTCCAAATCTATGGAACATTATCTTCCATGATCACATAGTACTTAGTGCATAAGTTAGTCTTTCACTCCACCCAACTCCATTGGATTGACTTCCAATGATTTGAACTCTTCTAAATGATTAGGAACCTCCAAATGTGTATGGAACAACATCTAATCCAAACACTACTTTTCATAATATGTTCTTCCTATAAATTGACCAACATTCATACTTCCAATTCACACCATCACCATCACTTCTCTTAATCTTATAATTCTAGCTAACCAAAGTCTTGAAATGACTAAATCTAACACCTCATCCGAATCATCTAGACCTATTAGGAAAACTGCTAGGATTAGTGTAAAACCATGTTGCTTCAACAAAACCATCCAACTAAGTTCATCATCATCAAGTGTTTAATCACTCAACATTTCCTCACCCATCAAAGATACAAACTTCCTCAACCTTGCTACTCCATCACCATCTCCAAAACCTTTCAATACCAACGTAATCACCACTCCTCCACCAACTAAAACACCAAATCATTCACTTTAGTGAGAAACATTTTCCTCAGTATTCATTAAGCATATTAGGACCATTCTTACTCTCTATAACCAATAGGAATCCACTTCCCGCTAAAAATTCAATTTAAACGAAACTCACCCAAGGAACCCTTATGCATAAAGGAAGGAACCCTTTATTTGGTTCCTTGCCATCCATGGGTCCCTAACCAGAAATGCTTTGTAGTCATTTCCCACGGTTACTACATTCTTCCATCTTTAACTCATCCTTCATCCATTAGCTTCACTTATTTGGTGACTTGACATCTTCCTAACTAATCTGGACTCGTTACTTACAAAGATTACATATAATATCAAAATCACAAGTCTAACTTGTGACTATAGATATTGTCTTGTATCTACATATGTTACCTCACTTGGTTAACATGAAATTAATGTGTCATCCTTCAAGATGATAAGGATTTACATCAAGTCATAACTTACACTTAAGTTATAGATGTATTACACTTAAGTCATAACTTACACTTAAGTGTTTCTCTTTAGTTTATTAAGAATCACTTGCATTACACATATATGTGTCGATTAAATGTTATTTATTTGATATGATTGGGTATCTTGACATAATAACTATTTGATTGATTAATATGTAAACCTTGGAAAGGTTTTGTCTGCATGCTTATATGTTTCATGCAACTAAATGTTAACATGATTTGTATGATACTTTGCAAGATTAAAATGTTACTTGTTAACTTATGATATGCAATTTTGATACATGATTCTTTTGTATCTATGTGTTAATGCTCTTGTCTTTTGTTGACACTCATTAAATACATACGTAGGATGTTTTAATGATGCATGCTCCAAAATGTTATCTTTTAAACACGGTTTACATGAATCTTTCGTCTTACTTCTTTTGTGTCCTTGTCAAACTATTTCTTTGCAACGTGTGAACCTATAATTTGTCAATGTGTTTTTGGTATGATTAACATTTAGAAGTCTTTTTATCCTACTAATTAATCACATAGATCATTGTGCTAATTAATGGTTAAGTATGCTTAAATGTCTAAACCTAAACAACAAAACAACTTCACAATGAAGTATCTCAAACAATGTCATGCTCTCTCGTAATATGATTGTTTGTCTTGATGCTATGCGGTAACTTTATATCTAGTTTTCGAATGTGTTGTTTGAATAAAAAAAATTTCTATCTTGTTGACATCTCTTCTCACTAACAAATTTGTTTTAGTGGATTGAGAACTAATCATTTGCCATCTCACTTCGCTCTAGCTTTTATATGCTCATCTCGCATAACTGTAATCCCTTCACTTGCATATAGTTTTAATACTAATAGGATTGAGTCTTAGATATTTGAAATTTGTGTTTGGGTATCTTTCAATGGACCTCTTTCCAAATTGCATTATCGCTTCCGCTTTCAAAAAAAAATCACTTCCATCACTATTTAGCTATAACAATACTCTAATCCTTTCCACCTCCCCTGAGAAAACCACAAGCCTCGTCATACGATCATCTCGCATTGATAGAGAAGAGCTACGTGACTTCGTGGATGAAGTTCGTTGTATGCTAACCAACATCGGCAAAAACATTACTAAGCTCATTGCTTTCATTAACCTTCAACCTTCCAAACACTTTATCATCATTCTTTATACGATGCATTACACAATATGTTGGTTGTCCACCGATTAAGGCGGAGAGAAATTCATTCACATATTTGTATTTTGTCAAAATGTATTTAAAGAACATCTACTCATGTTTCTTGTACCCTAAAATACCAACACATAGGTACACACCATTTAGTTAAAATCGGTTCACAAAACCACAAGTGTTTCAAGACTTTTTAACCCAACATCACTAGTTTGTACCAATATCTCATCAAGTGAAAAACACATCGTATGTTTGACAAAGTTCTTCATCTCCACAACCAACAATTAATGAAGTCTAGGATAACTAGTACTTCATAACTTCATTTTCTAGAACACCATCATAGGATCTCATCCTTTCGTACTTAACACATATCACGCACGTCATTGTAAGTGCAATCGATATATTAATCCTGTCATTCCCAACACTTTCTGAACACATCGGTTTAACCAACACTCTCCCATCTCATAATGTCATTCTCATCCTCATATAGGTTCTTAGTATTCTTTATTCCTTTCTTATGAAATGTTTGTTCCTAGGTTCTTATTGTCTTCAATTCTTTTTGAATCCATTCAAGCATATAATATGGCATGATACATCATCTTTGGTAGATGATAATGTCGTTAAAGGTCATGTAGGTCTAAACCATGTTAGTACTCCTTCATCCATTGTCATTCGTATAGGTCATTCCTTCCAAACGTATCTCATTCTCATTAGCATAAAAAATAATTGATTAAATCAAAACCCATGGCCGTCATTGAATATCAATGTCCATTCACATTTTCCTTTTCTCTTAACATTACGAAAGTCATATTCCTTTATCCCTTAAGTTGTGTATTTTAGATTGCATAAGTCCATATGTTCAATCCTTATATTCGTTGTAGCATTTGCTATACACTTGAGTTCCTAATTCTTTAAATAGTTGTCTAAGTTATCATCACCACCTTCCATCATCACATTCACTAATCATCACCACCATAAATTAGCGAAAACTTACTTTTATCAATCTTGAATCCTCTACCGAGTTATCACCACTTGAATCCTTCTAGTAAACCAACACCAACACTAGAACCACTCACTTTAACTCTTAATATTTCAACTTTACCTCATATCTTCCTTCTAGGCTTTATTTTGTAGGATTTTATCATATTATATTCGCATTTTTTTATTGTATTTCTTTTTACAAGAATATACCTCATGAGATCTTTGATTTCATGGTTCTCTACTTTGAGTCGCTTATATCATGTATATATATACAACTTATTTTTCTTTGAGATGAAATATATTGCACTAACTCTTTCATTGTAGGTTCACCATTATATACGCTCGATCGTATATAGCATACTCATCTAAGGATGAAGTTTGCATCGATTTTTTTTCTTCTTTCATTATAGGTGCTTCTTGACGTAGGAGGAATATCCATCAAGCACTCTTATTGCATCTTCTATACACTTTGTTGAAGAGGACACGTTGGTCTAAAGACAAAGCTTCTATTATATTAATTTTTGTTTTGTAGGTTCATATTGAAGCCCTAAAGCAAGGGGAGCTTCTGTCAAGCATTTATAGAATGCATCATACACACGTATTGTTATATATCACATACTCATCATAGGATAATTATTGTCTTACACTAACCTTTATTTTGTAGGATTCTTTATCCTTGTATCATATACGTTGGTACCCTAGCAACGGGGAGTATTGATCAAGGGGGAGCTAATCATGCACTAACCTTTATTTTTGTAGCTTTCTTATTTCTTGTATCATATACGTCGGGACCCTAGAAACGGGGAGTATTGATCAAGGGGGAGCTACAGTCAAGGGGAAGCATGTACGCATTCATCTTTATCTCATTCTTAGACACACTTTTGTGTTTCGACAAAAAGAAGGAGATAGGTCAACATAGTCCAACATGCATTTCATTCATCATGCATTTTTCGTATAATTATTATGTTGCACAACACTAACCTTGATGTAGGTTAAGGAACTTAATTTGATCCATGGATCCGCTAACAACCTAACGGGCGCGGCAACCTTAGGAAATTGGAGTTGAAGACTAAACTTCACTAGGGATGATGCAAGCTCGCCATTTTGGGGAGAAATGAAGTTAACTCCAAGGACACACCCTTTTTGTTTCGACAAAAGGGGGAGAAGAGTGTAAACGGAGAAGGAAATGTAGAAGGTGTAGAAGGAAATGTAGAAGGTGTTGCGGATACAAGTAAGTTATACGAACACAAGTAACTTTTTACATTTTACTATCTATCACGTTTACATATTTTGTCATCATCAAAAAGGGGGAGATTGTTAGTGCAAATATTACGATATTTAATCTATACAGTCTCGTTTGTTTTGATTGATGACAAACATATAACTTGATACATAACGAAAAATGTACAAGTTACTTGTAATCTTATTTTGTCTCAACATACATTCAACACCTCTCAACGTCTCAAGTCCTCGTATGCTACAACACAGGTTCGTACATGTTTGTTATGTGGCATTATGATCAAACCCCTTGACCAACCATTTAGAATGTTTAAAATACGTTTAGAGCCTTTAAGTATTTTAGGTATCAAAGTGCACTTTAGGTATCAAATAGAATAAGTGCCACATTAGGTGTCTAGGTAATATTAGTAAGTTTACAATCTATAAAAATGTGTCTTATAACAACATAAGTACATCAAACATTTTTAGTAACTTACTAAATATCATATAGCAAGTTAATACATTTTCTAATAACTTTACAAGTTTACTTTCATATACATTTTTATCATAATGGAAAGTATATAATTACATCATCACATGGATCATCATATTCTAGAATGTATATCTTTTCAAATATTCTTGTAAGATATGTCATAGATCTTGTAAGATATGTCATAGATTGTGTAAGATATGTCATAGTTGATTTTGGAAAGATTGTGTAAGATCTTGATTAGACTTGACATAGTTTTTGTAAAGTTGCTCATGGTTTAGGCACATGGTTTATGTCTTTGCTAGTTTTAAAAAGGTAGCTCATGGTCTTTGCACATGGTTTATGTCTTTGGTAGTTTACCTACATATACAAGTCCATGGTTTTCTAATAACTTGATGAAACATATACATTTCTCTCTACCCTTTGCATAGATCTTAAATCAATAGAAAACCATGTAGAAAACACAATTAATCACCCTCATTATCATGATCATAATGCTTCTAACATTTATCTTTGTTGTAAGCATATCATACATCTTGATCCACCAAAGAAGCTTGGAGATCTTGCCATCATCATCCACCACAAGCATACATACATGAAGATCCATCACAACAAGCTTAGAGAACCTGTGATCTTCATTCATTGAAGGCTTTCTATCAATGGAATTTTTTTAGATTAGTCATTCATATCCATTAGACATTTATGTCTTGGATTGATGTGTGCTTATTCACACATCCTTTTTAGACCTTAAATCAGACCAAAAATACCAAATACTAACCAAATATGCCAAGAAATAGTGTGTTTTTGTATTTGTGTATGTGCAGGTACGGATATGTGAAAAATGGACAAAAACAAAGCAAAACCGACAAAAACGAGCACGAGAATGGAAAAAGGTCAAAAGCTGGAGCCGGGGAAGCTTAATGATCAAAGAAAGCTAAAACTATCAAAATAAGTCCTCAAAGATTCATAAAGTTGCATGAAAGACCCTTGGAAGAAGTTTAAAGAGTTTGGCAAAATCAGTCCTCTAAGTTTTACAAAGTGGCAAAATTGGTCCCTTGATGAAATTATTGAAGAAAAGTTAATGTGCATCCTCCAGGAATCAAAGATGGACAACAAAGGCCCTTGGAATAAATTTTTGAAAATTTACAGAATTAGTCCTCATAATTTTTAGTATTACACATATGGTCCTTGTGAAAATTATAAGTCCTAAAACCTTAATACACAACCGGATCCACACCCTTAAGCCAAAAGCCCAACTCAGCTAAAAGCCCAACCCCCTACCCTTTGCAATTTACCCAATCAAGTCACCTCTACGCGGTCAACCTATCCTACCCAATCAACCACACAAATAAAAATACCCCCAAACCTCATTCCCGCCCCCCAAATTCATTTCTTACCTAGAAAAGTTACTATTCACTAGAACCCTAAATCACCACATGTGCAAAATTACCCCATCCTAGTAATAATTACCCAATCATAAGGCTTCTAGAACATGTCAGGAGTGTCAGGAATGTGCTAGAAGAGACACGTGGACCAATGATCAAACACACACAGGATCAATTAATCCGAGGGATGTTATTGATGGGAAACGTCTGGAACATGATTAAAGGGATGAGATGGATTCAAAGAAACACAAAGAAGCATGGATTAGTGACCTGGCAAATCCTAGAAGCATCCTCAGTCTCCTATAAATACCCCCCTCATATCACAAGCTGGGTGTAGTTTTTCGTATGTTAGTTTTATGTATTTTAAATGTTTTATGAATTGTAATCTCCATTTCAGTATTGTAACTCAGTTTTCAGATTAATGAAATTTAGTTTTATGCAAAACTTAGCTTATTGTCTCTATTTTCTATTTATTGTGTTTAAAGCTTACTTACTGTTCCATTAGCTTATAGTAATCATTTTTAGTTTATTTAAACTTTAATTTTCATTGTTTATTCATCTTATATCAAAAATAAAAAAAATCAGAAAATTATAAAAATACAAAAATATGTGGTTTAATTCTTATTCACAAGCTTCAATAAGCTTTACTCTCTGTTCTACAAGCTGATATAAGCTCATTATAGCTTACTGTTAGTTTGTTTTGTTTTAAAACTCAATTAGTACCTAAAGTCAAAAATTCAACTAAAGTCAAAAGTGCTTATTCAATAAGCTGAGCATAAGGAGTATTGACAGTCCAAAAGGAGCCCTTGGCCTGTCCAAAGACAGGCTAGCTAAGTGAACCCCCTCTGTTTGAGCTGAGGGGGATTTTCCTTGTAAGTTTTCATTTATATTTTCTCTATAAATAGCATAATATAGTAGCAGTAGTGTAGCTTTTATTATTGTTGCTTATTTCTGCTTCTTATTAGTAGTTTAGTCATAATTGAGCTTTACTTTGATAGTTATTAGTTTAATATTGTAGATTGCAAATTTATTCGAGCTTACTATTTCATTACTGCTTCATATTTTGAATCTGTATTCCTGTTGATTATTTGGGTTTGTGGTATGATATTCTGGTTCATTTAAGTTTGTTTGAACACTAGTATTGCAGTATAGGTGGATTGAATTATAGATTTATTTGTTTGCTTCATATTTAGTTTAGACAGATACAATAGAGGGTGTTTGGGACAGTTAGACTATAAGAGATTGCTTGTGTTTCAGTAGGTTATAGTTGATAAGGCACATCAAGTAGGATCATAATAGAAGTAATTAGTACCTAAAATAGTAGGTTATTAGTTAAATAGTCAAATCATCTTATATTGTGATCAATAGCTTAACTGTTAAGTTATTTAGATTGCATAAGCTTATAAGTAGTTAGATTAGTAGTATACACAACTTATTTGAGAATAATAATATCTTATTTCATCTGTATTAGTAGATTAGGCTCAATCAAAATTCAATTTGGTCAAAGTTTCTTTAAAAGCTAGAAAGTCAAATTGGATTTCAACACAGGTTTCGGTCAGGTTTTAGTAAACTCTTGTAGGATTCAATTTAGGTTGGAATTAAGTTTGTATTACTGATTTTAAGAGTTTATCAGTTAGGGAATCTAAATCAAAAAGAAAATTCTGGTTTGAAATTCATTTACTCATTCAAAGTTTGAATCAAAGTTGCCAGTTTGGTTTAAGCACTCCCCTGCACCATCAAGTTGTATCATATTTCTAAGCAGCATTTAGGGTAGTATTTAGGTTTAAGAGTTAAATATTTTGGTAGATTTGTTATCTCAGTAGGTCAGTGAAGGTGTTGCCCCCATAAGCTCACACTTATAAGCTTATTTGGATTGCTTATTGGACCTGTCAGGTTTAGTGGATTGAAACAAGTAACTGATTTCAAATTAGGCCTGGTATTGTGCTTTATTGCTTGGTACCTGAGATATAAGGTTCATTTTGGTTGATTAGCGCTTATAGTTGCTTATTTCATTGATTGGAAACCCATAGCTTATTCTGTTGCATACTGCTTATTCCTAATTGCTTATTTCAAACTGTTTTTGGTCCATAGTTGTATTACTATGATCCATTGGTCTAAACATTGTTTCATTTGAGCTTATTTGAGTCTAAAGAACCTTTGGTCAAAGTTTCAGTCAAATTGGTCAAGAGTGCTTATTAATAAGCATTCTCATTTAACTGTTTATAAGCTATTCAGCACTTTTCAAGGTCATTTTTCAGTTTTTAAATTTTTCCTAGGATTAGAATAATATGTTAGAATTTCCATAAATTTTTCAGATTTTTCTAAGTTGTTTTGCTATTTTTCCTATTTTATTTTAGTTTTTATTCAATTTTTAATACTTTTTAAATACCAAAAATCCCAAAAAAAAATCAGAAAAAGCATAAAAAATCCAAAAAAATATTTTAGAAAATAGTTTTTAGTTATTTTAGAATTTTCAAAATTAATTTTGTATTTTTCTCACTTAATTTCTATTTTTTTTTTATTTTTTAATTAGTTAAATTAGTTTTTAATTCATAATAATTAAATAAAAAGTCAAAAAAATATTTTTCTTTTTCCCAAAATTTTCTTTTATCATTTTTAACTTAGGAAAATTATTTTCATACCCGTAGGATTAGTGTAGCTTAAAATTCACTTTTTATTTCGCGCGTTTACGTTTTAGTCACGTTTTTAGGTTTAATTACGTGTTAGGCTTACGTGTTTACTTATTTGTGCATTTCTTACTTGCTTGCTTGTAGTTTAATTAGGGTTCCCCATAAAACCTCCTCACATTCACTTCACGATTCACGACACCGATCCAACGAACTCGAATTCAACCTTCGTTGGGAAAACGACCCGGGGATTCATATTTACCCGTGCTATCCTCGGAGATATCTTTCTATATATATATATATATATATATATATATATATATATATATATATATATATATATATATATATATATATATATATATATATATTTAGCTAAGCATATCATGGATCATCATTGTACTCATTATTATAGATTAGATGGTTTATGTGTTTGTGCCTTAAAACACAAGATTTCTATGTTGGGCCACAGAACTAGCGGGAGTGGTTGTACCCTTGTAAAAGAACCCGGTTGATGTGCGGGATTGCACCCTCACTAAAGGTTTTACTTCTCAAGGGATCTCGAGAAGCTTGCAATCCCCACCAGGCAGTGTACCTGATCGTTGTAGTATAGTATAGTGACAAGTACCGGGTGATTGATCGTTCAACTCAGGAATAGTGTTCGCTAGGATTAGACAATCTACTAAACTAGTTCTAGAGGTGAGGGAAGATTCTTTTTGTATTTTTATATTTTATAAAAAGCAAGTAAAATCTCGGGTATTGGAAGAGTGGGCGAAATTAGTTGCTAATCAACTAACCCAATTTAACTAAAGATGCAATGAAAATAAAATAAAATAAAACTTAAATTGTGGTGGAAACAGTAATGGGAAAAGCTGTGTTTACTTAGATTTCATTAATCCCTAGATATCTTTTACCGGTTGATTAGCTTGTTACAATTGCATGGATGACGGGTCATATTCCTTATTACTAGTCGTAGGCCGTGTACAATATTCCCTAACTCTATAAGATCCTACTTCACTCCTATGTCGAGCCGGCTAAGAAGCTCCTAACATGGGATCATTAGAATTCACTTATGCATTAAATACAACCAAAAATCATAATACACCTCCGATCATGTTTCTTAAGAAGTTCAAGCAAGTTACCAATTGGAAGTCTGCCAGTTTTCCTAAGCCTAACATAGAATACAATCATCCAAAACAATTATAAACAAGCAATCAACCAATAATCAACATCTAGGTTTCACTACATCTAAGCAAACACAATAAAAACCTAGCCTAGCATGTTAAAAGAAAGACAAGCGCAAGATATAATCACACAATACATAGACATATTGAATGATTTGAATGAATACTTATCTTTATTGAAACATGGAAGATTCAAGGGGTGGAAACCCTTGAAAAAGCTGCAAAGTTCGACCTATGGTTTATGAAATTCGTCCCTTCAAAGTTACCCTAATATTCCACACTTTACAATGAAAAATTGCAAAACTATATATAGATTTTACAAGGTGACGGCGTCATGAACAAAAATCTGACGCCGTCAACTCGCCGCCAAAATAGAAATCGTATTGCCTAGATCCATTGGTGACGCCGTCAAGAAGGAAAATGCTCTGGGCTGTCACGTGTATTTGGACCCTGACGGCCTAGGTGACGCCGTCAGGTCCAAAGCATAAAAAACTTTCTGGACTGTCACGTTATATTTCCACTTCCACCTTTTTTTGCCAAGCTTGACGCCGTCACTCTTTAACTCTTGACGCCGTCAGGTACTGTTCCAGCAAGGATTTTGAGACTTTGTCGTTTTCTTCACTTTTACACTTCAAAAACATTCAAAATGCCTCCTTTTCTGAATTTCTTCTCAAAAGTACCTAAAATGACAAAAGGAACGATTTAGGGCAATAAATGATCAAATAAGTACGAATTTGGGCTTAAATGACCCCTTAAAAGCAGTACACTTTTCGCCTCATCAAATACCCTTACACTTGAGATTTGCTTGTTCTCAAGCAAATGCGCTTTTATTCTAATCAAAATACAAGTTATGGGTCATTTAACACTAATTTAAAAGTAATTACAACAAATAATCGTTTCACTAAAAACCAAAAACAAGCACGGAGGTCATATACTAGCACCTCACAAATAGTGTTTAGATACTCACACCTCTCGGGTGTAATAAAGTAATATCACAATATGGAAATGGAAAACATCTCTCACTACCTGTCATAGCAAATAGATTACCATAGGCTTGGGAAAGGATCAAACCTCCACCATAAGCACCTAGGATAAACTATCAAAGAGGTCTTTTAAAGGGTTATAACGTGAGGTGTAGGGATATGGAAAACACGGTTTTGTTGGATAAAGGCAATATTTACTGGTGGCGAGTTAATCATCTTGGTTAATTACATGTACAATATGGCGTTACTAAGCCAATACTCGACTCGACTTAAGCTAATAAATCAAAAATAACAAAAACTTAAAACAAACATAGAATGAAACGGGATGGTAGTCCGCATGTTTTCTCTTTTTTTTTCTTTTTCTTGACTTTTTCGATTTTTTTTTTATTTTTTTTATTTTTTATTTTTTTTTTCTGTGCATACACTTTTACCCTACCATCCAAAATAATACATCATAGGGAAGTTTACATTCCCCTTACACTTGAATTTTTACATACTTTACAATAAACTACTCTAATGACTCGAATCAAGATAATCAAAACACTTGGAGTACTTTTAAATATTAACGCACCTATGGGGGTAATAAATGGCGTCTTCCCCATTACTCCATATCACTAGTACTTTACCCATGAGTCCCAATCATCCCAAAACAATATGTACAAGATATGACTCGACTTAGCAACCATGTAATCAATTAGATAATTAACTAAGGGTTTAACAATTAACAATAATGCACTAAAGATGAGTGCATACACGGAAGGCTAAGGCGATTTGGTTGCACATTTAGGTAGATTGTTAACAAATTCTACCTTTAAGTAAAATTCTTAAAGTTAGAAACGAAAAGATAGGCTCGGAGGGGTGTACTAGGGGTTTCGTGTACTAAAAATGAGTACAACGCTAAGATGTAGGAAAAATTAATTGACTTTGCTAGTCAAGTAATATGACTTAATTGGTCAAGTAATTACGATACGGGTTTAAACACAAGGGTGATCCTAATGCCTCTTATCATGTAGTAAATCCTACTACACAAATGTAGTCTCACTAGCGATCTCGGGATGCATCACTAACGCAAGTTCTAGAATCTAAATGCTACCGGTACACTCATAAGCACTAAGGCTTTTCCTAACAGGTCTAAGGGCGAACCTCAGATGTATGAACTTAGTAGATCGCTGGCACGAGTCTTTGATGCTTCAACTAACGGATGGTCACTAGTGCACTTCTTGGATCACTGGCGCGTTATTTGCATAACGGATGGTCACCAAGTTATATACTAGATCGCTGGCACGTTAGTTGATGCGTGGGAATCGCAACAGGCTTTACCTCTCGAGGGATCTCGAGAAGCTTACAACCCCCACCAGGCAGTGTACCTGATCGTTGTAGTATAGTATAGTGACAAGTACCGGGGGATTGATCGTTCAGCTTAGGAATAGTGTCGCTAGGATTAGAAAGCCTAAATACTAGTTCTAAAGGTGAGGGATGATTATTTTTGTGTCTTTATATTTTTTAGAAAGCAAATTAAAATCTCGGGTTTTGGAAGAGTGGGCGGAATTAGTTGCTATTCAACTAACCCAATACTAAGATGCAATTAAAATAAAATAATAAAAATGAAAATAAACTAAATTATACTAAAGTTGTGAGCAGTAATTGGAGAAAATGTGTTTACTTAGATTTCACTACTCCCTAGATATCTTTTACACGTTAATTACTTGTTATAATTGCATGGATGACGGATCGTATTCCTTAATACCATTCATGGGGTGGCACACATAACTCCCCAATTCTATGAGCTCTTATCTCCTCCTACACCATGCCCAGCACAACTATAGGGATTGTAAACAGTGGCTCATGCATTAAATACAACCAATAAAGACCTAGTGCACCTCGGTTCATGTTTCTTAAGACGTTCAAGCATGTTACCATTTGGAGATCTGCCAGTTTTCTTAAGCCTAACATATAAATCATTCATCCAAAACATGAATAAACAAGTAATCAACACATAATCAATATCTAGGTTTCATTAGATCTAAGCAAACACAAAAGAGATCTAGCCTAGCATGATAGAATTAAGACAAGAACATGATATAGACAACCAACACATAGACATATTGATTGAATTAGAAGAACACTTATCTTGATTAATCATGCAAGGTATCAAGGGGTTGGAACCCTTGAAAAACCTGTAAAGTTACACCAAAATCGTCTTTAGGGTTTCTCCCCAAAACTCCTCTCTTTAATGTGAAAAACTAGAAAACTATATATAGGAAAATAGGGATGACGGCGTCAAGAACAAAGGTGTGACGCCATCATCTCGCCGCCAAATACTTCCTCGGATGGCCTTGTTATACTTCTGACGCCGTTAAGGCCTAGGCCATCACACAAATTACTCTTGACGCCCTGTGTGTGACACCGTCATCAACTACGGATTTTAATTCTTTGGGGTTTGACGCCGTCAGGAAAACTCTTGACGCCTTCATGAACTCTCGGATTTTATTATTGAGGTTTGACGCCGTCAGGAAATTACTCTTGACGCCGTCACCTACTGTTCCCAGCATGGAAAATTGAGACTTTGCCGTTTTCTACACTTTTATGCTCCAAAAACGTCCAAAATGGCTTCTTTTCCAGAATTCACTCTCCAAGTACCTAAAATCACAAAAGGAACGATTTAGGGCAATATTTGATCAAATAAATTCGGATTCGGGCTTAAATGACCCCCTAAAAGTGGTTCATTTTTTGCCTTATCATATACCCTTACACTTGAGATTTGCTTGTCCTCAAGCAAATGCGCTTTTATTCTAGTCAAAAGACAAGTTAGAGGTCATTTAACACTAATATAAAAGTAATTACAACAAATAATCATTCCGCTAAAGACCAATAGACAAGCTCGGAGGTCATACACTAGCACCTCACAAATAGTGTTTAGATACTCACATCTCTCGGGTGTAATAAAGTAATATAACATTATGGAAATGGAAGATATCTCTCACTACCTGTCATAGCAAAATAGATTACCATAGGCTTGGGAAAGGATCAAACCTCCACCACATGGCGTAAGCACCTAGGATAAACTATCAAAGAGGTCTTTTAAAGGGTTGTAACGTTAGGTATAGGGATATGAATTACACGGTTTTGTTGGATAAAGGAAGTTATTACTGGTGGCGAGCTAACAATCTTGGTTAATTACATGTACAATATGGCGTTGCTAAGCCAAGACTAGACTCGACTCAAGCTAATAAATGAGAAATAACAAAAACATAAAATAAACATAGAATGAAACGGGATGGTAGTCCGTATGTTTCTTTCTCTTTTTCCTTTTTCTATTTTTTTTTTTTTTTTTTTTTTTTTTGCATACACTCTTACCCTACCATCCAAAATAATACATCATAGGGAATGAACATTTCCCTTACACTTGAATCTTTACATACTTTACAATAAACTAATCTAATGACTCGAATTAAGAAAATCAAAACACTTGGAGCACTTTTAAGATTAACGCACATATGGGGGTAATAAATGTTGTTCTTCCCCATTACTCCATAAAATAAGTATTTACCCATGAGTCCCAATCGTCCCAAAACAATATGTACAAGGATATGACTCGACTTAGCAACCATGTAATCAATTAGAAAGTTAACTTAGGGTTTAACAAATAACAATAATGCACTAAAAATGAGCGCATACACGGAAGGCTAAGGCGATTTGGGTGTACATTTAAGTGGGGTGTAACAAATTCTTCCTTTAAGTAAAATGCTTAAAGTTAGAAACGAAAAGATAGGCTCGGAGGGGTGTACTAGGGGTTTCGTGTACTAAAAATGAGTACAACGCTAAGGGTGTGGGAAAAATTAGTTGACTTAACTAGTCAAGTAATATGACTTAAATGGTCAAGTAATTATGATACGGGTTTAACACAAGGGTGATCCTAATGCCTCTTATCATGTAGTAAATCCTACTACACGAATGTAGTCTCACTAGCAGTCTCGGGATGTATCACTAACGCAAGTTCTAGAATCTAAATGCTACCGGTACACTCATAAGCACTAATAGTAAATGCTTTTCCTATCAAATCTAAAGGCGAACCTCACATATTTGGGTGGAAAATTTTTCTGAATATACGGTTGTGTGCTAGTCATACAATCTCCTATCCATGAGACGCTTGCTATGGCTAAAGTTTCACTCCTAAATGTTGTAAAAAATTTTAAATTTGGCGCTAAAATTACACTAACAAGTATTTCTCATAGTTTTATTACACATCTACCATTAAACAAAACAAACTCAAGCGAAAGTGCATATGTAAGGTATCATCTTTTTACCCTCCCCTTACACTTAAGATGAACATTGTCCCCAATGTTCAAGTAAAGAATGTAAAAGTGAAAAAGTAAAGAGAATGAAATCAAATACTCCCCTGATTCGCTCGGTATGGATTATAGGTTGGCCAAGTTAAATCTTCCTCCAAGAAAATGAACAATCAAAGCTTCCCTTCAAGAATATAAATCATCTCCTTGTCATACATAACCTGTAAATCCTGACAAAATAGACAAGACAACCTCGCGTAAAATCGGCGGCATCCTATATAAGTTACTAAATCCTAGAAAACAAAGTAAGATATAATGCTTGTGGAATGAAGTTTGCAGATTTCCTGGAGATTATAAAACTTAATAATTCACAAAAACCATAAGACTTCGTTAGAAAAACAAAACCGGTAAAATTTCCAGATTTTTACTCCTGACGCCGTCAAGAGTAAACTCGTGACGCCGTCAGAATTGACCTGCAGAAATTCTTATGTTAAGTTTCTGGAAAAACTTGGTCCTACTTCCTGGAAAATCCTGCAAAACTTCATTATGACTCAATACAAGCATTTGACTCTAACAAATACGAATACACATGTTCACTTAAAATTGTGGAGAATCATGATCGGTTTGTTTCTTAAAAACATATTTGGGGTTTCCCCTTACACTTATCTTTTGCAAAAATACCTTTAGGTGGAGTTAAGACTAAGCCAAACAACATAGTAAAGTATTTCCACTTTTTAATTGAGAAACATGATCAACCAACAATAAAAATAAAACATGCATAAGGAAGCAAATAACAAACAAATAAAATGAAAATCACACAAAACATGGGTTGCCTCCCAAGAGGCGCTTTTCTTTATTTACGAGTCTTGTAGCTAGACTCAAAGTCATGGGTTACTACGTGACTTCATCATTGGTTCCATTCTCTAGGTCATCTTCTAAATCAGTATCGCTTTCATAGTTCAAGTACTTTGGGTCTTCAAACTCGAAGACATCTTTTCGATATTTAGAATCAAGCTTGCCAACATCCTTAAAGAATCCACAAGATAAATCAGTAATGTTCTCACATCCTCTTCTAACGTCTTCATCACACAAGATAAGTTGGGAGCTTATCTTATCAAGCCCGTCACAGTTGATTTCCTTAAGGTCTTTTCTCTTATATGGTGTTTGGTATGAAATCCTCCTAATCCCATCAGTGAAGGTCATGATTCCGTTCAAGTCATCCACTGTTGAATTAGTGATTTCACAGAAGGGTGCTCCCAAAACTACTTGTGATAACCTGGGGTCAACATAGTCCTCTATGTTATCTACAATTGTGAATTCCATAGTAAATGCCATGTTTCCTACGAGCACCTGGATTTCATGATCTTTACCAACCACTTTCTCTCCTTTCTAAATCATTCCCCATCTGCAGATATTGTTGTAATGGAACAGAGACATAACATTCTTAGGCATGAATATGTTGATGTAGACGTTATCAAAATGCTTGTGACCGATCATGCATGGAATTTTGAGATTACTCGGATCACGCCTCCTTATCTTCCCCGACTCTCCATTCCTGGATCCGAATAGATTCCCCTCAAGGGAAGGACGATATTCGTAAACCTCTTCATTTCCCCCACGAAAAATCACCTTTCTAACACCATTGGTGAACATTACACTTCCATCCATCTCGTCAAGGATTACTCCTGATTCATTGATAAATGGTTTCCCCAGAACAAGGTTGGTTAACGGTTGATTGGTGAGAGGGTCTACATCATCGACCACGACGAGGTTAGTATTGTAAACAAGCTCTTCGACCCTGATTGATAAATTATTCATTACCCTTTCGCACGCAATGCGTTTTGGGAAAGTCTCATGGTATAAGGAAAGGGGGATTAGGTTGACTGGAGAGCTAGGATCTACATGACTCTTGGTTAGGAGCTTTTCCTTAATGGTACAGGAGATCTTGAAAACTTTATGGTTATTTTCCAAGTCCTATCGCTACTCCCACTAATATCATCCTCCATTTTTCTCTCGGGTTCTTCTATAATAGATTTACCCAAAATGGTTGGATCTCTCTCATACTCTTCCGATTTCTCTTTCCCTTCATCCGGTTTGCCGGATTCCTGCGCAGTGTATTGCTCGGGAGAGTTGGTAGATTTTCTTGCTGAATCATGGTCAACCCTTGAGGTCTCATCCTTAGCTGTCCGACTGAATTTGTTAGTTTGTTGTTGGGTTGGGCTGGATGTTGAAGTAGATATCGTGGTGATGGTGTTTACGAAGTGGATTGGTCCAAGGGGTTTGACAGGTTCTTTTCCATTAGGAGATAGATGTTTGAATAACTTGCTCGGACTTTTGATTTTCACAGGGAAGGTTGGTGGACTCATGACGGTAGCAGATTTGACCTCATCAACGCGAATAGGTTTATTGACAACATGCTCTTTGATAGCAGTTAACAGATTACAAATCTTGTTATTCACATCGGTCTGCTGTTGTCTAAATTTAGCCTCGAGCGCGGAGAGCTGTAATTCTTGAGATAGAATGAACTTTCGCAAGGCGTCTTCACAGCTCTGCCTAGGAGTGCTTTGTGAGGGAAAATGCTCGGACCAAGTGAGGGGTGAGGAGTCATTGAAGGATACGCTCCGCGTTTGGTATCCTCTGAAATTAGGTTTATCCTTCCATGCTTCATAGGCCTCGTCAGAAGTGCGAGGGCCTCGCCCCATGTGTGACGATGTGAATTCATTATAAGCATGTTTTGGTAGCTCCATGCAGTTATGCGTCTCGTGAGGGCCATTACATAATTTACATGTGGAAGTGATTCTGCTTACATGGCTTGAGGGTTTTGGAGCTTCGTAAGATTTCATGAGAGACTTGACTCGACCTTCAAGTTCCATGATCCTAAGGTCGGGAGTGCCAGAATTGTTCGAAGGCAAAGATATTGCCTTGACCGTTTTGTTCAAGTCACGGGGATCGTTCCAACTTTCGTTGTCATAGAGAGCAAGATCTTCTATGAGTTCCCATGATTGTTCCGCACTAAGATCACGTAGCTTACCACCGGCCGATTGGTCAATGGCTCGCCTCGTGGAGATGTCGATATGGTCATAAAAAATTTGGACTTGGAGCCAAAGATCTATGCCATGATGAGGGACTTTTTGGAGTAAGTCCTTGAAACGAGTCCATGCTTCATAAAGAGATTCATTTTGACGTTGTTGGAACATCAAGATGTCATTTCTAAGCTTAGTAGTTCTCCCCGGTGGGAAAAATTGAGCAAGGAAACGAGTGGTGAGATCATCCCATGTGGTGATGGATCCCGCGGGTAAACGCTCAAGCCATTGACTAGCTTGATCCCGTAGAGAGAATTGGAATAGATGTAAATGGGTAGTCTCTCTAGTTGCAACATCTAGGTCTATGGAATCTACGATTTTGAGGAAGTCCTTAAGATGTTGGTTTGGATCTTCGGAACGAAGTCCATGGAATGCACATTCGCTTTGCACCAACCGGATGGTGTCAGATCGCAAGGGGGTCACATTGGCTCCGGTGAGCTCAATGGTGTTTCGGTAGCCTTGGTGGCTAGGTCGGGAATACTCTGCTAAGGTTCGGGGCCTAAGGGGTTCTAAAGGTGGGTTTTGTTGTGGTGGGATGATGGGTTCGAAGATGTTACCACCTTCCATGATGTCGGATGGTAAAGAGTTACGAACAAAAGCACGAAGAAATAAGATAGACTAAAGAAGACCTAAAAATAAAAATAAATTCTTACTAGAAAGGAATCTAGCAAGTAGACCTAATAAAATGAAATCCTAACCTAGACAATAACTATTCCCCAGGCTGCGGCGCCAAAAACTTGATGCGTGGGAATCGCAACAGGCTTTACCTCTCGAGGGATCTCGAGAAGCTTACAACCCCCACCAGGCAGTGTACCTGATCGTTGTAGTATAGTATAGTGACAAGTACCGGGGGATTGATCGTTCAGCTTAGGAATAGTGTCGCTAGGATTAGAAAGCCTAAATACTAGTTCTAAAGGTGAGGGATGATTATTTTTGTGTCTTTATATTTTTTAGAAAGCAAATTAAAATCTCGGGTTTTGGAAGAGTGGGCGGAATTAGTTGCTATTCAACTAACCCAATACTAAGATGCAATTAAAATAAAATAATAAAAATGAAAATAAACTAAATTATACTAAAGTTGTGAGCAGTAATTGGAGAAAATGTGTTTACTTAGATTTCACTACTCCCTAGATATCTTTTACACGTTAATTACTTGTTATAATTGCATGGATGACGGATCGTATTCCTTAATACCATTCATGGGGTGGCACACATAACTCCCCAATTCTATGAGCTCTTATCTCCTCCTACACCATGCCCAGCACAACTATAGGGATTGTAAACAGTGGCTCATGCATTAAATACAACCAATAAAGACCTAGTGCGCCTCGGTTCATGTTTCTTAAGATGTTCAAGCATGTTACCATTTGGAGATCTGCCAGTTTTCTTAAGCCTAACATATAAATCATTCATCCAAAACATGAATAAACAAGTAATCAACACATAATCAATATCTAGGTTTCATTAGATCTAAGCAAACACAAAAGAGATCTAGCCTAGCATGATAGAATTAAGACAAGAACATGATATAGACAACCAACACATAGACATATTGATTGAATTAGAAGAACACTTATCTTGATTAATCATGCAAGGTATCAAGGGGTTGGAACCCTTGAAAAACCTGTAAAGTTACACCAAAATCGTCTTTAGGGTTTCTCCCCAAAACTCCTCTCTTTAATGTGAAAAACTAGAAAACTATATATAGGAAAATAGGGATGACGGCGTCAAGAACAAAGGTGTGACGCTGTCATCTCGCCGCCAAATACTTCCTCGGACGGCCTTGATCTACTTCTGACGCCGTCAAGGCCTAGGCCGTCATACAAATTACTCTTGACGCCCTGTGTGTGACGCCGTCATCAACTACGGATTTTAATTCTTTGGGGTTTGACGCCGTCAGGAAAACTCTTGACGCCTTCATGAACTCTCGGATTTTATTATTGAGGTTTGACGCCATCAGGAAATTACTCTTGACGCCGTCACCTACTGTTCCCAGCATGGAAAATTGAGACTTTGCCGTTGTTGATCCCAGTTGAGCTAATACGATCTTATATAGAAGTTAACTTAAACAAATACTTAAGCTTAAACACGGAATATAAAAGCTTAACTTAAGAAGATTAAGAATTCTCTTTCAACACTTCAATATTATTAATACGAGCACTCAACAATGCTAGGGTTTTACAACCTTGAAGTGAATAATGATACGTACATAATCTAACCCTAGGATCCTCCTTTTATAGGCCAAGGAGTCCTACTAGGTTTACAATACCTTTCTCTACAAGATAAGAATAATCTAAATAGATATACTATACAAATAATCTATTCCATAATTATCCTATCGTATACAATGTTAATCCATCCAGCAGTAGTTTCACCAAGCAGCAGATTGTCTTCAGCAGCAGAGTCATTATACCAGCAGCAGTTTCATTGTAGCAGCAGTATTACTCAGCAGCAGTATCATATAGCAGCAGTGTCACTTGGTCAAAACCCAACAATCCTCCCCTAAACTTAATATTTATTTCTAAATATTCAAGTTTCTTCAAAGCTCAATTAATCACTTGGAGGATGCTTCCAAACACTTCAACTCTTGAAAATTCAGTTGATCAAATATCTTCTTATACTTTGACAGCAAATTGAATGCTTGATCATCAGAATCATAATCTTTCTGCAGCTTAAGTGTTTTGTCACCATTAACCATCTGATTGACAATATTCCAGTATTTTACCACTGGGTAATCTACTTCAGCTAGCATATACAAAGTAATAGGTCCAATTTCTAGCACATGAACTCCAGAATCTTGAAAGAGTCTCCATTTTCTTACTTTGTATTCTACTATCTCTGTCCATTCAGAATCATCCATTGAAGGTTCAAACATAAGTTTAAGAGCTCTCCACATAACATTATCAGAAGAAGTTAAGATATGATCAATTTGATCTACCTCATACTTTTTACCATCAAATTTCTTAGCTCCAAACTTTGCCTTGTATAACTTCCACAAGTCTTCAATATCCTCTCTATCAAAGTAGTGTAACATCTGTTGAAATCTAAGAAATCTATGAGTCTTACCATCAGATCTCTGGACATCATGAAATGCTCCAATGTTAGTATCATACCCTGTAGTTACTTTGATAATAGGATACTTGATTCCTAATGGTTTAGCATCAACCACTTCAGGATCTTCCATCTTTCCAACCACAGTATAACTCTTCAATTGTTCTTTTTGATGCTCAGAAGGAATATGATCAAGACCATATTTAAACTCATCTCATTCAGGCATAGAACTGCTTCCTTCTCCAATCTTTCTCTTCTTCTTTGCAACTGACTTATGAATAACACCTTTTATTTTATCACCCTGCACAGAAGAAGTAGTCTTTGCTGCATCACTTTCAAGCTTTTCAACAACATTAGCTTCTTGTATCTGCTCTGCTTCAACTCTCTTTTCAGGCACCAACTTCTTGTTCATCTGAGCAATTTGTTCCAAGTCCTCAGCACATCCCATAGTATAAAAAGTATCTGTTCTCTTCTTTGTTTGTTGATACAAATCAAAAACTTCTTTGTCAGAATAAGCTTTCAACTGCACCAATGTCCATCCACCCATATTCTTTAGATACCTTTCATATTCTTTCCTTTGCTGTTTAACTGTTGGCCCTTTGAATATTTTAACCTTTCTTCTAGCAGCAGCATTCTCTTTTCTCTTCTTAGAAGTAAAGTCACTATACCAAGATTGCACATTAAAATTTGGAACTTCATTTTCTTCAATATTGATCAGCTTGTTTAATTCAATATCAGCAGCAATTCTGATCTTTTCATCATCCCATTCATCATACATTCTTAAACCTTCAGCCTCTTTCTCAGCCAGCTGCTGATCTTCCAAATTAAACACCTCTTGTGCTTTAATAGCAGCAGCTTCATCATGTTCAACTTGCAATGGCTTAGGCCAAGAATCAAAAGGTACATCAGTAAAGTCAATCCCTTTATACATCCACCTCTGAACATCAACTTGCTTGCCTTTACCCTTATCTGTAGAAGATGATATGATTGTCTTCTTTTGAGTAGCAGCAGGTTCTCTTATTATTATTCCTTTTTGAAGTTTTCTTGTTGCTGATGTTATGTTAGTTGTTGTGATAGGTTGTGATGATGATTGAGTTGGTAACTGAGGTGTATGAGAGTCAGCAGTAGTCTTCTTACTTAGCAAAACCATTGCCTCTGCAGCATTATCCATAGATCCAGCAGCAGAGTCTTGTACTTCAGCAGTATTCACTATTCCACTAGCAGCAGAACCATCAAAAGTCTTAGCAGCAGAATTATGAATAGCAGTAGAGTCAGCAATAGCAGCATTTTCCACTGAATCTTCCAAAGTCTTTAACACATTACCCATCAACCCTGTTGCCTTCACTAGTTGCTTAGACTCCAAAGTTTTAAGAGTATCTACCACCTTTTCTTGTACAGCAACCACCTTTTCCATAACAACTTCATTCTCAGACTTATCAGCAACTACAAAGTCTTCATCATTCTGAGGACTATCCACATCCATGTCATCAATCACTGGAACCTCCCCTGAAACTATTCCAGCATCCATATCTTGAACATTATCAACTTTTTCAAGATTTACCTCCCCTGAATCCATGACAATCTCTTTCCTCCCCTGTTTGGAAGCATCCTCTTCCAAAGGAGGAGATGGTTCAGAAGAACTTACAACCTGAGTAGTCCCCACTTTCTTCAATCTTTTCAAGGAGGTTGAAGATCTTGATTTCTTGAAGCTCTTAATCTGTTTTCGCATTTTGATGATGACCTTGGCTTGACCAGCAACAACATCAGATAGATTAAGAACCTTATCTTCCAAAGACTCACATTTCAACCCCAAAGCGGTACAAATAACCGTCAATTCTTTTATAAGTTGCATTGTAGTCTCATCACTTCGACCTGTATTACCTGGTCCGAGAGGTGAATCACTGACATTGTCATCATGTACAAGTGGATCCGTCAATTCATGAGTCACGGGCCTGTCCTCATCACTTCGACCTGTGTGACCTGGTCCGAGAGGTGAATCTTGGGACAAAAACTCAGTATCAAACCTAGTTTGATCATCTGAGCCCCCTATGTTTTCCATTTGGCTAGGGTTACCATCCTGAGAAGCAGAGTCATAAGAATCCTTTTCTCTAGATGTTGCCTTGGTTTGGGTCTTATTGATGTTATCACTATCCTGCTCTGCTACTAAACTAGAAGCAGTAGTGACAGCCCTTGCCAACATGTCCTCTCCATCACCTAGGACAGCCTCATCTGGTACAGCCATACTAACACTATCCTGAGGTAGATTAGTGTCCTTTTTGGTTTTCCTACGTGAATATTGTTTTGTAGGTTGTGTAACAGATGTAGTAACATTGGGTGTGTGATGGGAATCAGTGGGATTTCCTGATCCTTCACCCTGGTTGTTGTGCACAATTTGTTCCATGAAAGATGTAAGATTTGTATGTGCACCAGAAAAACCTTTGCCATGCTTAATCAAAAAGGTAAAAGTCCTTGAAGCCAATTTTGGAGCATCATATTCAGAAACATGGGTTCTTGTTTTGGAAATTTGTTTTTCAATAAAGATTTGAAGAAATCTTGGATATAGCAAATAAGAACCATCTTCAACACCTTTAAACAACCCAGCCAATATCATTTTTGAAAAATTAAATGGTTGACCTTTGCACAGACATATCATTGCAGAAGCAATGGTAGTACTGAACTCATGCCACCCAGATGTTTTAGGACTCAAACAATGAAGGAATATATGTACCAAAAACTTGTATTGAGGACAGAGGAGAGCTTTTTGAAATTTTAAATTTGTATGTTTTCCCTCATATCCCAATTCTTTTAAACCAGCAAAAATAGCATCATTGTCAAGGCAAGTGGTCTCTGTCTCATCATCTAAGAGAAGAAATTCCCTTATTGATGATTCAGTTACACGAACCTTTTGCCCATCTACAAAAGCACTGACATGTTTTTCCCCATTCATAGTTTTGATTTTGGCAGTAAACCAAAACTGTTTGATGTAGGAAACATATATAGTAGGGTTCACAGTGAGTGCATACCTAAGAGAAGTAGCATTCAAAAACTTTACCATGTCTGTGAAACCTTCAGGAACTAACTCTTCATTCAAAACGACCACACTGTTGTGTTGCTCAACCCAGGTACGTGATAGCTCCATGAATTAGGTTTAGAGAATTTGGGGATTTGTGATTAGTGGAATGATTAGGTGTAAGGGTTTGTGATAACCTCAATTGAGAACATATGAAAACCAATTATGAAGGTCAATTAGGTTTTAAACAGATGGATGAAAGTTACACATAACACCCTCTTACTTACAACCATAGCAGCAGAACCGTATCATTCACAACTAGCAGCAGAGTGATAGAACTAGCAGCAGAGAGAACTGAAGCCAGCAGCAGAGTTGACTATAGACCTTGGTCAACTACACATAACAATTAATGCACATATCACTCCGTAATCCCTATAAAACCGGCGAGATCTTTTCCCCAAATTATGCAATCAAACCCTAATCACTTTCAAAAACGCCACATTCACAATCAATACTATCCATCTTTACAATCAAATCACCACACAATGAAATCAACACCCAAAATAATCAATATCTCTTCTGATTCATCATCAGAGGATGAATCCCCAATGGAACCTTATGTCCCACCGTTTCGTCCTCCACGATTTGGTTGTAGAACAAAAGAACAAGCACGCAAGAGGAAGCATGATCTTCCTGTGTTTAAAGATCTTCTCAACCTAAATCAGACTCCAAGCACCTCAAGAGGTAAACAACCTATGTCCCCTGAGGCTCCAGCATCATCAGAATCATCAGAAGACCAAGCTTGGATCCCTGTGCAGCCACCTCCTCCAGTGCATCATTATCAATGTCCCTTCATCTTCACATCATCAGATGAAGATGAGGAAGAACCACCAACCAATCCACCTGCCACTCCTGAGAGGCCACAATCTTCAAGGCCAAGGCCACAATCTTCAAGGTCGAGGCCACAACCATCACCTGGTCTTTCTCTTGGACCATCAAGACAAAACCCGCCTCTCCCAAAGGATAGAGAGGTTGTGCTTGGGCTTCCATGCCCTAGAAAGTGATGAAGATGTAGGTGTTAGGTTATGATGTCTGTTTTTGTGTTTTGTCTTTTGATGTTTGATCTTTGTACTTGTTGAATGAATGAATGTTAAGATCTTTCTTGTTTCAATTTCTTGCAAATCACCATTCATATACCTGCAAAATGTTAGACCAAACACCACAAAGCAAACAACCAACATATGTACCAGCAGTAGAGTTAGAAAAACAATGAGCAGCATAGTACATTATATCTCAAACGTATACACATTAACAAGCAGCAGAATAACAAGCAGCACATGCATTACAAACTTTAACAAAAACAAAGAGATAAGTTTTTCAAAGATTGATCATACCAATGTTTGCAATTAAAAATTGAAACCTCCCCACATCAAAATGTTTAGTGAGAAGATCAGCAACATTGTTATCAGTATGAATTTTAACAATTTGAATTAACTTCTTTTCATAGCAATCCCTTATAAAGTGATGCCTTATCTCAATATGTTTTGTTTTAGAATGAAACACTGGATTTTTAATTATGCAAAGTGTGCTGTTGTTATCAATATGGATTTTAGTATTCATGAAATTGTACCCATAATCCAATAATTGATTCTGCATCTATAAGACCTATCCACAACAACTTGAAGCAGCCACATACTCAGCTTCTGTTGTTGAATTAGCCACCACTGTTTGCTTCTTGCATTGCCATGACACCAACCTGCTTCCAAGGAACTGACAACCCCCTGTTGTAGACTTTCTATCCAAAGAAGCTCCAGCATAATCACTATCTGAGTAGGATACCAAATCAAATGGTGAATCCTTAGGATACCAAAGGCCCAATTTTGGTTGATACCTCAGATATCTAAAAATTCTTTTCACTGCATTGAGATGTGATTCCTTGGGACACACTTGAAATCTTGCACAGGCACACACTGCAAACATAATATCAGGCCTTGATGCTGTAAGATACATCAATGATCCAATCATAGACCTGTACAAGTGTATATCCACTTCCTTTCCATGTTCATCCTTCAGCAATGGTTTATCTTTTTCCATGGTAGTCTTGGCAGGCTTAGCATCTTCAAAGCCAAACTTCTTCAAAATATCATTGACATACTTATCCTGACTGATAAAGATGCCATTTTCTTTCTGGGTAACTTGCAGACCTAAGAAGAAGGTGAGTTCTCCCATTGAACTCATAGGAAACTTGTCCTTCATAAGCTTCGCAAAACTAACACACATAGCTTTGTTTGTAGATCCAAAGATGATGTCATCAACATAGATTTGAACCAGTAAAATATCATCCTTTTGTCTTTTGAGAAACAAAGTTTTATCAATCTTGCCCCTGCTGAACCCAGACTCTAGCAAGTAGGTGGACAAGGTGTCATACCAAGCTCTAGGAGCTTGATGTAGACCATACATTGCTCTATTAACCTTGTAGACTTTGTCAGGATGATCAGGGTCTTCAAATCCTGGTGGTTGAGACACATAAACTTCCTCAGTAATGGTCCCATACAGAAAAGCACTTTTCACATCCATTTGATACACTACAAAGTCTTTGTATGAAGCATAAGCCAAGAATATTCTAATAGCCTCTATTCTTGCCACTGGTGCAAATACTTCATCATAATCAAGCCCTTCTTGTTGTGTGTATCCCTGTGCTACTAACCTTGCCTTATTTCTTATGACAATTCCTCTCTCATCTCTTTTGCATCTGAAAACCCATTTTGTGCCAATCACTCTTTTACCATTTGGCAGTTCAACTAAAGTCCACACTTCTTGCAGCTTGAATTGTAAAAGCTCATCTTGCATTGCTTCTACCCAACTTGCTTCTTGTAAGGCTTTGTAAGTGTTTTTGGGTTCAATTTGAGAGAGAAAACATGCAAACAGGCAATTTTGAAGATCTTTATGACTATTTCTTTGATGCAGAGATCTGGCAAAGAAACTTTGATGTTGAAGATCTTTCAAGGCTTTAGTCATCTGCCTAGTTTGAACGGATGATTGTGGATCACTTAAGATTTGATCTTTGGGATGATCCTTGTGTATTCTTGTGGTAGTTGTAGGACTAACAGGAATATTGAGTTCCAAGTTAGTATAATCAGCAGCAGCTCCAAATAACTTACCATCAAGAGCATCATTGTCTGTGTCATAATAGATATTTTCCAGATCAGGCATATTTGGATCATCAGGATAGATAGTATCATCAATAGATCTACCCTGAGTGTCCAAATTAGGAGACAAGAAAGTAGCAGTAGAGTTAGTAGGCTTTGCAGCAGTGTGTGTTGGAGCAGTAGTTGCATCTTTTGGCTTAGCAGTAGAGTCTTCTGAGTCAGCAGTAGAGTCTTCTGGTCTTATTTGAGAAATATCAACAACTACTTTGGGAGCTCCATTTACTTCTTTTTCTGCTTCAACAGGTATTTCAATACCTTCTTCAGTTTCCATAGGTTTTTCTTGAGAAGCAACATCATCTGAAGGGCTTTGTTCTTTCTGAAAGGGTAAAAGAGTTGGACCAATCTTCAATTTCTCAATCACAACAAACTCTTCCTGTGGTTTATCAACATTGGCAATTACAGGAACATAATTCATTGTTTTGGCAAGAATATCAACATCAAATAGCCATTCTGGTCCTTTCCCTGCAGAATTATATGTGTTCTCACTAAACTTGATATGCAGATTCTCCTCTACATGTTTGGTTCTCTTATTATAAACCCTGAAGGCTTTACTATTTACAGAGTAACCAACCAAATTACCTTCATCAGCTTTTTCATCAAACTTGCCTAGCTGATCCTTTGTATTTAAAATGGTAACAGGACATCCAAATGGTTTGAGAAAATCAATCATTGGCTTCTTTCCATGAAATAGCTCATATGGAGTCTTGTTATGAGGCTTGACTACCTTACTTCTGTTCTGCACAAAGCATGCAGTGTTCACAGCTTCAGCCCAAAAAGGTACAGGTAGTTTTGAATCAGATAACATAGTTCTAGCAGCCTCAATAAGTGTCCTGTTTCTTCTTTCAGCTACACCATTCTGTTGTGGAGTTCTTGCTACACTGTACTGTCTAAGTATTCCTTTTCCCACACAGAATTGATTCATCTCACTATTCTTGAACTCAGTACCATTGTCACATCTGATGATCTTCACCTTGTGATTGTGCAGGTTCTCAACTCTTGTTATGAAAGCTTTGAGTATTCCTGGAGTTTCATCTTTGGTGGCTAGAAAGAACACCCAAGTAAACCTGCTAAAGTCATCAGTGACAACAAGACAATATGACTTCTTATTCAAACTTTTTACAAATACAGGCCCAAATAGATCCATGTGTAGCAAGTGTAATGGCTCAGTATTTGTGTTTACTGTCTTGGACTTGAAAGAAACTCTGTGTTGTTTACCCTTTTGACATGCAACACAAGTTTCACTATTCTCAAAAGTCTTTGTAGGCATGCCTCTCACAAGATTGCCTTTCACCAATTTGTTCATAGTCTTGTAGTTCAGATGTCCCAGTCTTCTATGCCATAATTTGGACTCATCAATAGTTGCCTTTGCAATTAGACAAGTCAAAGCCCTCTTAGGAATAATATTCTTAATATGGTCACTGTATATATTTTCCTTTCTAGGGACCTTCAGTAACACAGATTTGTCATCTGGTAATTGAAAATCAGGAGAAAGAATCATACACTCAGTGTCTGTAAAAAGAACAAAATTCTTTTTGTCACACATTTGTGAGACACTAAAAAGGTTAAACTTAAGTCCTTTCACAAGAAACACCCTCTCAAAGTCCAAATTACCAGTCCTTAGAGTTCCAATACCAACAATCTTTCCACCTTTTGGATCATTCCCAAAAGCTACATAACCACCATCAAAAACCTCAAGATCTTCAAGTTGAGATTCATCCCCAGTCATGTGTCCAGAGCATCCACTGTCAACAATAACCATATCCTTAAGCTCATCCAGTAGATTGACCTGCACATGAAAAATAGAGAAATCAGTTTCTCTTGATGACCCAAGCCATTACTGACTTGGATCTGCCCTGTGCATCAGTATAATCAAATTTCTTCAAAGCACTTGATGCACTACTATTCTTGGAAACAGAGTTTGAAACACTTGTTTTTGGTTTCCAAGTCCAGCAAGCTGAGGCCTTAACAGCATAATAGTGATTACCAACAACTGTATTTGGAAGATGTTTTGGCTCAGAAGTAGAAAGTTTTGAACGAGCAGCAGATTGCTTACTAGCAGCAGAATGCATACTAGCAGCAGAGTGCTTACTAGCAGTAGAGCCATTTGAAGAACTAGTTGTTGATTTGAAAACACCATTTGATTTAGCAGCATAAATAGATCTAGTAGCACCAGATCTCAACAAAACAGCTCTTGGAACCATGTTTCTATTAGGATGTGGGTGAGTTTGTTTAGTTACATATTTGTGATTCACCCTAGTGTATTGATTCCAAACAGGCTTTTGGTGTTCAGGACATCTAACAATCAAGTGGTCAAAGCTACCACACTTATAACAAGCCTTCTTTTGTAATTGAAACTGATCACCTAATCTTTTTGAAACTAGGTTATTAAAGTTTCTTTGGTTACCCCTAGGCTTATTATTGAACCTTTCCATCTGTTCTCTAGGTACCTCATTGTACTCTACCAGTTTTCTAGAGAAATTATTTCCTAACACAGGTTTAACAAACTTTACCTGTTCTACCTTAGGCTTAACCTGAGTAGGAATTTCTTCCTTTTTAAAACTTTGTTTTGGTTTAACCTGTTCCTCTTCACTATCACTATCACTATACCATTCCTCAACAATTGGAGCTTCAGGAAATTTTCTATCCTCAACCTTAGGTGTTTCAATTTTACTTGTGCTACATTCACCTACAGGTTTTTCAATATTTAGCTCACTAATGAAGGATAGTTCTTTTCCTGGTGGAGCAAAAGCACTTTTGGCTGGAGGAGCCACTTCATTATATCCAATTCCACTGCCTTTTCTCATCAAATTATTCTCAATAGATTTATGAACCATATCAGAAGCAAATTGTTGTTTTTGTACTCTTACTACATGTTTATCTTTTTCAGCAAGAGCTTCCTCTTTTTCTTTTTCTGCTTCTACCAACTTATTTTTAAGAACTTCTACTTCACTGTTTTTCTTAAAAATTTCTATATCTCTTAGATTAAGTTGATCTACATATTCTTTTTCACACTCTTTGAGATATTCTAACCTCCTCTCAACATTTTGAATACCTACTTTGTAACCTAAGTTATCAAGTTTTAGGTGTTCAACTTCTCTATTTAGACTCTCATTCCTAGCCTTAAGTACTTCAATAGTGTCAGAACAAGATTTAAAAGAACAACCAGATGATTCAGAGTCATTAGATACCTCAGAGTCAGATCCTGATGATGAACCATATGCCATAAGTGCAAAGTTATGCACTTTGGGTTGAACAGCAGCAACCAAAGAGAAATTTGGTTCTTCTTCTGCCATATCACTCCAGTCATAATCTCCCAGCCCATCACAAGCTACCATTGCAGACTTTGATTCTTCAGTCTTCTTTGGAACATCAGCATTCTTCTTTGGAGATCTACACTCTCTAGCAAAATGTCCCTTCCTGTTGCAATTGTAACATTCAATTTTAGACTTGTCAAACCCTGGACTCTCCTTAGCCTTGTATTTGACTTCTCTTCCAGTCTTTTTCCAGAACTTTCTTGCTCTTAAGGTCAACATTGCCATTTGCCATTTGAGATCAATTTCTTCAAGATCATCTGGATCAATATGATCCAAATCTTGATTTATGACATGTGATCTTATGGTTGTAGTAAGCTCAGCCAAGAATGCACATAAAGCAACATCACTGGTAGAAATCTTGTCATTTGAACTAGCAGCAGATCCAGATCCATCAGCAGTAGATACTCCATAAGCAGTAGAGTGAGTATCTTGTGTCTCTTTGGATTTTGAAGACACAAAAGCAAGATTTTGTGTACTAGAAGATGAAGTAGAAGAAGTAGCCAATTCAGATTCATACACCCTTAAATTGTTGTAGAGGCTCTCCAACTTCATTGTCTCAAAGTCAGGCTTATTTCTCCACACCACTGTATGCATGCTCCATTCAGGTGCAAGACTTCTTAGAAACTTGAGATTCACATCTTCCTGTGGAACAACATACCCAACAAGCTTTAGATGACTAACTAGTTGATTTAGCCTGTTGTATGTGCCAATTATCTTTTCTCCAGGTTCAGAAGTAAAGTTTTCAAACTGATGCTTCAACATATTCTTTCTGGACTTCTTAGTAGCATCATTCCCTCCAAACCTGAATTCCACAGCATCCATCAATGCTTTTCCTGTTTCACAATCATCAAAGTCCATTTGAAATTCATTAGGTATTCCCATTAAGAGAATACTATGAGCCTTGATTTCCAGCTTCCTAGTTGCATTAGCTTCAGCAGACTTGATTGGTATCTCCTTACCATCAGCACTCTTTTCTGGTTCAGAATCACCATTAACAATCACATTCCACATGTTGAAGTCGATCATGCGAATGTATTGTCTGATCCTCCTCTTCCATAGCTCATACTCAGAAGGATTGAGCATAGGTACCCTTGAAGCAGTCACCATGTGAGTTTCATCACCCATCTTAAGCAAACGATTTGGAACAGCAAACTTTAAAGAAACAAAATCTTCTTGATTATAACTTCTAGATCACAAGCTCTGATACCACTTGTTGATCTCAGTTGAGCTAATACGATCTTATATAGAAGTTAACTTAAACAAATACTTAAGCTTAAACGCGGAATATAAAAGCTTAACTTAAGAAGATTAAGAATTCTCTTTCAACACTTCAATATTATTAATACGAGCACTCAACAATGCTAGGGTTTTACAACCTTGAAGTGAATAATGATACGTACATAATCTAACCCTAGGATCCTCCTTTTATAGGCCAAGGAGTCCTACTAGGTTTACAATACCTTTCTCTACAAGATAAGAATAATCTAAATAGATATACTATACAAATAATCTATTCCATAATTATCCTATCGTATACAATGTTAATCCATCCAGCAGTAGTTTCACCAAGCAGCAGATTGTCTTCAGCAGCAGAGTCATTATACCAGCAGCAGTTTCATTGTAGCAGCAGTATTACTCAGCAGCAGTATCATATAGCAGCAGTGTCACTTGGTCAAAACCCAACAGCCGTTTTCTTCACTTTTATGCTCCAAAAACGTCCAAAATGGCTTCTTTTCCAGAATTCACTCTCCAAGTACCTAAAATCACAAAAGGAACGATTTAGGGCAATATTTGATCAAATAAATTCGGATTCGGGCTTAAATGACCCCCTAAAAGTGGTTCATTTTTCGCCTTATCATTAGTCAATTAATCTAGTACTCGGATGGTCACTACCTTATTCATAATAATTTTTGTTTTGAGTGGTACGGTTTTCGTGCTAGTCATATAACTCCTATCCATGAGACGCTTGTTAAGGCTAAAGTTTCACTCCTAAATGTTGTAAAAAATTTCAAATTTGGCGCTAAAATTGCCCTAGCAAGTATTTCTCTTAGTTTTATTACACACTACTATCGAATAAACAAACTCAAGTGCAATTGTATCCTATAAGGTATCATCATTTACCCTCCCCTTACACTTAGGTTGAACATTATCACTAACGTTCAATTAAAGGATGTAAAAGTAAAGCAGGTAAAAGAATGAAAACAAATACTCCCCTGATTCGTTCGGTGTGGATAGTGTGTCAACAAGGTTAGATCTTCCTCCAAGAAAATAAACTTTGAAAGCATCCTTCCAGAAATATAATCATCTTCTTGTCCCATATAACCTGTTAAACCTGAGAAAACAATCAAGGCAAACCTCGCGTAAAATCGGCGGCAATCTATATATAATAAAAATAAAATCCTAGAAAAGGATGGCATATATATATATATATATATATATATATATATATATATATATATATATATATATATATATATATATATATATATATATATATATATATATGTATATCTTAACTTGTTTTCTAGGAATTAAAAGGATATAATGCTTGTGAAATGAATGTTTGCAGATTTTCTGGAGTTTATAAAATTAAAGAATTAACAAAAACTTTAAGACTCCGGTTTAAACGAAACTCGCAAAATTTTTCAGATTTTAGGTACCTGACGCCGTCAGAATGTTCTTGGAAAAATCTTTTGTTAAGTTTCCGGAAAATTTCTGGAAAAACTTATGCTTTATTTCCTGAAAAATCCTGCAAAACATCATTATGACTCGATACAAGCATTTGACTCTAACAAATACTAATATACATGCTCATTTAATATTGTGGTAAATCATGATCCTTTTCGTTCTTATAAACAAATTTCGGGTCTCCCCTTACACTTAGCTTTTTGCAAAATACCTTTATATGTAATTAAGACGAAGTTAAATACAAAGTAAAGCATTTTCACAATTTAGTTGAAACATGATTTACCAACAATAAAAATAAACACGCATACGGAAACAAATAAAATCAAACAAACAAAAATCAAATAAAACAAGTAAAAGCTTGGGTTGCCTCCCAAGAAGCGCTTTTCTTTATTAACGAGTCTTGTAGCTAGACTCAAGGTCACTCTACGTTTTCCTTCCCCAGTTTTGTGCTAATTCAAAACTCTTAATCCAATTTTCATCATGCTTGTACTCAGGGCCTAGATTCATGCATCCTGAATAATATGTTCGCCTCCTCTCATAATAAACATCATCATCAATTCCGTCATCCTTAATTTCATAGGGTGGAATCACATCAACTAGTAAATTCTCGATGTCCATTAATTCCTCCTTCATGTGAGGCATCATAAAAGCAACCTTTTCTATCCCATCAGTAAACTGAACAATTCTCTTCCCATGATCAAAACACATCTTAGTCACCTCAACAAAAGGTTTCCCAAGGACAATTTCTCCTAAGTGTGGATCAATAATGCCCCTAACATCTTCTAGGATTACAAAGTCGCATTGATAAGTGAAATTTCCTATAAAGATGTGTACCTCTTCTACTCTCCTAACAAAATTACATAGTCGATTAGGGTTATAAGGGTCTTTTCTGGGGTTTAACCTTTCATTCATAATCCAGTTGTAGTAGAGCCTAGACATAATATTCATGGGTGCTTTTAAATCAATGTATGTATGCTCTCTAAACATGTACCCAACCATGCAAGGAATTTTGATGTTCCTATAGTTATGCTTCCTAATCCATGGCTTCTTCCTATATTTCGAGGAGCAGGGGTGTTGTAAAAGGAATTTATGGTAACTTAACTCCTCAGGGGTTGGAGAAAAATTTGTAAACTCAATTTTCATCTGGAGAGGTTTATTAAATCCCTTGAATGCATTAACTTCCCTCTTTCTTCGTTTACACTCTATAAGCCTCTTGCTAACCTCTAAACGTCTATTCTCAAAATCCATAAAGACAAACCTTATACGAACAAAGACACAAAGAAAAAGATAGACTAAAGAAAACTAAAAATAAAAACAAAAATCTTACTAGAAAGTAATCTAGTAAGTAGACCTAATAAAAAGAAATTCTAACCTAGACAATAACTATTCCCCGAGCTGCGGCGCCAAAAACTTGATGTGCGGGATTGCGCCCTCACAAAAGGTTTTACCTCTCAAGAGATCTCGAGAAGCTTGCAATCCCCGCCAGGCAGTGTACCTGATCGTTGTAGTATAGTATAGTGACAAGTACCGGGGGTTTGATCGTTCAACTTAGGAATAGTGTTCGCTAGGATTAGACAATCTACTAAACTAGGTCTAGAGATGAGGGAAGATTCTTTTTGTATTTTTATATTTTATAAAAAGCAAGTAAAATCTCGGGTATTGGAAGAGTGGGCGGAATTAGTTGCTAATCAACTAACCCAATTTAACTAAAGATGTAATCAAAATAAAATAAAATAAAACTTAAACTAAATTGTGTTGTAAACAGTAATGGGAAAAGCTGTGTTTACTTAGATTTCATTACTCCCTAGATATCTTTTATCGGTTGATTAGCTTGTTACAATTGCATGGATGACGGGTCATATTCCTTATTACTAGTCGTAGGGCCGTGTACAATATTCCCTAACTCTATAAGATCCTACTTCACTCCTATGTCGAGCCGGCTAAGAAGCTCCTAACATGGGATCATTAGAATTCACTTATGCATTAAATACAACCAAAAATCATAGTACACCTCCGATCATGTTTCTTAAGAAGTTCAAGCAAGTTACCAATTGGAAGTCTGCCAGTTTTCTTAAGCCTAACATAGAATACAATCATCCAAAACAATTATAAACAAGCAATCAACCAATAATCAACATCTAGGTTTCACTACATCTAAGCAAACACAATAAAAACCTAGCCTAGCATGTTAAAAGAAAGACAAGCGCAAGATATAATCACACAATACATAGACATATTGAATGATTTGAATGAATACTCATCTTTATTGAAACATGGAAGATTCAAGGGGTGGAAACCCTTAAAAAAGCTGCAAAGTTCGACCTAGGGTTTATGAAATTCGTCCCTTCAAAGTTACCCTAATATTCCACACTTTACAATGAAAAATTGCAAAACTATATATAGATTTTACAAGGTGACGGCGTCATGAACAAAAATCTGACGCCGTCAACTCGCCGCCAAAATAGAAATCGTATTGCCTAGATCCATTGGTGACGCCGTCAAGAAGGAAAATGCTCTGGGTCGTCACGTGTATTTGGACCCTGATGGCCTAGGTGACGCCGTCAGGTCCAAAGCATAAAAAACTTTCTGGACCGTCACGTTATATTTCCACTTCCACCTCTTTTTGCCAAGCTTGACGCCGTCACTCTTTAACTCTTGACGCCGTCAGGTACTGTTCCAGCAAGGATTTTGAGACTTTGTCGTTTTCATCACTTTTACGCTTAAAAAACATCCAAAATGCCTCATTTTATGAATTTCTTCTCAAAAGTACCTAAAATGACAAAAGAAACGATTTAGGGCAATAAATGATCAAATAAGTACGAATTCGGGCTTAAATGACCCCTTAAAAGCGGTACACTTTTCGTCTCATCACCGGTATTTAGCTTTGTACCGGAAAAAGTGTAAGCGACGATTGTAAGGTTTTCTCCGCCAAGAAGGGAGCTTGTTGATCTAGTGAAGTAACTTTCGAGTTGGGTACTCGGGGAGTGGAGTAGGGCGGAAAGGAGATCCGTGATCGAACCACTAAAATCCTCGTGTTCGGTTTGCTCTTTCCTTTTACTCATTGTTTTACTTTTATACTTGCACTATATTATTGTTTGTGTTGTGACTTGATGTTTATGCTTGTGTGACAACTTGTTATATCATATGCTTTATATTAGTCATATGGCTATTATTGGCATTTCTCATATTACAACAAGTTTGATCGAAAATTTGTCATATGGGTGTTTTTAGTAAAGAAAAACAAACCGGACTAATAATGACGAAACTTGACACAATGGTTTATACTATATTTGATACAACAAGTTTAAAGATTTTTAAACGGAAACGTATTCACCCCCCCCCCCCCCTTTACGATTTCACAAAGTTGATAGAAATAGTAACCTTGAATTGAATGGATTTTATAGTTGACGCTGAATATTGTATGCTCTATTAGAGAACTTGAATGCTTCTTCGACTTTTATATATTTGTTGTTTCACTTTCATATGGGGCCACTTGTTAACCAATTGGACTTTGTTTATTTAGTCATTATTAGCACATCATAATTATCAGTCACGGGAAGTTATATAAGAAAGGGGAAATGTTACCTAGTACTGTAGTAGCTAATTTTCGTCATTGTTTGACTAGTCACTCGAACTGTTACAGAGTGTGGTGTCCAAATTGTATAGAATTGACGACAATGATACGCATTGTGGAAATTAGATGGCAAAATACAACCTCATTAGTTTTATGCTACTGAGCCTTACGGACACGAAACTCGAATTAGTCATAAGTTCTTGATGTGTCGTCTCAATCTATAAAATTTATTAGGTTGGCTTCTTCTTTCAAGCTATATTTTATGGTGTCGGTTCACGCCATTAGATTTGTACAGCTAGGACATTGCGCTCTAAGATTGTTTAGCGACATTTTCCATTTCAGAAAGGAAAATGGAACTCGAAACTTGAATTGAATGTATTTTCTTGTTGAAGCTAACTATTGTATGCTAGAGTAGAGAACGCTAAAACTTAGTCAATTGTCAGTTGTATATTGTTCCGCCTTCATACTTGGGCATTGGGCCACTTGTAAACCAAAATGGACTATACTTATTTGTTTTTTGGTCATCAGATGGCAAAGCAAAATCATATAACATTTTACAACATGGTGATGTAGCAATAGGCATGTGGTCTAGAACCTTGGTAAAGCGAAAGACAAAAATTGTTTGCAAAATAGGTCCATCCACCAACACCAAGGAGATGATATGGAAGTTGGCGGAGGCTGAGAATATTAGAAGTTATATTTCATTTGTTTTTAGTAGAGGGTGATGGTGGCGGTGGTGGTGGCAGTAGAGGGGTGGTGGTGTTGGTTGTGTGGTGGTAGAGGGGGGTGGTGGTGATGGCTTCCAATAAAAAAAATGGTAAATTACAAATTAAGTCCCTAAAAGCAGGGAAGAAGAAGAGGGTATATTAGTCATTCCGCATGCCACTAAAGAGGAAAATAACGGGTGTTAGCAAAAAGTTGCTATCGGCGGCTTTAAAATAAAAATGAGACGTTAATGGCGTGTTTGCACAATTTTTTCTCTCGTTGTCTTTTTTACGCATTTAGACAACTTTAGTTACTAAATTTGCAATTTACCCATATATATATATATATATATATATATATATATATATATATATATATATATATATAGGGTAAGGATCCGGTGAGAAGAAAACTTAAAATAAGAATAATGAGAAATAACTATAATCGCATATTTAAGATGCATCGATTTGAAATAGATACATCTCTATTCATTTAGATGCATCACAATTAGTTTCGAAAATAATTTTGAAGTGAAACCGATACAAAGTAGTACTAGCAGCAAATTTGACCCGTAGAGGACGAAAAATACATATGATTCGTCTAACTTGATGAAATGCATCTAATATATATATATATATATATGCATCTAATTTTTAGCTAAAAATATATTATAATGCATCTAAAAAATTATGAATGCATCTCTAATATTTAGTTATAATTATTTCTAATCCTTCTTATTTTAAAATTTTTTCTCATTTAATCCTAGTCTATATATATATCCTTCTTTTTATCAAACATATAGAATGCGGGTATTCCGGTAATTTTTGCATTTATTAGTCAACGCTTTTATATACAGTTTCTTGTTTTCGCTAAAACGGTGGATTTTATTAGTCAACGCTTTTTATGAAACCCGTTCAACTAAAACAAAACCTGGTGGGTGGTTTTAAATTCCTATTGGTGGCTCTTAGTAACCAATAAGCTCACCCGATCCTATAAATACACATTTCTATATTTCATACAGTATCAAACAGCAAACAAAACCAAATATTACTATTTTTCATATTTTCTAAAGCGATCAAGTAAACAAGTTACACAATATGTCTAGCACAATCGGTAAAGTGATTCGATGCAAAGGTATACGTTTGATTCATCATTATGTCTATGTAACTTTGTTCTTTTTGAAATATTAGTAAAGTTTGCTAGCGAGTTCATAGGTGAATATGTACTAAAATACTTGTTTGGAAATGTTTTATAGCCGCGGTGGCGTGGGAAGCTGGAAAGCCACTAGTGATCGAAGAAGTCGAGGTGGCGCCACCGCAGAAAATGGAAGTTCGTGTTAAGATTCTTGTCACTTCTCTTTGTCATACTGATGTTTACTTCTGGGAAGCTAAGGTAAATCTACTAGCTTCATTGTTTACAAATTTTATATGATCTATGTTAAGTTTGGATATTGTACGAATTTATATGCAATGAGGTCGCTAAAATTATAGTGACTTATTTAACTGGTCACATTAACTTTAGCGGCCCTGTTCATATAGTAGAGCACAAAATTTTCTTTTAAAAAAAAAGTGAAATGTTTATTTTACTATCAATTTCAGGGTCAAAATCCTGTATTTCCTAGAATTCTAGGACACGAGGCTGGAGGGTATGTTCTTATGTTCACTTAATCACTTTTACTAGCACTAATATCTGATTCGATACATAATCTGATACATTTACTAATGTGAATAGGGTTGTGGAGAGTGTTGGTGAAGGAGTGACTGATCTTCAGCCAGGGGATCATGTCCTTCCTGTTTTTACGGGCGAATGTAAGGAATGTGCTCATTGTAAGTCTGAAGAGAGCAACATGTGTGATCTACTGAGGATCAACACGGATCGTGGAGTCATGATTAATGATGAGAAATCTCGGTTTTCAATCAATGGAAAGCCCATTTTCCATTTTGTTGGAACTTCTACTTTTAGTGAGTATACAGTTGTTCATGTCGGATGTCTTGCGAAAATTAACCCTGCAGCCCCTTTAGACAAAGTTTGTGTCCTGAGTTGTGGGATCTCCACAGGTACAAAATAAGTGACAGTAATTGTCAATTTTGTTGCATTTATCGACTTTGTTAATGTTATCTTGACCAAAATGATTTTGGAATTTTAGGCTTAGGTGCTACTTTAAATGTTGCAAAACCAAAAAAGGGATCATCTGTAGCCGTTTTTGGACTAGGAGCTGTGGGACTAGCTGTGAGTTATTTCATATTGCAACTCTTTAAACCTGTACAATATATAATGGTGCTAATGATTTATTTGTGATCAGGCTGCTGAAGGTGCTAGAATTGCTGGTGCATCAAGGATCATTGGTGTTGATCTTAATGCCAACCGGTTTGAACTTGGTAAGTTGTAACACAAATTTAAAGATTTATCAGATAAAAATGTTTAACGAAAACTAATACTACCAACACATTTCTTCATTTTAACAGCAAAGAAATTTGGGGTGACTGAGTTTGTGAACCCGAAAGACTACAAAAAACCGGTACAAGAAGTGATTGCGGAAATGACTAATGGAGGAGTTGATAGGAGTGTTGAATGCACTGGCCACATTGATGCAATGATCTCTGCTTTCGAATGTGTTCATGATGTATGAATTTACTTTGAAACCCATCTATAGTCCTATTCGTAATATTTGGAGTTTGTGCTAACAAGACACAAAAATAACTGTGGAATGCAGGGATGGGGTGTTGCTGTTCTTGTGGGCGTTCCACATAAAGATGCCGTTTTCAAGACAAATCCTCTTAATCTATTGAACGAAAGGACTCTCAAGGGTACCTTTTTTGGAAACTATAAACCTCGTTCCGATATTCCTTCCGTGGTCGAAAAGTATATGAACAAGGTAATTATCCCATAACTCTACAATTGAACAAACATATTAAGGTTTATTTTATTTTATTTTATTTATTTATTTATTTCCATAAGGTTGGAAATTGACAAATTTTTGGTTAATTTGTTGTAGGAACTTGAGTTGGAGAAGTTCATTACGCATGAAGTGCCATTTTCCGAGATCAATACTGCGTTTGATCTGATGCTTAAAGGTGAAGGTCTTCGTTGCATCATTCGTATGGGTGAATAGATGAAAGGCCAATACTTTCATAGTGTATACTGTATAGCAGTGTGCAAGAGAGAGAGGCTGTGTTTGTTTTCCCTTGACTTTACAATTTGAACACTTTACAATTTGTCTTTGTTCTCATGGTCATTACTTGTATTGTAATCGGCTCAGAATGCCTTTGTACTCTTTCAAATACTGATCTCTTCATATAAAATTTTCCTTTATTATATGAGATTATGATCTCAATCGTTTTTACCTTTGTTTGTTTGTCTATTTTGGCCATTTCTAGAGTTGTTTGGACAACTTTATATAACAGAAAGAGCAATGGTGCATGCATATCCACAAACGTGGGAACAAGGACAGCATTAAGAAAGTTTTAAACACCTATCAACGGTAGCCGCGTAAGAAATCACCAAATACAATATACTATTGAAGTTACTCCCTCCGTCCTATTTTATAAGTTTATGGTTGAACAGTAAAAGTCTTTTTCCTCAGAGTTTGACCGTAATTATTTTTTTTTCTTCATGTTATATAATATTTGATAAAAAGTATATCAATGAAAATGCATTTAAAACACAAATCAATTTATATATTTTGTATAAAGTATTATATAACACGAAAAAAAATAATTACGGTCAAACTGTAAAGAAAAAGACTTTGACTTTTCAAACATGGACTTATAAAATGGGACTGAGGGAGTATATAATTAAGAAAACCGCAACCATATCCTTTCAAGTTATTTATAACTTGATTCATTAAGTTGCAATTATCAACCATTGGATCAAATCTAATGGCTCAAATCATCTCATGTTCTTTTGATTTGAACAATTGGATTTGATCCAATGATTAATAATTGCTCAACTTGATCAACAAGTTATCAATAACTTGAGAGGATCTCTTCTCTAAATTATGATACCAAAACCTCCTAATACGTAATTGTGACATACATTAATAACTAACTTTTTTTCTCTGCACCCTTCAATAAATTTTACGTGGTTGAGATAAATTTGATTGGAAGATAATGTAAAAAGGTTATGTTATTAAGACCCCCTATGATGTGACAATAGTTAAACATACACATGTCATTGTTTATGCATGAATCATCATGTCTTTCGGCTACTCCTAATGGTCACCCTCTTACCTCATCCATCTTAGCGGCACACCATCATTTACATCTTCACTGTCCCTCTCATTTTTCACCCCTGATAGTCACATCACCATCACCTTTAAATAAAATACCCACTTTTATACAATATATCTTACACACACTCACAACCATAGTTGTCATGATCCCGATCCTGATCTTATGATCTTACGATTTTACGATACTACAAAGCAAAAACGATCATGATCCTACGTAGGATCTTAGCACACTTAAGATCTTATAAGATCCCGATTTTAACCACATGATATTAAGATCTAATCCGATCCGATCTTACTTTTCTCTAATCACAAACTAAAAAACTAAAAAATTATGGATCATGGTTATTATAATTTAAAAAATTACATGTTAGTCTTCTTAAACATTTCATATTCATAATTTAAAATAACATTTTCGTGAAACATTAATATAATTTTGCGTTAATGATATATAATAATTTGTTGATTTGAATAATATTACAAAGACTATTAAGAAAATGACATTATTGTAAGATTTTAGGATCCCGGTCCGATCTTACGATTTCGATCTTGCAAACACGAAAACGATCCTAAGTAGGATCCCGATCTTGAAAACCTTGCTCATAACTACTCCCTCCGTCTCAAAATAATAGTCTATATATCCTTTTTGGGATGTTTCAAAAAAAATTATCTACTTTTCATTAAAGTAATGAAAAGTGAATTTAGTGGGGGAAATTTCTATTTAAGTGGTTGAAATTTGTAGTGTTCTCACTTTTAATAAACTTTGTGTTTTTTGTCTCCTGTCAACAATTTTGAGACAGAAGGAGTAAAATATTTAGTTATATAAATATTGAAGGCCCCACCATTTGCACACAAAACAATAAGGTGACCGACTCACTTATTTTGCATTTTTTTTCTCTTGGCTGACGCGTGATAGAAGAGTGGCCCAGTGGGTTTGGCACGCGAGGAAGCCACTCACGATGGTGGTACCTTGTTGAGATTAGCCTTGCGCGACTACGTGTTAGTGTTATATATATATATATATATATATATATATATATATATATATATATATATATATATATATATATATATATATATATATATATATATACTAGCTTCATAACCCGCCCGATGGGCGGGTTCGCTTCATATTATTTTTTAACAAAATTTAACTGGACGTAAGTAAATAATAAATAACGGCAAATATGAGGCTTGTGTTCAATAATCTTATTCATAAAAGAAATATTGTTATGGTCTTATGGATAAAAAGCGAGAAACTTGTAAGCATTGGTCATGGTTGAACCTTATAATAGATTAGATTTGAAATTGGTTTAAGATTGGTCACAACTTAACCGATCATACTTTGCCATTAACTGGCTTATGAGCTTATTAAATATTAAAGAACTCATAAGTTCCAAATTTTGGGCTTATGACCTTGTCAATGCGAGCTTGTGGCTAATTTGCGTTTATAAGCTCCGGTTGATATTCTTAAGATCAAAATTATGATGTACGTATATAAGAAATACATAGTTCACGTTAAATATCATCAAAGGTTTATTTTGTTATCGAGTTTCCCGTTGGGGTTGGAATTTACAACTCATCACATGTAATTATTGCCCAATTATATCTACAAAACAAAATTAGTTGATACCAAACATATAATCATAACAATTATCGGGTTTAAACAAAATTCTAACACATAACAAAATGTCCAATTGCCTCAACAATACAACCAAGATCTCTTTAAATCACATGATAACAATTTAATGCACCATGGCACTAAAGACTTCACATGATAACAATGTTCCTATTTAACTTGTTGGATCATACTATCGCCCCATAGGTTACTTGATTACGCAGAAAATATGTTGATTCTTTGTAAGATCCCGGCTTTGTTGTTGTTGCATTAGTTTCTTTTTTTTTCTTATCCAGCTTATCCTTTTTGTACTTCGATCGGCTTCCACCTTTGCCGCCGACTTTTCCAACTGATAAGATAAGAAAAATAAGAGGCATAAAATATAATAGAAGGTGAACACTATTTTTCTACACAATATCAATGGGTGAGATATTAAATCCCGCGTACCAAATAACGAACAACACAAAACACTAAGGTTCATTTAACTCTAATGTAACTGAATCAAATTTCAGACAGTAAAAAAATTACCACAACCACTTATGATCGTGGATTTTCTGCTCAGTTTAACTTCGCGCTGACCTATTATCCAACTCATCCGAGCCACCCAAAAAACAAAGTTGACCTACCGCTACTTTATACCCAATTCGAAGTTGCTCGTATGAGCAAAACTTGATGGCATCAAAAGGCAAGTGCTGCAATAAAGAAAAATTGTACCTCTACAATTTCTACATGGGTCAAATAATATGATTTACCAAAAAGAGGAACGGGTCAAAAGTCACCTAAGTCTTTTTTCTACATCATTCAATAAATAGATTCTGCACATAGCACGTCCAAAGTTCTAATCATATAGCAGGTCCGAAGTTTTCAAAAATCCAACACATACACTAACAATAGGTATTGTAAACGAAACCCATATACGCTGAAAAAAAGCTAATTGGTTAATTACATGGTTTTATCAAATAAAATTCGCTCTTGGTTCACTTTCAGTTTCACCGGCTGACTTTGCCTTCTGAAACCCAAATAATTATATAGGCATTAGTTACCAAGTAAATGGAGACATTATAAGTGGCCATTTCTAAACATTACCTTATGAAAGATTTGGCCAATATTCTTTTTTATCTCAGTTGTTTCTCTTAAAAATTCTAACAGCAATGTAGTTAAATTAGTTGCACAAACCTATACAGTTAACTTGGTAAATTTGGTTATGTAGCTCGCAGCTTTGTTTTAAAATTGTATCTTTAATTTCAAACCCAGTCCAGAGATGGACTATATCTCGGCTTTTCACACTCTGACAAAAACAATAACATAAATGCATCAAAAAAACTACATTTAAAATATGAAAATAACCAACCTTGGTCATCGAATATGTTCGGCTACTGCTCCCATGCATACCACTTGATTGCTGATTTCCTTTTTAATTGGCACATTTATCATCAACATTTAAGTTACTGTGACGACGGTCTAACCGTGCTGACCTGTCACCACCAACGCCACCTCTACCAGGGCTCGGGTGTGGAGCCACATTGATACTTGATGCTATCAATGCTTCCACTATATCAGAGGTAATCTCAAATCCTTCCAGAAGATCACTACATTGATCCAGGAATTTAAGAAGGAAGTATCTGAAATACTTTTTAGTCATTCCATCATTGTCATCCTCACGATTCAAAACTGTTCCCATTTTGGGAGCAGAAATGTCTGCTGCGTCTTCCCAATCTTCCAGCTCAACTTTGCTGGGCCCACGTTTTTCATTAGACATAACGTCTTTGTCTGAAGAGTTTACTGATGTGTTGGATTCAACGATTTATGTGGATGAAGTTTCTTTCTTTTCATCAGGACTTTATAAGCATTGTAAAGATCAGAAGTTGTCTCTTGTGCATCAGCATTTTTCAAGATATGTCTAATCTTCTTTTTTCCTTTGCCAGTATTACCCTTCACTGTTGTTTGGTTTGGTTTGGTTTAAGACTACCGCCACTGCATGCATAAGTAGCTCCAAAATTCAGTTTGTGCAAAAGCCTAGTGTTTAGCAACTTAATTTTAAAGTTCAAGCTGTTATAAGCTTTAATAAATTTATTAGGTAAGTCCTTATGAGGTCCTCGTTTACTCTTTATTCCCAAGTTGCTATAGTGGGCTAAAAGGGCTATAGAATAAATAAGTTTTTCGTGAAATTAACCTTTTAGTCTTTAATATTCAGCTTAGATAAGACCTTATGAGGTTCTTGTTTACTCTTTATTTCCAGGCTACTGTAGTGGGTTGCTCGCAAGTCCTGCATTTATTGAGTTTTTATTTAAAAGCTATAGTTAGAGCTTAAATGTGTCAAATAGCTATAGAACTAAGAAAACTACAATACACACAATGGCAGCGACCTAATATTGGATTATTGAGCTTGCTTCTTTATAGTCAGAATCCAACACGTTGTGTTTTAGATATTACTTAAACTCATGAAAACTAAAACACAGGTTGAAAGTTAAAAATTGTAGCGAAAGTACCTATGTATATTAATGATCAGTTGTCGTTTTTTCTTTAGTGGCTACTATAAACACAGCTGTATCTTTATAGATAGAGTAATCCATGTAACGTGTTGTTATTGAGGAAATCTCAGGTTTTCCAATGTGATCATGCCATTCAGTTGTTATTAATATATATGTTGTGTAATAACCAAAATGATCTTGACATACTTTGAAAATCGCTCACTGAACTAAATGAACAGGAAAGTATTGCTTTACCAAATTAAAAACATAAAAGTATGGAAGTGAAATGCATAGGGACATATTGCAAAAAATTGCAAAGTTTTATGATGTATTACAAAAGTAATAAATGTTTTATCATTCCTAACAAAGCTTTTTACTTCCATACTTTTATGTCTTTCAAGTACAATTTTTAATATGCTTTACAAAAGTATGCTGAAGGCTTTATCAAGTATCAAGCTTTGACTGACCTCTGAACAGTTTGCGACAGCATGCTTCATTGCATTCATTGTTGTTTCTAGAAAGCCACGACCAGATTGTTAAGGGAAAGGGTAATGAAGAATTAGATATAAAGTGAATCTCAAAGCCCTAAATAATGTATATAAATATTACATTGATGTGTCCTGTTTGAGAAGCATGTGACGTCAAGAGGGATGGTCTTTCTAGTCCAGGCTTTGACAAATATAGCTGCAGAGGTAAAAAGAAACATAATTAAACTTTGAACAGATTTAACCACTAATAAACATAAAACAACGAACCAAGCACGAATCAACTACTCAGAAAATTTTAATCATTCAGAATTTGGATCATAAGCTAAAAGAGTTTGATGTGATTATCAGCATCTGTGTTAAAAATCAACATCTTATATATTGAAGCTCAATTAAAAAGTACCAATATGATCGAATATTTAGAACATGGATAAAAACGAAACTTCACCATAGAAAAGAGTAATCCATTACGCATTACATGAGATAAGATTTAATAAGTAAAAAGAACATGTATCAACAAAGGTCTTCATATCTACTCTCTTCTGAACTTCTTCAATATCACTGTGACTTTCATGTTTGTCGGCCAAAATTTAGAGGAGGAGGACTATGTAGGGCTGAACAGTTAACGTCAGGATACAATTAGGACAGTTGATGACTGTGTCACAGATATGATCAAGATCAACGATTGATTGACAATGTTATCTATGGTCAAGGACTGAGGTAAGAATTTGTTAGGCTGTGAAAATAAGTAGTTGTTCTGTCATAGGTTGAGAATCAAATCCTAAATCTGTCATGTGAATGCTTAATTTCAAAACTGATTTTAATGCAGCAGTTTTTGAGAGGGAAGAGTTGAGCACTTAACCCGTCATTACCCATTTCTTCTACAATGCTGTGATCACTTAATAACCAGCGAATGAATTCAAAAGTGAGTCATTGAAACCTAAAATTCCTATGTAAACCTGTAGGTTCTCACCTCTTTGTCAAACCAAAGTGTTGATTCTCTGTTAGAAAGTTGTGCCATCAGCTATTTCAAAACCTCAAAGTGTGGTTATAGCTTGGGAATGAGCCTGGGCGTTAACATCGGTTATCCAATTTATGTTTACCACAACTTGTCCTTAAAACCAAGGTAAACTGAGAGTAACTGATTTCTCAGGTACAACTGAAAATTGGGTCAAAACAGATAGCTTGGTTTGGATAGATTGTGCGGGTTTGCAACTTCGGGTAAAATAACAGTTCAGCAAATGTTGTGACTCCCAAACACCCTCTATATTCTATAATACTTTAAGTTTTAACTACTATCACAAGGGATTTATCATCATTAATTCATGCCAAGTAAGTACCAATAAAGATTACAATTAAGAACAATATGAGTTACTCATGTTGATTAAGAGATCAATTTAAGTAGGCAAGTATACACAAGAAACAATATAATGAAGAAAAATTATAACTTACTCTAATATAGCCCTTTCATCTGAGGCGCCAACCACGCTAGGACCTCTCGTTGTCCTGCAGGCTAGCAGCTACACCTCAAAAACAATAGTTGGGCTGCAGTATTTGATGTCAATCAATAACCACATCACAGACACACCTTGGGCAGTAACCTATAAATACAGAAAATCATTTTATAAAAAAAAAAGGATTCAGATGAACAAAATAAGTTAGTATGAAAATGTATATACCTAGAAACTACCATCACCAATGTAAGAAATCACATGCTCATCTGTTGCAACCTGTGCATAGCCAAATGTAGCATCAACAGACCACCCAATCAACCCGTATTACTATCACAAAAAATTAAATAACCGTAAACCTATGAAGGGTGGTATTAACACATGACCGAAAGGATAATTAGGATGTGGACATGTAAAATACATATAAGTTCCGTCTATAATTATAAAATCACACATTTAATTTTAACTATTTTCCCAAATAATAATGTGAGTTGCGTAGAAACACGTCCAAAGTTTTCAAAAATCAGTCAAGTCCAATATGAAATCTCGAATCAATCTTTCTCAATTTCAATCTTTCAGAATTATCTGCCATTTTGACCCGTCCTAATTTACTTGTTTCACATAGCTCAACTCAACCAGGTCAATTAAACCATTTTGACCCATCCTAATACTTATTATTTTCTTATTTATATTGCAATAATCACTTAAAATAAGTAATCCCAAACACCCCTTTGACCAATGACCATAGTTACAGAACGGCCATTTGGATTAACTAAACACTTGTACATTTATGGTTGAATTAGATTCAGATTGAAACCATGCTTTGTGTATACTGTATATAAAGGAACTAACAGATCTTTTTCACTCAAATACTATGAGATTGCGCTTGCTTTGGTATTTGGGTTCACGGTGAGGCATAAGGAAACACATTCAAGCAATAATCTACTTCATATCCACTAAAAGTTGCATTTTATTGTCAAATAGGTAGTAAAAATATAGTTGAACTGACAAATCAAACTACAAACCTTCACAATCAATATATCTAATCACGTTCAAAAGTTATATAAACGCATTGATTCTAATAAACTAAAATCTCGAACTGTTCCTAATAAACTAAACCTCAAATAAAACCTAAATCTCTGTGTCTCAAATCACCAACTAAAACCTCTTCCCGATTCTAAGCACACTACATTCATACTACCTAATAAACACATATGTGCGCTATCATTCACCTTAGATACCAACACATTTAGCTTTTCAAACTTCTACAAATTAATGCTTAAAAGTACCCTTATTTTTATCCAATCTATCCACAAAAAAGGCTCATTTAAATTCAAATCCTCTATAAAAGAACCGCATATTTGTCGAGTTTCTCTCTTATTCTAAGCACACTACATTCATACTACCTAACAAATGCAAAAAAAGTCATTCGGCTTATATAAAAAGTCATTCATTCACCTTCTCAAATTTCTACAAATTAAAGGCAGCCTCATTTTTTCCCAATCAATATATCTAATCACATTCAAAAGTTATATAAACTCATTGATTCTAATAAACTAAAATCTCGAACTGTTCCTAATAAATAAAAACCTCAAATAAAACCTAAATCTCCGTGTCTCAAATCATCAACTAAAACCTCAAATAAAACCTAAATCTATGTGTCTCAAATCATCAACTAAAACCTCAAATTAAACCTAAAGATACATCATAATAACAATAGTAAATGTATTACCACAAACCGGAATTGCTTTGACATATACCTGGTAAAAAAATCATACATACGCTAAGCCCAATGAGTATAATACTCACCCATGTTTTTTGGAATCACTGCATGCATTAATATGAAAAATATAGTTGTAACCCAAAAAAGAGTTTCCAAAATTACTTACACTAAATCTGTTGGTGGATTCAACATGTCATCTTCACCTAAAACAACATTACCGAACACAATAAGAATAACAATTGCATCATTCACATTATTAAAAATATATATTATGATTCATGACACCAAACAGGTTTTTAAAAAATATATAATGACCGATAAATTAACAAACCTGGTTATTCGAAAGTGATAATGAATGTTGCCTTTACAAAACAATGGATGCTGCTTTACAGCTTCGGCATTTATAGATTTAAATTAGGGTTTAGGAATTTGAATTGATTTGAATGATAAAATTGGAATCAATTCAAAATTAGAGAGTGAAATCAGGATACCGAAATTAATGTGATATGATTTTCAAATGTATAACTGATTGAAGTAATTAATTGTGAGAGGATGCAGAGAAATCAGGGGGGAGCGGGGGAAAAGTTGTGTGTTGAAACTGAAGTGAAAGTCAACAAATTTAGATATATCTAACGCCTAAATTCTTGCCTTTATGGTTTTTATTTTTGAAACATATTCACAAAAACCACTTTGGTCTAGTGGTTGCATTGTTGGTTGTTTACATGAGAGATCGGGGTTCGATTTTTGTAAGTGTCAAATTTTTTAACACATTTCCGAAAATTTTCTGAAATTGGAGTGCTGACTGGGCATTCCACCTAGACAGTTGAAGATTAAAATGCTGCTGACTGGACAATAGACATGATGAGTCAGTATTATCTGCTTTATGTAGAACCTTCAAAGCTTCAAGTGCAACTCATAGTTAGCCTCTTATATATATATATATATATGGGAAAATGTTAGCTACAATTAATTGTAGCTAGTTGGCTACAATTCATTTGAAAAAACTTTTAATAATGTACAGTTCAGTCCCTGAGGTTAGACCCTGACACATATTTTCCCCCTGTCCCCACCTTTTTTTTCAAAGGAATTGTAGCCAACTAGCTACAATTAATTGTAGCTATGTTTTCCCCTATATATATATATATATATATATATATATATATATATATATATATATATATATATATATATAGAACAAGTGTGATCGCTATTTTTAGAGGCAAAAATTCTCTCAAAATTCTAAAAGAATGACATCTGGAAACATCACTACTAATAGAAAGTTTTTGAAAATCCCTTAAATCAAAATGCAGAGAAAAAAAGGGAGATAAATTAGGGAGGCAAATATATTGAAAAACAGATTCACCTAATCTATACCATGTTTAATCTATTACGAATGATTTTCCTCTCAAGAAATAGCTGGATCTCTCTTCTCCAATTCAATTTCAGAGTTATAAATTCTTCACCTCAATTTGTGATAGGTAATTTTATATTTATTATTGTTCATTATTCAAAAATTAAAACAATCGGGAGATCATATTATTACTGAATCATGAATCAAAATCATAGCTCAAAACCTACATAATCGAATCGCTGATGGATTGATTTGATTGATGCGATTACCAGTTAAGATCTGACAATCATCATGAAGGTAATGGATTGCATAATTTTTATTTTTATTCTTTTACTGTTTGTATTTGACTAATTCAATTTAAATGCAGGTGTTCTTGCAAGTACTTTTGTACATTTCATATGGTAATTTCTTAAACTACAACGTTTAGCTTTCAAAAAGTTTACATTAACGTAAGTATTTTGTTTATCATATAATAATTTGTTTTATCACAAATAATATTCAGAAACCGTGTCATATTTTAGTGTTAAAAACAATCCAAAATGCATTTCGTGTTATTGTTAACTGGGGTGTTTGGGACTACTTTGTGATAGCATATTAAAGTGGTTCATATACACTTACAATTGGAATCACAATAGTCCCTGGCCATATAAAAGTAAAAAAAGGTATGAATACTCAGGTTGGAACATGTTCTAATGACGCTAAAGCACTTACCAAGTTTTATACAATGCTATTATCACACAAATTGATGTTTGTATTATTAGTAGATTTTTCCATTTATAACTTATTTGTAATGGCAAACAACTTTATTTTTATGCAGTATATGAAACAATGAAACTGTATGTGATGTTGAGGAAGTGGACGCCGATCGTGTTGAAAAGCGTAACAACTTTTGAAAATCAGTAGAGAGTTGACTATTGGGTTAAGCGTAACACCTTAACCCAAAACTTTTCGACCCATTTGAAAGTTACACATCGTCTATGTCGCCCATTTGACACCCCTACTGAAATTTACAGGCATATGCCATTATAAATTCATATGATTCATTGAATATGGTAAATGTAACAATGGATCTTGATGGATCTAAATTATGTAAACTTTGATTATTTTGTGTTTGTTTGAACAGGTTAAGGTGATCTAAGAGTTATAAAAAATAAGCCGCATAAAATAAGATGCATTGCTTCGAAGAAAGTAGGCCCGTTTTATGCAACAGGTTATCATTCTGAACCGAGGAATTCCTTTTGTCTTTCCACGTTAAAGAATCCCTTTAATAACTCAAAAAAGTTATAACTTGGTTTGTGTTTTTTATGACAGGCCAAAGGAGACATTGAGAAAGTGAACAGTGTTACTCGTGTGCAGTACAAGCATAGCTGCGGAACAACGTTTTGGTCTCAGAATACTCTCAATTGATGTGGGAACAGATAGGTACCATTTCCCCTACGTAATGCTAATCTTTGTAGATAACCTTGATTTTTTCCTCGATGCACTATTTTTTTTGTTATTAATATAAGTTAAGAGGTTGTTTGGAAGAGTATATTTTACGAGCTATTGTTAATTCACTCAATTAACATAAGCTAATCCAAACATCTCCTTAGTAGTATCCAAAAAAGAATTTGTTCATCATAGGTTTCAAGACTTCATGACCAGCTACAAGTTGAAAAGGACTCGCGAGCTGCATTAGAAGCCGGGTTAAGTATGTCTTCAAGGCATGGTTCTGGATCCAATCACACAATTGATTCAAAGGTTTGCAATGTCCCCAATGGGTGAAACCATATTTTGCATTTTTTAGCTGTTTCAGTTTGATTAGTTGTTGGACCATGAGTTATCCACTGAGCTTTTGGACCATGAGATTAAATTTTATTGGAAGTTAGAATGAGGTACCGTTTTCCTTGAATATCAAGTTTATTTTTTTAATATGACCAGGTTTATTGATAGAGTAAAAGTGGGTGTTTGGGTAAGCTCATTGTGCCTGACTTCTCTTTCTTCTTATCGTTGGGAGAACCAAAAAGGGGGGGGGGGGGGGGAGCTGAGTACTTTTGCAAAACCATATACTGTTTTAGTGTGTTGAACTGTTGACGCCCTTTCCTCTAATTGCATCAGAACATGTAAGAATGAAACCTATTCTTATCATATAGCCATTTGTTTTCAGAGTAATGCCTCATTGACATATTCTTTTATTCATTTCTTGATGGCGAAAATTGTTTTTCATTATGATCAGGATTGTATCCCTACAATGTATCGTCATAATGCGGCTTCATATATTCAAAATTCGCACATCATCAAAACCGGCATGATAAATATTACTATTAGTTCACTCTTCCTTATAAGTTGTTTTAGAGTTAAACACATTAGGCTTAATGTTTAAGGGATGTTTTGATAATTAGCTTATGAGCTTATTTAAAATACTATATGACTAAATGATATGTGGTTCTATGCAGGAGCAGATAGACAAAGAGATGGGGATTAGAAAAATATTTTCTTCATCAATAAACGAAGAATCAGTATGTAAGTTTTTTGTTTCCATCCATTTTTGTTTCAATGCAATTGGGACATAGTATCCAAAAAAGATTTTTTTCATCATAGGTTTCAAGACTTCATGACCAGCTACAAGTTGAAAAGGACCCGTGAGCTGCATTAGAAGTTGGGTTAAGTATGTCTTCAGGGCATGATTCTGGATCCAATCACACAATTGATTCAAAGGTTTGCTATGTCTCCAATGGGTGAAACCATATTTTGCGTTTTTCAGTTGTTTCAGTTTGATTAGTTGTTGGACCATGAGTTATCCACTAAGCTTTTGGACCATGAGATTAAATTTTATTGGAAGTTAGAATGAGGTGCCGTTTTCCTTGAATATCAAGTTGATTTTTTTTAATATGATCAGATTTATGGATAGAGTAAAAGTGGTTGTTTGGGTAAGCTCGTTGTGCCTGACTTCTCTTTATTCTTATCGTTGGGAGAACCAAAAAAAAAGGGGGGTCTGAATACTTTTGCAAAATCATATACTGTTTTAGTGTGTTGAATTGTTGACGCCCTTTTCCTCTAATTGCTTCAGAACATGTAAGAATGAAACCTATTATCATATCGCCATTTGTTTTTAGAGTAATGCCTCATTGACATATTCTTTTATTCGTTTCCTGATGGTGAAATTTGTTTTTCATTATGATCAGGATTGTATCCCTACAATGTATCGTCATAATGCGGCTTCATATATTCAACATTCGCACATCATCAAAACCGGCATGATAAATATTACTATTAGTTCACTCTTCCTTTTAAGTTGTTTAGAGTTAAACACATTAGGCTTAATGTTTGAGGGATGTTTGGATAATTAGCTTATGAGCTTATTTGAAATACTATATGACTAAATGATATATGGTTCTATGCAGGAGCAGATAGGCAAAGAGATGGGGATTAGAAAAATATTTTCGTCATCAAGAAACGAAGAATCAGTATGTAAGTTTTTTGTTTCCATTCATTTTCAGTTGGGCCATAGTATCATACAATTTTTACCTACTTATTTGTGAAGTTCGCGTAACATTACTGGCCTAGATAATTAGTTTCGATAAATTACAACAGCCAATAAATCTAATTGTAGAGTTAAGCCATGTGCCTTAAGTTCTTAGAGTGCAAGTCAATGGTTTATAATTATGTACACGTCATATATTGATAGCAATATGTTGGATATGCTTCTGATGCTTCATTATACAATAATACACATTACTAATGTTTAATATTATAGGCTTAGTGCGTTATTTAGATATAAAGTAGATATTTTACCCTATAACTATAAGTGAAAGTTCTTGCTATCTGCGGCTATTGATAGAGCTAGATGGAGCTGATCAACGCACGGCTGTTTACATAATCGATGCCACTAACAGGTGCAACACATTGCTTGATTAATGTTAGAGGCTTATTTTATTTGCTGATATAAAGGTTATTTCATAATCCTCTTTTTCTTTTTAAATCTATTTATATATTAAGATGATAGAAAATCTGTTAGGAGGCATAATATCAGGTTAATTAGCTAAGCCCGAATGAAAGGTCACAGAAATTGATATATTTGCAAACCGCTTAATCAATTATTATTGTTTGAATTTAGTTATTGGGTTGAATGTGTTGGTTCATTTTGTGTGTTCATGGGACGTGTTCAGAGAATGTTTTCATGGTGTGTGTTTAGGGGCTGGGTTGCCATTGGTAAATATTCACGTGGTGTATTCATGTTCATCTACACAAGTAAAATGATGGTGTTGTTATTTGAAGTTATTTAATGATGGTGTTGTTATTTGGAGCTATTTATGGATAAATATTCACGGGGTGTATGCAAGTTCATCTATGCAGGTAAAATTTAATGTATTTAAAGCCAAAATTTGAACTTAAAACTTACTTTGGTGTTTAGGATTTACTTATTTTTTTATGTTCATGATATAAGTATTAGCAGATACGTATCTTTAAAATAGATTAGACTTCTTTGGATATAGGTTAGACTTCTTTAAGTTTATGTAAATTTGCTTTCACAAGTGAAGTTAAAACCTTTCGGCTTTTAATAATGTGGTTGATGATACATATTTCTGTATGAAGTTGGTGAAAGAGGAATCCATGGTCATTTTTCATAAGTTTCTTTAAATGATCTTCTTAGTACTACTTTTGCTCATATAATAATATATATTGTCCTAGGGGATGCTGTTGGCTTGAAGAATTGGGTTCGAGTGAGTATTGCAGCACACTAAGCAGTGCTTGAAGATGCAATTCGGAGGGTGACAACATTTTGTTCGTCTATGTTTTGTTAATTATTTATTTTAGTTTTTGTTTTTGTACATTCTTTCACTCATTACATATTTTTTATGAGATAATCAACATTATATATACTCTTATAATATTTATTAAAATGGTTTCATAGAGCTAGCCCGCCCATTGGGCGGGTCTTGAAGCTAGTATATATATAGTGTAGTGTTCAATGCAGAACCAAAATTTTTTACAGAACCTTACAGAACCAATTTAAACCATTTTAAACCATTGGATTATTTAATCAAGGGCTAAAAATAATAGTGGTAGTTTGGTAATTGTTGAAAGACCATTTATTTATTTATTTATTTAATATAAAAGGGTATTATGGTAATCCCATATTATAGCTTTTAAAAGAAACCGTTCCTTATATCATGGGATTATGGACCCATTTCATATTGAAACTCTAATCAATTTTTTTTAGGTTAAAGCCTCCATTAACCATTGCCACCACCAAACAACAGATCAGACCACAATGACTACATCTTCAACCTTATCAAACATCCATCATATCTTCATTACTAAAAAGAATTTTAAAGGTTATTGAATTATTTATTTTTGTCGTTTCATTCTCACGGCTTACACTTCAAGAACTGAAAACTGCCATCATAATTCTTTGCCACTTCTTTCAATGAATATCTAAGATTTGTTGATGAATAAAGCTAGGTTATTGAATTGTTCGTAACAGGTTGGGTAGGCGGCTGCACTAACGCACGTTGGGGCTTCAAGATCTGAAACCGCCATCACAGTGAGTATTTTTTTATTTTTATTATTATTTTTTTAATTAAACACATTTGCTCAAGTAAATGAAATTCTTTGATATAGTAAACGGTTGGGTTATGGCCTGGTGAAGTCCATCAAATATTCATAAAAAATTTGATAGCTTCACTTAATAAATATAACCATTTTTATGTTGGTTTAAAAAGTAATGGTGCGTTAAGTAACAAGGTAACATATTTTATATTTTAAGTTAACAGTTAGTACAAAGCTATGATGAAAAATTTTATACGTTTTTTTTTTTTTTTTTTTTTTTTTTTTTAAGGGTATGTATTGGTTTTATTTTGATGATGTGAATTGAATTGAATTTAAACTTTGTATAAAAGATATGTATTTGATCTATCAAAATTGACATGAGTTTTGTATTTATTTTGATGATCGTGTATAATCAAAGTGCTAAACATGCATATTTTATTTTGATAAGTGATGAGTGTTATGTTTAGTGAGATGCTTTGGACCTTTTGACATTGGGCTAAACGTTATTGAGTAAATCTGCTATTTATAATATGACTTAATCTAACTAAATTGGATGGACAATTGTATTTGTTTATCACGCTTGCATATCTTAGCATATAGTTAGCCCAATTCAAACTATTATATTTGCTCTATTATAGTGAGGCATTTTAGATAGTGCATATATGTTTAGATTGTGCATATGTGTTTCTTATTTGGTTATAAATCAATGATAAAGTATGTGCATACATGTTTTTTAAGGTTGAAATCAAGAAAACAAGTATGCACATATGTTATAAATTGTGCATTTTTGTTTTAAGGTTGATATAAAGTCAAAGAATGGGGTACACATATGTGTTTTAGATTGTGCATATGTATTTGCTAGTTTTTCATAATAAAAAATTGACAATTGTTTGTAATCTCACGTATTTAACAAGGAAATATATATGCATATGTGTTTTAAGGCTCATACAAAATCAAGGAAATATGTATGCGTATATGTTTTAATTTGTGCTTATATGTTTTAATTTGTGCATATATGTTTACATTGGGCATATGTTGTTAGTTGCTTGTTCATAATAAAGAATTAATAATAATTGTTTGTAATTTCAGGTATTGAAAAGACGCAAGTGTTGATCATGATAAAAATCGACACAAGTGTAGAATGAGATACGAAAGCGTGCACATATGTTATCGGAAGAATGCACACATGTTCTTAGAAGAGTGCACACATGTTTTTGAATGACGAGCGCATCTATATTTAACTAGATACATTTCTATTTGAATTGTATTTTATTTTGTGTATACTATTAATGTTTTTAGTTGATTATAAATTTAGAGGTTACATGTATATGTTTATGTTTTTTGTTATAAATTTCGAAGACTAAAAAAAATGTATACTAGAAACATATGTGCAATTATCATATTAATCAAAACAAGTTTGATGTGTAAACAATTGTACGTAAAAAACGTATGTAAAATTACAATATTAAAAAAACACATATGCACCTGGCTTTTTTCAAAAACATGCATGCAGAAAAAAATAAAATAAACTAAAAATAATTTTGAAAATTTAAAGGCTTAAAAAACGTTTTTTTTTTTTTTTTTTTTTTTTTTTTTAAAAGCTAAATAAAAAGGTGAAAATATATTTTACTATTATGCCCTTTTAAATAAAAAAGAAAGAATTAATAATACTAAATTTTCATTGGTTCAAAGTGGTTCTGTACAAAAAAGTGGTTCTGCATTGAACGTGCCCATATATATATATATATATATATATATATATATATATATATATATATATATATATATATATATATATATATATATATATATTAAAAGAATCACATGAATCATCCCGTCAAATTGTTTACAAAAATATATACATTAAAAACTTTCAGGCAAAAAGTAAATTAAAAAATAGAAACCGCTTCCTAGAATAATGTCGATTGTATTAGAAAAAATACATTGTTTTCACTTATTCCTCGCCCCCACCATGTCAATAAAAAATATTATTCCTTTTCTTATTTTATTCAAAGTTTTAACAAAGTTTTATTAGTTCTTTAGGTGTGTTTGGCAAAATTAGTTGTAAAATGTATGTTGTAAGTTAACCCTTAAATAAAAATATAAAACCTAACCTCTAAATAAAAATATAAAATGTAACCCTAACCACTAAACCATAAACAATAAACACTAAACCAAACTAAGTCCTAAACAATAAACCCTAACCCTTAAATCAAAATATAAAATCTAACCCGAAATAAAAATATAAACTGTAACTTGATAATGCTTTAAAACATAATTTTTTAAGGGGTCATTTAGTCCCTAAACTCGTATGTATTTGATCAAATATTGCCCTAAATCGTTTCTTTTTGTATTTTAGGTACTTTAGACGCAAAATATGAAAACCGGCAAAGTTTTGGGCTAATTTGGACAACAAAGTGAAAAAAATTACCAAATCGCAAATCTGTCTGGAAAGGGGACCTGACGGCGTCACAACTTAACAAGTGACGTCGTCACTTGTATTTAAAGACCAAGATTCTGAGTTAAATTTACACGTGGCGGCTCAGACCTTTTATAAAGAGACGACGTCAGACATCATGACGGCATCAGAGATCCAAGGCGACGCCGTCAAAACGGAAATTTAGCAACAGACGAAACCCTAATGACAGCAGGCTAACGGCGTCACAACCCATAACGTGACGCCATCACCTTTGTAAATATATATATATATATATATATATATATATATATATATATATATATATATATATATATATATATATATATATATATATATATATAATTTTGCATGATTTTTAATTATTCGTGTAACACTTTGGAGAGGTGAAACCCTAGATGATTTTCTGCTATTTTGTAAGGCTTTTTATAGTCAATTTATCCATGTTCTATTGAAGATAACTAATTCATCTTTAATCATTCAATATGTCAATGTTTTGTTTGATTTTATGCTTTTTTTTTCTTCACTTTAATATGTTAGGCTAGATCTATTAGTGTTTGCTTAGATTGAATGAAAACTAGTTATTGATTATTGATTTTCGTCTCTTGTTTAACAGGTTTACTCGCGTTAGGAATAAGAAAATTGGCTTAACTCTTATATGTACTAGCTTGTCCATCTTATTAAACGCAACCCTAGAGTGCGCTAGTTTATTTTATTTTATTTTATTTTATTGCTTGAATTGCGGCTTGTAGATCCTAGGTGACTTAATAGACTTTAAACTTTCTTAGGAGAGACTTATACGTTCATAGAGTTAGGGCATATGGCACCTCCCTACGACTAATAAAAAGGAATACAACACTCCAACTAAAACAAGGATGTGACAATTTAATTAATCAATAAAAGATAAATAGGAAATAAAGATAATCTAAGTGAACACATTTTCTTATCATAAGAGTTACCACCAATTACTTTTCTGCATATCTAGCTTAATTTTTGTTTTGTTTTAATTAATTAGTAGTTAAAACGCCCACTCTTAAAATCTCAAGATTTTACTTGCTTTCTAAAAAATATAAAAATATAAAAAGACTCATTCCTCATCTTTAGACCTATCTCGACATATAATTTGGCCTTTACAACACTATTACCCTAGAAAACGATCAATCTCCCATGCTTTGCATATACTAAACTACAACGGTTAGGTACACTGCCTAGGGGGATTGTAAAACTTCTTGAGGTTTACAATAATCCGCATCAAACTCTTAATTGAGAAAATAAACTCGGTTGTATTTCATAGACCGTTATCTTTTTCATTTTTTTTTTATTTTCAGTTTTATTTTTATTTTTATTTAATTCAATATTGACATCCCAACCTTTTTTTGTAAGGGTTACCTCGATAAAATATATTTATCACCAAAAATATAAATACAAATGAAATGTAGCAGAAGTACCACATTAACCTCAAGAAAAAGTTTGATAGAACCAAACTAAAGATGTTTATGACATGCCATAAATATTTACACATCTAGGTTCATACTTCATAATCAATAAACCAACTAGCTAGAGAAAATCCAACATAACAACAATATATAAAAGACGACCGTGAGTCCCACAAGCACCTCCACGCCACTAGCAGCAACACATAGGGAGCACCACATAGGGACCGTATCATTTTTGGTTGGGAAATATGGAAAATGAAGGAGACTTGGATGGCTTATTATTTGAACAGGTGCATTGCGTGACCCACTATTTGTAGGTCACGAAATGAGTGGGTAAATCGGTAAAAAATATATAGGGTAAATTGCAAATTTAGTCACTAAATTTGTCCAAATGCGCAAAAAAGACACTGAGAGAAAAAGTTGTGCAAAAACGCTATTGACGTTCCATTTTTTTTACAAAAAATCAACCGAGAGTAACTTTTTGCTAACGCCCGTTATTTTCCTTGTCAGTGGCATGCGAAATGACTAATATACCCTCTTCTTCTTCCCTGCTTTTAGGGACTTCTTTTTTTTTTATTGGAAGCCACCACCACCACCACCCTCTATTAAAAACAAATGAAATATAACTTCTATTATTCCTATTGTAGAGATGCTTCAGATAACATGAAAATTAAGTTCATTTTCATGTTGTAGTAGAGATGCTTCAGATTTGTGATAATAAAAGAAAAAGGAACTGAAAGAATGAATATATAGATAGCATGAAGTTGATAGAAATAGAAACCTTGAATTGAATGGATTTTATAGTTGACGCTGAATATTGTATGCTGTATCAGAGAACTTGAATGCTTGTTCGACTTTTATATCTTTGTTGTTTCACTTTCATATGGGGCCACTTGTTAACCAATTGGACTTTGTTTATTTAGTCATTATTAGCACATCATAATTATCAATCACGGGAAGTTATATAAGAAAGGGGAAATGTTACCTTGTACTGTAGTAGCTAATTTTCGTCATTGTTCGACTAGTCACTCAAACTGTTACAGAGGGTGGTGTCCAAATTGTATAGATCTGACGACAATGATACGCATTGTGGAAATTAGATGGAAAAATACAACCTCATTAGTTTTATGCTACTGAGCCTTACGGACACGAAACTCGAATTAGTCATAAGTTCTTGATGTGTCGTCTTAATCTATAAAATTTATTAGGTTGGCTTCTTCTTGCAAGCTATATTTTATGGTGTCGGTTCACGCCATTAGATTTGTACAGCTAGGACATTGCGCTATAACATTGTTTAGCGACATTTTCCATTTCAGAAGTGCTTCAGATTTCAGAAAGGAAAATGGAACTCGAAACTTGAATTGAATGTATTTTCTTGTTGAAGCTAATTATTGTATACTATATTAGAGAACGCTAAAACTTATTCAATTGTCGGTTCTATATTGTTCCGCCTTCATATTTGGGCATAGGGCCACTTGTAAACCAAAATGGACTATACTTATTTGTTTTTTGGTCATCAGATGGCAGAGCAGAATTATCAATCATATAACATTTTACAACATGGTGATGTAGCAATAGGCATGTGGTCTAGACCCTTGGTAAAACGAAAGACAAAAATTGTTTGCACAATAGGTCCATCCATCGACACCAAGGAGATGATATGGAAGTTGGCGGAGGCTGGGAATATTAGAAGTTATACTTCATTTATTTTTAAAAGAGGGTGGTGGTGGCGGTGGTGGTAGAGGGTGGTGGTGTTGGTTGTGTGGTGGTGGTGATTGCTTCCAATAAAATAAAAAAAATGGTAAATTGCAAATTAAGTCCCTAAAAGCAGGGAAGAAGAAGATAGGGATGATCACGGTCCAAAAACCGGACCGGACCAGACCGAGGACCGAGTTAAGGAAAAACCATAGACCGAGACCGGACCGAATGTGGTCGGTTCGGTCTCGGTCCGGTCGGTCCTTCGTTCGGTCCGGTCCAAATAGGCAAGATTTGACAAGTTTTTTCGGTTTTTTGGTCGGACCGACCGGACCGAAGACCGAATTAACCAAAAAGCCTAGACAGAGGACCGGACCGAATGCGGTCGGTCCGGTCCGGTCCGGTCCGGTCGTTATTAGTCAACGCTTTTTATGAAACCGTCAAACTAAAACAAAACCTGGTGGGTGGTTTTAAATTCCTATTGGTGGCTCTTAGTAACCAATAAGCTCACCCGATCCTATAAATACACATTTCTATATTTCATACAGTATCAAAAAGCAAACAAAACCAAATATTACTATTTTTCATATTTTCTAAAGCGATCAAGTAAACAAGTTACACAATATGTCTAGCACAATCGGTAAAGTGATTCGATGCAAAGGTATACGTTTGATTCATCATTATGTCTATGTAACTTTGTTCTTTTTGAAATATTAGTAAAGTTTGCTAGCGAGTTCATAGGTGAATATGTACTAAAATACTTGTTTGGAAATGTTTTATAGCCGCGCTGGTGTGGGAAGCTGGAAAGCCACTAGTGATCGAAGAAGTCGAGGTGGCGCCACCGCAGAAAATGGAATTTCGTGTTAAGATTCTTGTCACTTCTTTTTGTCATACTGATGTTTACTTCTGGGAAGCTAAGGTAAATCTACTAGCTTCATTGTTTACAAATTTTATATGATCTATGTTAAGTTTGGATATTGTACTAATTTATATGCAATGAGGTCGCTAAAATTATAGTGACTTATTTAACTGGTCACATTAACTTTAGCGGCCATGTTCATATAATAGAGCACAAAATTTTCTTTAAAAAAAAAGTGAAATGTTTATTTTACTATCAATTTCAGGGTCAAAATCCTGTATTTCCTAGAATTCTAGGACACGAGGCTGGAGGGTATGTTCTTATGTTCACTTAATCACTTTTACTAGCACTAATATCTGATTCGATACATAATCTGATACATTTACTAATGTGAATAGGGTTGTGGAGAGTGTTGGTGAAGGAGTGACGGATCTTCAGCCAGGGGATCATGTCCTTCCTGTTTTTACGGGCGAATGTAAGGAATGTGCTCATTGTAAGTCTGAAGAGAGCAACATGTGTGATCTACTGAGGATCAACACGGATCGTGGAGTCATGATTAATGATGAGAAATCTCGGTTTTCAATCAATGGAAAGCCCATTTTCCATTTTGTTGGAACTTCTACTTTTAGTGAGTCTACAGTTGTTCATGTCGGATGTCTTGCGAAAATTAACCCTGCAGCCCCTTTAGACAAAGTTTGTGTCCTGAGTTGTGGGATCTCCACATGTACAAAATAAGTGACAGTAATTGTCAATTTTGTTGCATTTATTGACTTTGTTAATGTTATCTTGACCAAAATGATTTTGGAATTTTAGGCTTAGGTGCTACTTTAAATGTTGCAAAACCAAAAAAGGGATCATCTGTAGCCGTTTTTGGACTAGGAGCTGTGGGAGGACTAGCTGTGAGTTATTTCATATTGCAACTCTTTAAACCTGTACAATATATTTACTCTTAATGGTGCTAATGATTTGTTGGAATTATTATATCATGACCTTCATATAAATAAACCAAGTACATCAAAGTGAGCATAGCGGAAGCAATTATAATAGAATCAAATAACATGTAATTAATTAATCAATATTTAAATAGTAAACATACCTTTGTGATTCTAGCCCGAACAAGAATCAAAGCAATCTTCCGGAACCAAGAACCCTAATTAGGGTTTATAAGGATTATAAGAATTACCCCTTACCTTTTTGTAATTCAATCCAAGAATCAAACAATAGTGTGTTTGATTCACGTTCTTGTACACACGTACTAATTCAAGAAAAAGTATTTGCAAGTAATAAACACAAAATCTTTTTAGATCATAAAAATCGAAACCCTTAGGGTTTGGTTTTGATGAAATCGACCAAGGAAGAAAAGAGGAGAAGAAAATACCAAGATGTGTGTGTACAAGTTATGAGAAAAACATGCATCTTGGGTTTGCTTATATACTACACAAAACTTGGAGCTCAAGGCACATAAGGAGGTGGGAACCCCCTTAGGCCGATCGGATTTTGGATCCCCTAGGGGTTTCCGAATCCTTCTCTTGTTTCCATGTTTTGTCTAGTATTACTTTCCTAATCTTCGTTTAATATATAATTATTCATTAATCATTAAATACTAATTATTATTATTTATTTTGTGTTTAATAATTACTTATAACATTTATAAATAATTATTTCTTTTTCTCTTCATACGTATTGTGAGCAATCCCGTGATCTCGAGTTCGATCCTAACATACGACTACTAAAATAATGTCCATAATCTAACAGCTCCCACTTGGACATATTTTAATAATGTAATCACATCGGTTAGCGTCTTGCAACACGCCGATGCCTCTAGTACGATCTCGAGTAAGGCTCCTGGAAAACCTTTTAATGATTTCTCATTATTATTACCATTTTGTTTCTAATACCATGTTAATAAGGATATGAATTAAAGTCATTCCTTAATTAACCATTCTGTTTCTCGTTGTTTGTGATTGATCAAGATTACCAAATCTTCTGAACATATTCAGGTGAGATATTGGGTGCGGCCGCACATGCATCTTACCAACCCTACGAGGGGCCCAGCAGTATTAAACTCCAAAAATAAATTTGAAGGAACAAATTCTATCTTGAATACAAGCAAAACCCACAAACTTTGTAACACTTCCGAAAACAACCCTTATGACTACCAGTTACGTATAGCGTTAAGTTGTTCCACAAAAATGTACTACATTCATGACACTTATCTTGCATCTCATGTCTGATGATAACTTCTCATGATTTACTTAATAACAAAATCCATAAAGTAACATCATGTAGTTGGGATAAGTCCTATATTCGGTATCATTGAATATCATCTGAAATGGCATGACTACGCATCAATATACTTTAAGTATATTATACCAACCTTCAGATTTGTCTTGATTTAATAATATTCCCATATTATTAACTGACAACGGACAATTTAGAATAACATTTATTCATAGATTAAACATACAAATATAGGATACAATATATTATAAATTAAACATAATAATTGTTTAACATCCCTTATCCAAATACTAAATAGATCAATGCATGAAAATCTTGTTGATGAATTATGTCTCAAGTAATGACATTCCTACTTGTTGACAAAACATAAATCATCCAACTTTGATCTATCAGAATTTTAAGAATACTTATTTCAAGAATTCAACTAGTGAAGTTCTTGTATGTGCATACTCAACTATTTTGACAATGCCATATAATATTTCATAAAATGTGTGACATCCTTAACCACCAATTTATGATAATAAAACTCCCAAACTTTTTAAAGTTTAAAGTATTCTTATTCTTTTAATGTATAATGCAACTATGCTTTTAGTAAGCATAACTAGTACATATAGTCAAAGATGAAATCCTTATCATGACTAGTATTGAGTGTCATCTCAATTTTATTAGCATCTTTGTATGCAACAACAATATGCTATTAAAACTTTCCGTAAACCATAATATCTATTGTGTAATGTTTGATGCCCTTCAAACTTTCAAGTTTGTTGGCTATGACAATTTTCACAACAATTGAAAAATTGTTCATCTATAGAATTTGGAAGCTGTTCCAGATTTAGGATGTAATTCTATAATCAAACATATTCCTTTTAGAATATTACACAAGTTATCTAATAACTTTTTTAATTAGATATTAATATTGCCAAATCATCTTGTAATCAAGCATGATACAACAAAACATGATGTTCATGAAAAATCTGTGAGTCATACTTAAATTTTATTCATGTCATACATAACTATTTAGACTTTCTAAATAATATATCATGTTATATTAGATTTATTTACCGCACATGTTTCAACAATAAACATTCATTCCAAGGTTGTATGTCTTATTTCCTAAATCTTTAAAGTTTCATTTCAAACTAAGACTTAACTTTTAACTTATATGGAATGTTACCTTTTATATGTTCTACAACATATTTGATTTAAGAAATTAAACATAATACTCCCACTAGCTTTTAGGAATAGTTAGAAATTATCTTATTTCAATTACAAATCAAAACATGAATTTAATAATTAAACATAAGAGTAATCTTCTAGATGCATGCATTTATCCATCCATGAATCATTGCACCATGTACACTTCCAAAGATTTATTTGAATTCATAAACTCCTTTTGATTACTTATCGTCCTCGCTCAAGTAATCATTCATGAAAGAGTTTTGATATTCTATTGTCAATTTCATATAAATGAAACTAAATATGACAATCATAATCTTTATATATTTAATGTGTTTATAATAGAATATTCAATCACAATTAATTGCTTAAGTGTGATTAATAATCTTGTCTTAAAACATATATTAAATACGTGCACAATATTGTCCATATGATTTCTATACAAAGATTTAAACCACAAGGTTACCTTATCTTTGAAGAAACTCATCTTCATTTTCTAGTCTAACTATTAAGATCAATCATGTTTCTAAAATTGATTATCTTTATGGACAACATCTTAATCATTCATATCATGTGTACTTTACCCAATTTCATATTTGGTAATGTATCATGATGATCATCAGGTTTACAATAATCCTGTAAATCATAGCCCTCAGCATATTAATCAAATATCTGAGATATCTTTTCTCTTTATGAATGATAATTCCATCATCTTGAGATTTAACATTTAACATTTAAATGTCAAACTTTATTATCATGTTGAGATTTAACATTCAAATGTCAACCTTCATCATGATATTTACTAGTGTATTTTAGAAGATTATGTATCTTGTAATTTTATCTTTTAAAGATCAAAACTCCAACTTGCTTTTAGCAATTTAAAGACTATCTTTAAATACTTAGCAAATTAAGCAATAATACAATATTCTCTTTTGGGATATTACAAATACATATTGATAGTTCCTAACTTAATTTTGTTAATAACCTCTTCATAAGCAGTTAAACAAATTTGGAACTTCAAATTAAGACTTAATGTGATTCATCACATTCCATCATATGATAATGTCTTATTAATCTTCTATGTTGGAGTTTTATTAAATATGTCCAAGTCATACTCAACATTCTAACCTTGAAAACTTTTGGAAGAAAAGAAGTTATAGTTATCTTTAATCAAACAATATAACAAGAGTTTGATTTTCCTAACTGAACATACCATAAACATTTGATATTTCATTAGTATCAATATTGCAAGACAATCTAACAATATTTAAGATAACCATATTCGTTTTGACTTGTCTATTTACCAACTAATTCATTTTAATGGTATAATAATTTCCAAGCCTATTACATGCCTTATAACACAAGTACTTTTTACAAAGTTACTTCATGTCCATGTCTTTACAAGAAAAACATAAACTGTTATAATCCCACTATACGTTATAAGTCATTTAACAATTTAATAACTTCATGTATATGTCTTAATTAAAAGACACAACAAGATAACGTCTTACTTTATTATAAGTCTTGTAACAATTAAAAGACTATATGTTTATATCTTTACAATGAAACATAAACATGTTTAACTAAAGTAATTATGAACACCATCTTTTGGTTTCAATAGTAATTTTAAGTTAATTTATTACTTCATAATAATGTAAACAACATTATTTATTCATTTATTTATATCATTCCAAGAACACATAAATATTCAGATTGAAGTAGCATTAGATTACTTAATTAATTTATGTCATTCCATGAATTCATAAATCTGTAAATTAAAGTAGTCTTGATATCATATTGACACATGTTCTAATAGGTATCTAATTTAGAGACTGCAAATTCTCATAGTTCAATTACATCAGTTGATCTGCTAGTAATGGAATATGAAATTCACCTTGTTGTTGCAATCTAGGTAAGCTCTCACATAACATAAATTGTAACACTAAGTGTTTCTTGAATTAGCCTAGTATAATTCATATTAGAACATTATTCTAACTTAGAAACTGCAAATTCTCATAGTTCAATTACATTAGTTGATCTGCTAGTAATGAAATATGAAATTCACCTTGTTGTTGCAATCTAGTTAAGCTCGCACATAACATAAATTGTAACACCAAGTGTTTCTTGAATTAATATTAGAACATTATTCTCTTACCTTGTAGTCAAGGGAATCCATTGAATCATATCTTTATGAGTTGTTTCTTGCACACAATAAAGATAACATTTCTCCCACTTGTGCATGAAACAACCTCATATATTTGATAAACAACACGCCATGCATTTGTTTATGTGATCAATATGATTGTGTCATAGATTTTAGCATAACAAGTAGATGTAGAACAACAATGTCTAGTAAGGAAACGTACAAGACCATCCTTAAAAGTATGAGTGTCTACACTTGGAAAGTATTATCTTTAGCTACCAAGATGTCAAAGCTTGTAACTCCCACTGAATTAAAGATCATTACAATAATTCCTTATTGAGTGATAAGTACACAATACTCCCACTGAATTTGACAACATTTAAAATGTTTCATATCCAGTGAAAGAAAATAGTGTAACTTTAACTTTCCTACACCTTTAATTGTCCATACGTAACAATTACTTATGCACTAAAAGTGTATTCTACTATGTAAATGATGGACTATCCACCAAATGTTATTAACTTGAAAAATTGGGCATGCAATTTCTTCCTTAATAGTTCTACCATCCTACAATATATGTAGCACCTTTAAAATAGTAAAAATAACTAGTTTCTCTTTAAACATTTTGCAGTAATTAGTCTAGCTTCTTTGTTTAATAACTCATAAAATGTCATACATAATTTTCTGTTAACCAAATATCATATTTGTTACTAAGAATTTGATCACCGAATGAGGATGATAAAATTCCTATGAAAAATGTATGCAATTTTCTTAACCATTAAAAATTTGCGATGAGTTATATTAGAATTTAGACATATCTAATATTCCTATTATCCTTTCTCATTCATGAAAAGGAATAGAATTGTGTCTCACTCTTTCTTCATAGAAAGGAGACTTCTTTTGTCTTTTAAGTAAATATTTCTTAATCAAACATTTGTTTGAAAACAGAACTAGATCAATTTACCAAAACTCAAAATACGTTTACGGTTTGAACGTTGCATTAATACATTAAAACGAATTACAAAAATCAATTTAAGTATTTTCGATAATTAGCTCTTTAAGAAAATAAAATACCCATAGGTAAATATTCATATAAACCATAGTATTTTCTTAAAGCTAGGATCCTAATTGACATAGTACCATTACATCAGTTGATCTGCTAGTAATGATAGTATTCAACAAGGTAATTGTCGAACAATAATTGCCAATATCATATTGCAATTCCTAGATTTATGGGATTTACAATCACAAAACTTTTGTAATGTAAGCATGTTTGATCCCCATCTTAATGCCTTGAGTCCAAGATCTCACTTCCTACTCAATTTAAGTTGTCTAACTTAAAAACTGCAAACTCACAAATCCATCACATCAGTTGATCTGCTAGCAATGAATTTATGAAATTTACCTCTCCATTGCAATCTCGCCAAGTTCTCACATGACGTAAATTACAACTTCAAGTGTTCTTAATTAGATGGCATTTGACTTAATTTTATAAGGGTATTAATATTTTGATGTGATCAAAGTAATGTATGAAGAAGCATGCATACAACTTCATAACATTGGTTTTACAAAATATTTTTATTATCAATTAGCTAAGAGTAAAATAACAAAGTTTTGATTGAGGTATCGGGTTCACCGATTAAAGAATAACCATCAATTATCGTCCACTATATCGTACTTTTGCATAAGCCCGAAAGCTTAGTGTTTCGGATAATCATTGTGGAATTGTGGATTATTCACCCTTAAGATGACAATGTACATGTAATGGTTGTTCGGTAAGTCTAATTTACACACAAACGAGCGTTAAGACAGAATGTTGTCTCTCTAAGGCCACAATTTAATGCGTTTCCATCCTTATACCCATCTTATAGTGTGTAAACTTCGGTCGAACCTATTTAACCATTACGTACAAAAACATCAATCAACTAATCCTTTAAAATTTAAACTCTTAAAAACCAAAACAATTTCGCCATTATTTAGTCCGTATTATTTTTCTATTCAAAAATTACCCTTTTCGTTTATAAACATGTCTAACACAATTAATAAACAAAAACATGTAATGTACAATAAAAAAAATAAAACAACTAAATAAACAAATATACATAATCATAACAATTAAATATGTATAAAACATGTAGCCACAGGCAAATCTTATTCAATAGTTCTATTAATAATCAAATCTAGGTGTATTACATATTAATTCAATTAGGGCTTTCTTCTTCTAGGAAAAAGAGCCACATACATCGATAAATCGATTGCGTAAGCCAAAATTAAATAAATACCACATAGCACATAATTGATTACTTAATATTGGAGTCTTCCCCAATTAGACAACTATTAAAATTTACATGTTTCGATATAACTTAACCATTAATTCATATAAACAATTTAAACTATTTAAATTATAACACAATATAAAAATCCATGCAAATATGCATTTTTTCATGGATTTAGCTTAACAATTAACATATTTCACCAAGATCGTTTACTAAAACGCATAATAATTACATGAAATCCTAGGGTTTCTAATCATATTAAAAAATTAAAAACCAAAACCCTAAAAACCCTTAAGGTCATAATCGACCCAAAACAAAATTTAGGGTTAGGGATCTAACAAATAAACCCTAAAAACATGTAATTAAACGAATCAAGATCCAATTTTTATGCGTTTCGATAATTAATTACACATTATAACGGCTCTAGATGCCACTGTTGGAATTATTATATCATGACCTTCATATAAATAAACCAAGTACATCAAAGTGAGCATAGCCGAAGCAATTATAATAGAATCAAATAACATGTAATTAATTAATCAATATTTAAATAGTAAACATACCTTTGTGATTCTAGCCCGAACAAGAATCAAAGCAATCTTCCGGAACCAAGAACCCTAATTAGGGTTTATAAGGATTATAAGAATTACCCCTTACCTTTTTGTAATTCAATCCAAGAATCAAACAAATAGTGTGTTTGATTCACGTTCTTGTACACACGTTCTAATTCAAGAAAAAGTATTTGCAAGTAATAAACACAAAATCTTTTTAGATCATAAAAATCGAAACCCTTAGGGTTTGGTTTTGATGAAATCGACCAAGGAAGAAAAGAGGAGAAGAAAACACCAAGATGTGTGTGTACAAGTTATGAGAAAAACATGCATCTTGGGTTTGCTTATATACTACACAAAACTTGGAGCTCAAGGCACATAAGGAGGTGGGAACCCCCTTAGGCCGATCGGATTTTGGATCCCCTAGGGGTTTCCGGATCCTTCTCTTGTTTCCATGTTTTGTCTAGTATTACTTTCCTAATCTTCGTTTAATATATAATTAGTCATTAATCATTAAATACTAATTACTTATTATTATTTATTTTGTGTTTAATAATTACTTATAACATTTATAAATAATTATTTCTTTTTCTCTTCATATGTATTGTGTGCAATCCCGTGATCTCGAGTTCGATCCTAACGTACGACTACTAAAATAATGTCCATAATCTAACATGATTTACTTGTGATCAGGCTACTGAAGGTGCTAGAATTGCTGGTGCATCAAGGATCATTGGTGTTGATCTTAATGCCAACCGGTTTGAACTTGGTAAGTTGTAACACAAATTTAAAGATTTATTAAGTAAACGCATTTAACGGAAACTAATAATACATTTCCTCGTTATAACAGCAAAGAAATTTGGGGTCCTGAGTTGGTGAACCCAAAAGACTACAAGAAACCAGTACAAGAAGTGATTGCGGAAATGAAAAATGGTGGAGTTGATAGGAGTGTAGAATGTACTGGCCACGTTGATGCGATGATCTCTGCTTTCGAATGTGTTCATGATGTATGAATTTACTTTGAAACCCTTCTATAGTCCTATTAGTAATATTTGGTGTTTGTGCTAACATGACAAAAAAAATAATTGTGGAATGCAGGGATGGGGTGTCGCTGTTCTTGTGGGCGTTCCACATAAAGATGCCGTTTTCAAGACAAATTATAAACCTCAAGGGTACCTTTTTTGGAAATTATAAACCTCGTTCCGATATTCCTTCTGTGGTCGAAAAGTATATGAACAAGGTAATTATCCCATATTTGTACATTTGAACAAAAATATTATAAGTAGAAGCATGTGGTTGGAAATTGACAAATTTTTGGTTAATTTGTTGTAGGAACTTGAGTTGGAGAAGTTCATTACGCATGAAGTGCCATTTTCCGAGATCAATAAGGCATTTGATCTGATGCTTAAAGGTGAAGGTCTTCGTTGCATCATTCGCATGGGTGAATAGATGGAAGGCCAATATTTTCATAGTGATGTATAGCAGTGTGCAAGAGAGAGGATGTGTTTGTTTTTCCTTGACTTTACAATAAACACTTCTAAATTTGTACTGTAATCGGCTCGGCAGAATGCCTATGTACTCTTTCTAATGCTAATCTTTTAATGTAAAATTTTCCTTTATAAGATCTCGATCATTTTTGACCTTTTAGAGATTCTTAGTTTGTATTTTGGCAATTCCTAGATTTATTTGGACAACTTTATATAATAGAAGAGCAATGGTGCATGCATCCACAAACATGTGAAATATGACAGCATTAAGAAAAGAAAAGGCGAAAATTACTACAGTGGTGCCCCTGCCACAAAGGCGTTGTCTGTCAGAGCCCATGATTTTTGCACTTTACAGATCTACCCAAGCATCTCGAGTATAAATATACGTGACATGCCCAAGTGATACGTGTCCCAGTCCCATTGGATGAAGAAAAAAAAAAGAACAATATTGCCAATGTCGTGTACAAAAATATACTACATACACAACATCAAATTTAAACCAAAAAAAAAAAAAAATATACTGCTTACACGACATTAAATTTAAACCAACTTTGACAATTGAAATAGTAATGCATGTTTAATGATTTACAAAAATCACCTTTTAACTTTTTGATAATTACAACTTTTTTATATAACAAATTTTATTCATCAAATATTTAGTAAATATCTATCGAATTCTTTGATGAAAAAAGGGTAAATTGCAAAAATGGTCACTAAGGTATCAATAAATCGCAAAAAAGTCACCGAGTCATAAAAGGCGTGCAAAAAAGCCACTAACGTCACGTAAAAATGCAAAATAGCCACCGAGAGCGTTTTTCCATTTGTTTCCTCGTTAAGTGCCACATCATTTAGGGTGGTATTGTCATTTCACGGTTTCCCGGGTACTAAGTATACGTGTATGTAAGTACACCGTAGATTGAAGGACTAAATTTGCAATCGAAAGTTTTCACTTTTACACACTTTCCAGTAGTAAAATATGACTGTTTCATCACATTCTTTCACACTTTCTAATATCCGGTAAAAATATGGTTTTGATTTGTGACTGTAGGAAACAAGCAACAATCAAAATAAGCTGGACAAACAGGAACCCAGGACGACGATTTTACTGTTGTCCTTCATGTGGGTTTATTGGATGGACGGATCCTCCAATGTGTTGCCGATCAGTCGCTGTGATTCCTGGCCTGTTGAGGGCGAGGAATGAGCTTCAAGAAGAGTTGGAGGAGCAGTTGAGGTTGATGAGGGAGAAGGATCAGCAGTTGAAGAGGCTCAACAAGTTGTTGCTTTTAAGTTGGATATTTTTTTTCATTGTCTTTAAGTTTGTTTAGGTTGGTATGTAGGTGTATTGATATCTTTCTGGGTTGGATCATCACAGGGTTTAAGGTCATCCCTAGTTTGTATTGACCGTATCATGTTAATAAAATGTGTTTGATTTTGCCATTATAGTGGGATCATCGTAGTTGCTTGTTGTTATTATAAGAAGACCAATGTAGTCAATAATGTTCATTTTACTTGCAGAATCACTATGCAGCAAACTTGGTTTCTGGTTCCTTATCAACTTTGACTTACTAAAGTCAAAACAAAGTCTTAGAATTGTGCAGAGCATTATGCAGCAAATGATGATTGTAAACCCAAATGAAAACATATACCATTCCTAATTAATCAAAGTTTAAAAACAAACCACGTACAAATTATTGTCTAGAAGACAGAAATTCACTTACATAATCCATACACTCATTGTGTTAAAGCACACAAAAAAATAACCAAATAAGTTTATTGCACCATCACAATGGTGTTGACTCACTTGGAAACTTTGCTTTTTCTCTTCACACTCTTCTTGCTTTGACCTCCACCATTCATTGTTGATTGTGATACCTCACTTGCTTGTGTTCCAAATGGCTGACTTGGCCCTGCTGCTACCTCACTTGCTTGTGTTCCAACTGGCTGGCTTGGCCTTTCTCTCACCTCTGTTACAGAAGATCCCACTGGCTGAGTAGTTCTTTCTAGTTCCTCATCTGGTACTCCTTCCTTTCTTGTTCTCTTTTGGTTGTCTCTTCGACCAGTACAAGCCCTCTTATTGTGACCCTGCCCACCACATGCACCACATTTGACTGTCTTGCCCCTCTTTGACAGCTTCCCATTTTTCACCATTGATTTTTTCATAACCTGTTCAGCAATCTCATCCTTTGACACTCTTCTCTTCTTCCGTGGTCTTTCAATTAGAACATGGTGGTGAGGCGGCTTTAGGTTACTAGGAATATTGCATTTGGGCCAAAAGCCTGACCTGCAATTCCTTCAATCTTGTATTGATACATCTCCTTCCATGTGGTTAACCAATAACATGGGGGCACATAATCCTCTGGGATCGCAACCTGGTTATCAATTGACCCCTTGTTGTGTTTTGCCATGTCGTTGATAGCCGCAACAGCATGCTTACATGGAATACCACTGAGTTCCCATCTCCTACATGTGCATTCCCTTTTTGGCATATTCACAACACATTGGTCACCCCAAGCTCCCTTACACTGGTATATATCCCCCCCACCCCATAAAACATTATAATTATTTGCTTCATCCTTGATATTTTCTAAAATTTTAGTTGCTATTGGGGTTAAGGGACCTTTACATTTGTCTATTACATGCTACACACTAACAATTCTCTTCGTAAGATACTCCCTGATGTATTCCAAACAACCAATGATTGGTTGATCTCTGCCGGCCACTAACTTGCTATTGAACAATTCACATAGGTTGTTAAGAAGGATGTCACATTTAGCTCTCCCTGTGTATAATATATCAATATCAACATCATTTTTAATCTTATTAATATTACAGATGAAAGTCATAATATGTGTATGTTGTACCTGAAAAATGTGACCTTAACCATGATGATGCTGGTATCTTCTTTAACCAGTCATAAGCTTTAGAGTTCGTTGATTTTAGCTCTTCCATTCCTCTATTAAACTCAGGGTCTGTTGATGCTCTAGTACACCTCCAAAGAAGTTCCTTGATATTCTCTCCCTTGAATAACTGTTTCATGTTGTCATATATGTGTCACACACAGAATCGGTGTTCAGCAGCAGGAAACATTTCTGCAATGGCTGGTAATATCCCCTGTCGAATTGTACAAAACATAATATATGAATGAGGATTGAATTGGGTTGCAAATAAATTAATTGAATCTATACCATGTTTGTACCTTTTGTCTGTCTGAGATAAAGGTGTAGTTTGAATTGGGATGCAAATCAAGATCATCTCCAAGATTGCTAATTAACCATAACCATGAACTCTTAGACTCAGCTTCAACTACTGCGTAGGCAAGTGGATAGAGCCCGTTATTGCTATCGACACCAACAGCAGCTAAGACTTGACCACTATATTGTCCTTTGATAAAAGCCCCATCCAAACCTAGTATGTCCCTTCTTCCTGCTTTGTAACCTTTCTTCAAGGCACCCAGACAAACATAGATCCGTCTGAAAACCCTTGAAACATCACTTGAATCAGGGTTTGCTTCAACTTGAATCTTCACAGTTGTATCCTTGTTTTTATTTTTCAATTCCAAAGCGTAATCCCTAAGATTGGCATATTGTTCTTCATGGTCACCCGCAATTCGTTTCATTGCAAAATCCCTTGCTCTGGATATCTTTGTCATAACTCATATGGACATCGATCTGCAAGTTTGTATTTATTTCCATTGCTATTGGAGCTGTTGGGATTTTGCGGTCCCTAAGAAGAATTTTAGCAACCTCGGATGAAAGGAATCGTGCGGTCAACAATTTAATTTTTCTTGTTTGGAGGTATTTATGTTCATCTTTTAATATTTTCACACTCCAACTATGTTCATCACCCACTTTTGACTCATGTAGGGACCATGGGCACATGGGCTTGGCCTTATTTTTGTAGGTTTTGGAACTGGCAAACTTGCCCTTTGACTGTGAACAAGAACCCGATGGTTGACAACTTCCAGTATCATTTATGCCATAACCCACAACAATCCCTTTACAAATCGCTCTAATCCTTTCTTGGTCACACTTTTCCATCCTGATATCTCTTCGAGACTCCAACGCATACGTTCTGAGCTTTTGTTTGATTTCCTTGGGTCTCGCAAATGTTTCTGATACATAAAACTCTCCCTTCTTAACATTCAACCTATCCTCGTACTCCCTCCTAATTTATTTCAACCTTTTCTTGTGTAGGTTGACAAATCTGCTAGCATTGGCTTCTTCATCACTATGAAACTCATCAAAGTTATAGCCAACATCATGATCCGTATCATCTGCCATACATTGATCAGCTAATTTTGATAGATTCTCATAGTGGGGATCAATATCAAACTTAAACCCACCCATGTCCACTGGTGGCTCACTAGGGGACCCACATCATCTTCTTCAAAATCAGACACATCCACAACAACTTCTTCCTCATTAACCAGCGGTGTGGAGGTGCCCACATCATCCCTTTCCACTACCTCTTCAAAATCAACAAAGTTATTGTTAAGCTCTAAAACCACAGGCTCACTCTGAAGTTCTTCAACCATGTCTGTAATCAATTCGTCTTCCACACCAACATTATCTTCAGGATGGGCAAACTGGAACATGTCTTCATTTGTAAATTGCGATTGTTGATCAGCTTGTTCTGGACCAGCAACCCGAATTACATTGGTAGTTGACGGCTCCTTCACCTGGTATCCTATAATGACACCCTAAACCCCACCTTTAACACCTATGTCATCTACCAACGATTCAAAAGCTTCAAAGTTAAACAGGTCATAATCAACACAATCATACCACGCAATAACTGGATCAACATATACCCTTCCTAGTGGTGACGTAAATTTTCCACTGTGGGTGATTTTTAGAGCGAAGTAGTTCTGGTTGCTTTATGTGTAGAAATAATAAACATCAACACACACACTAACAACATGAAAAATTATCTTAATGCATAATCTAATGCCTATTCATACAGTTGAATTAGCTTAACATGTCACTGTAGCTAAAAAATCGATACAGTTAACAATGCCCAAAACATACCGTATAGTTGATGAAGATTACGGATCGGGGAAGATCGTTCGCGGTTTCTCCCGAATATCAAAGCCATTTTCCTTTCTTTTTAGTTGACCGGAAATCGTATTTGAAAACTTTAGGGCAAAAATTGCAATTGACTTTGAGCAAATTGGGCTACAAGGCTTTTGAGTTAATCGGTGGGTGTAATATTGGTTTAGGCAGGAACCGTGAAATGACAATACTACCCTCAATGACGTGGCACTTAACGAGGAAAGTAACGGAAAAACACTCTCGGTGGCTATTTTGCACATTTACGAAACGTTAATGGCAAATTTGCATGCCTTTGTGACTCTGTCCCATTTTTGCGATTTCGTGATACCTTAGTGACCATTTTTGCAATATACCCATGAAAAAAATATCATTGCGAAGTGCTCTAAATTACGAACAAAACAAGTCTAATATTAATATGCTTTTGACATACGTACAATTTTATAAAAAATATTGAAGTTTGATATAAATATATATTAAAAAAAAAAAAAAAAAAAATTCAAAACACACTCTTAAACCACATGGGCGAAAGATGTAAAAATTCTATAAAATAGGAATATCGTTTAGAAATAAAAACATAAAATTTATAAACTAAAAATGGTATCCTTTTTAATCATAAAACAAAAAATGGCAACTTTTTTTATATAAACAAAAATCTTTATTTATAAATTAACATTACATATGAAATATAAAACGTAAACATATGAAATAAAAATATAAACATTCATAAACTTTTTTTAAGCTTTTTATTGAACTAAACATGACTAGCCCTCGGTTGAAACGTACGAAATAAAAACGTAAACATTCATAAACTTTTTATTTCGTACATTTACGTTTTATATTTTCTATGTAATGTTTTAATTTATGAATAAAAATTTTAATTCTATATAAAAAAAAGTTAGCATTTTTAGTTTTATCAATAAAAGGATACCGTTTTTAGTTTATAAATTTTACGTTTTTATTTCTAAACGATATTCCTATTTTATAGAATTTTGTACGTCTTTGGCCCCTGTGGTTTAAGAGTGTGTTTTGAAAGTTTTTTTGAAAAAAAAAACATATATTTATATCAAACTTCAACAGTTTTTATAAAATTGTATATACGTCAAAAGCATATTAACATTGAGCTTATTTTTTTTGTAATTTAGAGCTCTTCGCAACAATACTTTATTCATCAAAGAATTCGATAGATATTTACTAAATATTTGACGAATAAAATTTGTTATATAAAAAAGTTATAATTATCAAAAAGTTAAAGGATGATTTTTGTAAATCGTTACAAAGGCACTACTATTTCAATTGTTAAAGTTGGTTTAAATTTGATGTTGTGTATGTAGTATATTTTTGTATGCGACATTGGTTACAAAAGTCTTTTTTTTTTTCCTTCATCCAATGGGACTAGGACACGTATCACTCGGGCATGTCGCGTATATTTATACCCAAGATGCTTGGGTAGATTTGTAAAGTGGAGAAATCATGGGCTCTGACAGACAACACATTTGTCGCTGGGGCACTGTAGTAAAATATTGGAAGATCTAAAAATGTAACTAATTATGTGTTTAGACATATGTGACAACATACTATTGAATTATAACATTAGGAAAATATTGGAAGATCTAAAAATGTACTACCTCCGTCCCACATTAAGTGTCCACTATGACTTTTCTAAGTCTTTTTTCACCAACTTTGACCTTAAATACATTTAATTGTGTTATATAATACTTGATAAAATTATACAATTGAAAACACAACTAAAAATTTAATCTATTCATATATCTTGCATCAATTATTATATAACATGGAAAAAAAAATTTAAGTCAAAGTTGAAGAAAAAAAGATTTAAAAAATTCATAGTGGACACTTAATGTGAGACGGAGGGAGTAACTAATTATGTGCTTAAACATACATGACAATAATTTATTACTCAGTAGTTTAGAGGTGATTCTCTTTGCTGTTATTAACATGGTGCGAACACATACATTTAGATATATAATTAGGCATATTAGTTATACTTTTCATAGCTTATTAGTTGACGATATTGTGTTTATCCTTGTCTCATGACACATAATTTGATTTGTACCTAATTTTTTTTAACTTTAGCAAAACCTTATTTCTTAAAAAAAAGACAAATATGATTTTGCGGCTGTATGTATTCACTTTGTATAAAAACTAAGTAAATAAGTTGTGCAAAAAGCTCTTAAAGATCAATGTACAAAACATATGGCCTTGTACATTGATGTTTAAAAACATGTAGAAATCCTACATGCTTGTGAATTGTTAATAAGGCAATAAAAAGTCTAATGGTAGATATACGAGCCACTGGAGCATATGTATTAACATAGTCTATCTCTGAACTTTTTTTAAAGCATTGAATGACTAGTCTGGTATTAAACTTTTTAATAGTTTCAAATACCTTCATCTTTCTTTTGAAGATGCATTTGCAACCTAAAGGCTTATAACCAGGTGGTAGATTAGTCAATACCCAACTGTTGTTGCCTATGATGAAATCCATTTTATCATTGATTGCTTCTTTCCAGATAGAAATATCCCGGGACTTCATTACTTCATCAAATATTTTAGGATCATCCTCAACATTAAAGAAATAGGATTGTTGGTCAAAGACCTCATCACTTGTTCCTCCAATTAATTCTAATTGAAATTCAGGTCCAAATGATTTTGGAGTCCTATCCTTTTTACATTTTCGATGTTTAGGTCGCTGAACCATAACCTTTTCAGGGAATTCTTTCTCACCATCATTATCAGTTCCTTTTGTATCTAGAACCATATAATTTGGTCTAGGTATAGATGAAAATTGATTCGCATAAAAGATTGCATCCCTTGGTTCAATCATTAATTGAATTGAAGCAAATTCATTAGGTTTAATAACGTAGAACATATATGCTTTCAAATTCTCAGCATATCCAATAGACATGCAATTTATACCTTTATCACCCAATGTTTTCAGCTTTGGATCAGGGAGTCTTACAATAACCCTACAACCCAAAACTCTAAGATAATCCATGGTTGGTTTTTTTGGTCCATACAAGTTCATAAGGGGTAATCTTGTTCCTTTTATTAGGAACCCTATTTAGCAAATGGAAAGCTGTTAATATAGCTTCACCCAAAACCCTTCACTTAACCATGAATCGAATAACATGGAATTGACCATTTCTTTTAGGACCCTATTCCTCTTTTCAGATATACCATTTTGTTGTGGAGTATAGTGTAACACCCCTATTTTTCACTGATCACAGCGGATTAAGTGTTTGGGGTATTACTTCATAGAATCACAGTTACAGTAATAGAAAACGACTCAAAAAAAGAAGTTTTAGAAATTTAGTTATCATTCATTATTATCAAAGTTTTAATTATAAAAGATATACTTTTATTTTTTATGAGGTCTCAAAAATCTAGTTGTTAGGTTATGTTTGAATGATAACCATGAAAAGTCTTCCGAGTTAAGTACCTCCTTCTGCCATTGCTCCATAGAAGTAATATACCTAGAATACATGCTTAAAAAGTCAACACTAGGTGTTGAGTGAGAGTCATAGGTTTAGGGGTTAGTGAATATAAGTTCCCTGGGTTTAGTTGTTACACCCATCTGGGAAAAATGTAAGATATGTGATAATTGTGATGCATGCACAATTATCAGGAGTGGGGTATGTTGCACTAAGCTCATGAACCACACGTTAACAATCCGGGTCATGGGGGCTGCAGACACACCATGAGGGGATAGGAAGGATAACTTGCCAAAGTTAAACCTTCAGTGGGTTCAAATATAGTACTTATTGGTACCACCCAGTGAGGTGTTAATACCAACGAGAGTTGTCAAACTCCAATAGATCTATCAACTATATTCGCGTTCACGTGGGTAAAATATCCCAAACGATTAGATTCATGAATTTTAGTTATGTAGTGGTGGCAGTTAGTTTACTCGTGCAACAACCAAAGAAAAATACTTGTATTCGGTTTTAAGTAAAGCATTTAGCATGTATCCCCCTCACAGGGTTTATAAAGCATTTAGAGTGAAAGCATTTTAAAAAGTATGAGGCTATGAACTCACATGGGCTTAGGGTAATCTAAGTGATGCAAATAGTGACTCGGAAACTAGACCGCCTTACTCATGTATCCTAGTGTGTTTTTTGGTTTTGGATGTATGTCAAGCTTTAGTTATCTTGTTTAAGTTTCTTAAGTTATTGTTTTTAGGTTTGTTAATGTTTTAGATATAACATCACACCGTTCAGGCCATTGTAATTCAGAAGTATATGACTCTTCACATGAAGCTCCCTACTATTGCATTATGTTATCAACATAATACCGTTTGGGCCATCATAATTCAGAAGTTAATACTCCTCACACAAAGCTCCCTATTATTGAGTTATGTTGTTATTAGGGTTTAGTTATAATCATAACACTGTTCGGGCCATCATATCTCAGAAGTATATGCAATAATCGTTCGAGGAGTCAGGGCACTTTAATTCGTAAACCTAATAAACTCGTCAAAATGAAATATCCACATAGTACTCCTCGCATGAAGCTCCCTACTATTTTATTATGCTTCTAACTTTATTTAGGTTTTATACTTATATGATATTTTTACTTTATACTCTTATAGTTTTATATATTTACGTTTTCTACCCTAAACTTATAATACTTATATTATTTATACTTATAACTATCTATACTTGACACAACTAGTCCCTAGACTTCTATAGTTTTAGAAAATGACATTACTAACCTTTTAACTTATAAGTTTTCTATATTTACTATTTAGACCTTTGACTTTGTAATATTTACATAATTAGTCCTTTTTAGTTTATAACTTATTTTAATATCTATCCTAAGGTTTTAATACTTTGTAAAAAGAGTCCTTACACTAATAACATCTAGGAAATGTCAAAAATAGTCCCTAGACTTTATAGTTTTAGGAATTTATGATATATACCCTTATGCATGTAAAGTTTGCAAAACTAGTCCTAAATGCATGTAACATGTATTTTTATGTAACAACTAAGTTTTATAGCTTATGTTTAACTACTATTAACCTATCTAAGTTATCTAATTTAGATTATAAGTCATGTAAAGGGTAATTAGCATGTTTTTAGGGTTTTATCTAAATTTAGGGTTTTAAAGTGTAAACTAGTAAATGAAATGGTTCAAGGCTCATGCAAGGGTTCCTAGGGTATCTAAGGCATCCTAATACTACCCTAAGACTATACTAAAGATAATAGAACTAAAATGTAAAACTTACTTGGCTAGGAAAGGGTCAACAAGGGTTTAGGGTTTTCTAGGGCTTCTCTCGGCTCAAAACCACAACACAACACTACCAAGGCTTCTATACTCGACTCCAAGGTCTCCTAGGGACTCTATACTACTGAAATAATGTGAGGTGAAAAGAAGAAATGGTGTGGAATGAAATGGAGAGGGCACGGGGGTATTTATAGGGTAGCGAGAGTGTTTAAGTGGCAAAGGTGGTGGTGTGGTTTCGAGCAGGGGGAGGAGTATGAAAAGCTAGAGGGTGGTGTGTCAGGTCTAGGAGGTGACAAAGAGTGGCTATGGAGTAGCTAGGGGGCGGAGTAGGACGGTTGTGGTGGAGGAGGGCCGAGAGAGGCAGTTTGGGGTAGTAGCTTACAAAGAGGTGATACACCTCCTAGTTTGGTAGCTTAGAGGTGCTTGTAATCTGCTAGGGATGCTTAGGGATGGTTTAGGGTGATTAGGGGTGGATTAGTGGTGGTTTAATGGTGGATTAGGGTGATTAGCGGTGGTTTAGGGGCGGATTAGTTAAGTAGGTGATGCACCTACTTGTGTGGGTGCTTAGAGGTGTTAGGGTGTGTTCTTGGGGTATGACTACGGTGTTAGGGTGCTAGGTTGAGGTGCTTGAGGTGCTTATGTTTAGGTTTTACTTGTTTTAGTTAAGTTTAGACCTAGTTTTACTTAATGAGTGTTTAAGGTTTTACCTAAGGTTTAGTGCCTAAGTTAAGTTACTAAGAGTGTTTAGTAACTAATCCTAAGTCCTAATGGGTTTATACTAAGTGAGGGTAACTTATGGGAAAGATTTGGGAAGGTTTGACCTAGTTTTGTAACCTAAATGACCTAAGTGTGTTTAGTGAGAGACTAGGGTTTATCCTATAGTTTAGTGCCTAGATTAGTGTCCTATGAGTGTCTAATAACTATTCCTAAGTCTTAAGAAACTTATACTAAGTGGTAGTGACCTATGGTGAAGTTTTGGGATGGTTTAGACCTAATTCTAGTTAGTTATAACCTAGTTATGGTTTTGTGCTTAAGGGGATTGTACCTAAGTTCTAAAGGGTTGTACTATTTACCTAAGGGTTCTAAGATATCCTAATGTTCTTAAGGAAACTCATACTTAAGCCTTGGACACTTTCATACTAGTTAAACTAAGCATATAGGTTCAAATAAGCACATAGTCCTACTTAGGGTTTAGTTAGTGTTTATTAGGGTTTTGTGATATGTTTAGTGTTTTGGATTGGTGAATTACTTAGTATGGTGTTGTTGTGATTCTATGCTGGACATACCTGGGGTTTATAGGATGTGAGTGTTGAGTTATTTGGCTTGTGTGAATACGTGAGCAGGTCTAGTGAGTCATGCAAGTAATAAAAGCACATAAAAAGCAAAAATTTACCTGTGAAATACTTACTATAGGTATTTGTAATGGGAATGATAGTAATGGGTTTTTGTGGGTTGTTACAGTCTTACCCCCTTAGAAGAAATCTCGTCCCGAGATTTAGACGATTATAGGAGTAGGGGAAAGAATAAGTCGAGAAAGATAGAGGAAGAAGAGAATTATAGGGGGAATTTTCTGATACTTGTGTGGAAAGAAAGGAGGTTTGCACAAGCGGAGTAGGACTTGCTTGCACAGATGGCATATACTTAGGTTTTTATATCTCATTATTTACAAATAAAGGCGTCCCGATAATTGGAAACAAGAGCTTATAAATTCTTAACCCATTTGATTTATAACTTTCTCATTAAAATGAAGGAACATCCTAATTCATTTTAAGAGGATAGTCACTATAAATCATCTTTAAATAGTATCGGCGGAAAATGAATAGAGTTCTACCACATTTAAGGATATATGGTAAGGGAATATTTTAGAGACAAGTTTCAACCATGATGAAAACTAATTCTAATCATGGTGGAGACAAGTTATAGATACGGTAGAGGGATATTCTAGTCATGATTGAGACAAGTTCTAGTCATGATAGAGACAAGTTCTATAGTTCTCCGGTTTAGCAACTTGTCACATGGTAACTTCCCATGTTAAGACTAGAATGACGGACGTTGAAGATCTCATTTTTTGCAATTCTTGCAAAGTGAGATTTAATATCATAGTCGAACATAATGAGGATTAAAGTTTGATGTAGATATTCTTACAAGTTCTAACTAATAGAAACTTGTGGTATGACGAGAAATACAAGTCCTAGCTAATAGAACATTGCAGGATGAGGTAGGGAGAGAATATAGAGAGAAGAAAAATAGAGTGTAAAATGACGGAGAAATAAAAAGAATGGAGGGAAATGGAATGAATGATTTTTATTGGAGTGGAGTGGAAAAAGAAAAGGAAAAGGATGAAATAGAAAGGTATGAAGAAGTGGGAAAATGAAAAAGGAAAAGGAGTTGGAGTGGGTGGAGTGGGAGAAAGTTTAAGAGTGGAGAAAATGGAAGAGTAGGGTTTTAATAAGGGAGTGGGGAAAAATGTGGGAAAATGGGATTTTAAACGGAAGAGTAAGAAAAAAGCAGGAGGAGAAGATTTAATGGTAGAAGGAGAGAAAATGGAAAGATGAGATTAAACGGAAGAGTAGGAGTATAAGATACCTGAAGGATAGTATCCTAGTGGAGTTTTAGATTTACTAGATTTCTTTCCAGAGTTTTGTTTTCCCCCCTAAGGTTCTTCTAGTTTTTCCTAACTAATCCTAATATCTAAGGGTGAGGTATTTGGTTCCATTGAGGTAGAGGGTTCTGTGAAATCGTAGAGGGGGGGGGGGGTGAATACATTTCCGTTTAAAAATCTTTAAACTTGTTGTATCAAATATAGTATAAACCATTGTAACCCCTGGTACTTTTCCTAAAACCTATTACTAGCCAAATATTTATTTTTCGTACCTAAGACACATTAAAACTTTTATGCATGATTTATTGAGCTTGAGAAACGTGAGAAATATTGGAAACAAGAACTTTATCCCTTGATTGACCCAGCACAACCTAGAAAACTCGAATTGTATTGCATTTGCCAAATTATTTGAATTATTTTGAGTTTGAGAAAAACTTTGAAGTTTATGCTTGATTTTATTGGAAAAATTATTTCGTGAACAATGGCGCAAGTTTTGTAATTTTTCGAGTCTGTTTGCTATGTTGTTTGGACCCCGAAGCGTTTATCATGAGAAGTTTATTACTTTGGCAGTTATGGTCCCTTAACTTACCTCTTTTTCATTCACCTTACACTTTCTTTTATTACAAAAACCACCCTACACTTTTATTTAGTATAAATACCCACTAATACCACTTTTTCTTCATTTTCAATATAAAAACACACACACTCATCACTGCTCTCTCTCTCTCCCTTTGATTTTCCGGCCGCTGCCCCTTACCGCCGGTGCACCAGCAGATTCTGGCCACTCGCCGAAATATTTTTCCGGACACCTAATATTTTTACACCATCTTGTAGATCGGGTTAACCCCGACACCACCGTACCACCCCCGCGACCCCAATCACCCGTACGCGCCTCTACGCGCCACCACCTACTGCTGATCACCACCGAGAGCTACTACCACCTCCCTTTTGCTTCTACCGCCGGTTAAACACCACCCCCGCCACTCCTTTTTATAATTTTTGATTTTTAATCAAAACCCTAGTTTTGATTTTCGATTAAAATCCGATTTTGGTATTAAAACTTTTATAAAAATGATTTGATAATGTTTTAAAACTCAAAACTTGTGTGGGATCTCTTGTTCTCGTGACTCGGCCGTGACTCAGTTGACTCACCGAGTCAACTCGCTTGACTCGGTGAGGGTTTTGATATTATGGTTTTGTTTGATGTTTGATGACGAAGGGGAGTATATTTTTTTTTCGTGTTGTTGTTGTTATTGAGGGTCCGTTTGGTTTTGGGTGTGCTCGACAGCCGAGAACCACCACCACCGAGGCTTAGGGTTGTGGTGAGAATGATGTTAGTATTATTGTTGTTGTTGTTTTGGGTGTTTGGATTTGGAATTGGTAGTGTTTGGATCGGATTTGGCTTGTTTGGTTTGAGCCGAGGAGAGGGTGAGGCTCGGTTTGGATTTGGTTTAGTTTCGGGTTTATTTAGTTTTGACTTGGGTTTGAATTTGGAGTTATTCATATTGTTGTGGTGATTATTTTGAGTATCGGATAACTAGTCTCGGGATTATTATTATTAATAGTTTAGAAACGGTAAAATAATAATAAAACGGATAATAATAAAAATATGAAACCTAAAAACCAATTGTTATAGTTAAGCGGATTTGATATTGGACATGTTTCCGTATTATTGGATTGTGAGCTTGAATTGGACGTATTGGATTTACGGCCTTGGTTATTTGGATATTATGGACCCTTTAGGTACATGAGACGGTAGGGTACGTTAGGCCCTGAAGATCTTAACGTACCTGGAACCCGAACAATACAAAATGGTCGATAAAACCTAAACAACTAATGGACTACGCGAATAATATATCCAATCATATTAATAATATATTAAAGTTGTTTAAATAAAAGAGTCATTGACTTGGGAAAACATTATATAAACGGGCAGGTCATGCCGAAATTTTATAAAATTCTTTATAAACTTTTAATTATTTTACCAAACATTATTATTTCAAAACCATTTTTTTTATTTCAACGATACTTTGGGAAAATGGGTAAATCCGAGACTTGTTGTTTACATGTTATTATTTATTTAGTGTATCTTTATTTTCATTTCTTTTCTTTCCATTTCTTTTCGACGACTTTCTTCGAGATATTCTTTCGTCTTTCTTGCGTATTTGGTCGTTTCGCCGACTTATTCCTTTCTATCCTTCCTCCACACGAGACTTTTCGAAATCTATTTCTTTCAAATGCCATTGTATTAATAAAAACTTTTATTCAAGCATTGATTATTGAGATATTCGAGTATAGTTCTGAGTTATGCCATTTATATTGATTAGGTTGTGCTGAGGTTCATTTGCTATGACGCATTATTGATTGGTTGCTATATCTCGTTTCCTGCTACTGCTATTGTTAAGGTGTAATTCATAGCCCCAATTTTTATATTTTTAAATGTTTATAACCCATGGGGTGAGACACATGCTTTAAATGTTTTCTGAGCACAAGTATTTTTGGTATGCTTTCCTGACGATGTGCTAAGTAGCTTATCTTGCCAGACAAGACCCTCAGATCATGAGCCATTAATCACTTGCGAGTGAGCGCGAATATAGGGATATAGGCCTATAGGAATTGACCATCCCACTCCTTTTTCCAGATAAGCAAATTGTGGTGTACTATATTGGATTTTGCTGGGTATATGGCAAGTACTCAGCCTTGGGGGCATTATTACATTATGAAATTCCGCGGTTATTTGTCGACTTATGGATATATATTGGTTGACGTTTTGCGTGTCATGAGCTTAGCATCATCAACCGTATGTATGCACATGTTGCCTCTACATATTGGGTGTTACCTTGATTACCCTGGTATTTGCATTTGTTGCTTATATCGTATGATTAAAACCTTGTGCTCAACTTTATTATTTAAACCTATGGATTACACTCAACCTTTATGTTGACTTTTAAGCATGTGTTTCTCAGGTACTACTACTGCTATTAACTATACGTAGCTTGGAGCTCTATGATTTGGGCATGGTGGAGTGGCTTGGACGAAGGAGGTTTCTGTCAAGGCAGCTTTATCACTTCTACTATCTTTATTTTTCATGTCATTCGTAAAACCTTGGCGTGTCTTTAATATTTTTCCGCTGTTAAACTTTGATATTTTCCGCTGCTAAACTTTGATATTTTCCGCTGCAAACTCTTTTTATTATTCCGCTGCTACTTGGTAAAGAGTCTATGTACTCAAAATGGTTTGTAATTCGAATGATGTGTTTTGAGGCACTTTTAAACATCCCGTGTTGTGGTCGTTAGCTATAAATGTGCCTGGTTTCTATTTGCGTAGTGCCCCCAGCATGTCAGCTGCCGTATTTGAGTTGGGGGTGGTACAGAAAATGGTATCAGAGCATCGTTTATAGAGAACGAGTTCGCACTCGACTATAAACATTTTCCTGGAGTCAAAATGTTTTGAGACAGAAGCCGACAGCCCTCCGTGCCACTTCGTGCCCTGGTATTTCTTTTAAACTTTATATATATACATGTTTGATACTAAGATTGGTTTGGACTTTTCCACTATCATGCTTTGGCTTATAAAATGATTTTTCCGCGAAAATTTGTCTAGAATTTTTATGTTTTCTCATACTCTTGTAGAGTATCATGTCTGTCCCAGTTCCTAGCGGTCAGGTTCCAGTCCTGCCAGTTGTTAACCCATTGCCTTTAGGAGATAATGTTGAGTTGGATGTTGATGTTGGTTTGGATGATGAGGTAGGTTTAGAGGATGATGTTGATATTGAGGATGATGGAGATGAGTAGATGGATGACGATGAGGATGAGGAGGATGATGAGGAGTTTATGGAGGAGGATCAGGATGTTCCCCCGCCGCCTTCGCCTGTTTTGTCGGATGTGACTTATGAGTCGGATACGTCTGAGGCATTAGGATATGCGCTTGAGACCGAGGTTCCTTCTATGCACGAGATTGGTGAGTCATCGACAGCAGCCCGTGTTACTCCGTCAGAGCTTAGAGCTGCTATGAGTCATCTGAGGCAGGACATAGTGTGGTGTAAGAATAGTCATAAGAGTATCACTAGGCGTATGAGTGATAGACAGTTTGAGGTTGCAGGATTGAGGAGAGAAGTTCAGGATGATAGGAGAGTTGCAGGAGAGATGTATATGGAGCTTCAGAGGCAGGATGAGAGGTTGAGTTCATTGGGGCGGATGAGTGTTGCATTTCAGGAGCGTTTGGATTCGCTAGATAGGAAGATGGTTGCGCTGGAGAAGATGGTTGACAAGTTGACCATGAAAGAGGTGTTCTTAGACATAGACAGTCGACATTATCGTACTAGTATCCATGAGTTATGGAGTGAGTTGCATGAGATGCAAGGACATGCTTACGCTGAGAGGATGGCTCATTTCAGATCTTATGACGGCATTGACGTGATGGCTATGTATGGAGATCGTTCAGGAGATCAGTGATTGGATCATTTATAGTAGTAGTATCTTAATGGTAGTTTACCTAGTATATGTTAAACTGAATATCTCAGTTGGTAGATTTTATTTGAAACTTGTACTTGTTTTGCATATCTTGTAAGACCAATATCAAGTATGAAATCTATGATGTATTATGGTTATGTACTATTATTGATGTTGACCTATGCTATATTATGATTTTATTCTTGTGATGATGCTTTATCTTGTGCTATGATTCTGACACGTTAATCAAATACTTACAAGTGTTGTGCTTTGTATTGATTGATAGAATTATGCCTCCTAAGAAGATGACCCCATCTGCTATTCAGCAGTTGATTGATGAGGGCGTTGCAGCAGCACTTGCCAGGCAAGCAGGTGTTCCTCAGAATGTTGAACAGGCTAGAGCTCAAGTTGTTCCCAACAATCATTTCTGCACTTTTAAGGAATTCATGGATTTTAAGCCCATTACCTTCAAGGGAACTGAAGGAGCTGTTGGATTGACTCAGTGGTTTGAGAAGGTGGAATTAGTGTTTCAGAGGAGCAATTGTACTGAGAACAATAGGGTGAAGTATGCGAAAGGCACATTGTTGGAGCATGCCTTGTCATGGTGGAATGCTTACGTTCAGGAGAAGGGAATGAAGGATGCTTATAGTACTTTGTGGGAAGATTTCAAGCAAGCTATGGTTAAGAAGTACTGTTCTCGTAGTGATTTGAGGAAATTGGATACTGAGTTTTACTATTTGGCTGTGAAGGGTTCTGATCTTACTGCTTATGTGCGACATTTCCAAGAACTGAAAGTGTTTTGTGCTCACATGGTGCCAGATAATGAGAAGTTGCTAGAGAAGTTTATTAGTGGATTGCCTGCAAGTATTCAAGGAAACGTGACATCGTACAATGCCGAGACTTTGGATGATACTATTAGCATGGCTGAACGTCTTATGGATCAGGTGATTAAGCATGGTGCTGTTCAGAAAGGAAATCACTTTGATAACAAGAGAAAATGGGAGGATAACAGAAGGATCAACAACTATAACAACCCCAACAACCGCTACAACAACTATCAGTATCGTAAAAACAATCACCATCACCAGTAGAATAGGAGACAGGAGACTGTTAAGGCATTTGTGGCCGCACAAGGAAGAGTGAACGCTGGACAAATGCCCAGCCTGTGGTTATGTTGCGAGGTTTTGTAGGAGCAGGGCTATGGCGACAGGAGCAAATGCCCAGCCTGTGGTTACATGTTTTGGATGTGGAGAGCGTGGACACTACAAGGGACAATGCCTGAAGAATGCTGGACAAGGAAATGGAGGTGCTCGTGGTAGAGTGTATGTGATGGGAAATGGAGAGCCGCACCAAGATCTGAATATTGTCACTGGTACGTTTCCTCTCAACAACCTTCATGTTAAAGTTTTGTTTGATTCGGGTGCCGATATGAGTTTTGTGTCTTCTAAGATTGCGCCGTTACTCAGACTTACCCCTACTCTATTAGACGTTAGCTATAGCATTGAGTTAGCTGATGGTAACCTAGTTGACACCCGTACCGTGATCCGTGGCTATACCCTTAATCTGTTAGATCACCCGTTTAGTATTGATTTGATGCCAATCGAGCTCGGAAGCTTCGACGTGATAGTTGGGATGGATTGGTTATCCGAGAATCGAGCGAGCATTGTTTGTGGAGAACGAGTTGTTCATATCCCTCTCAATGATGAAATTTTGATTGTTCGAGGTGATAGGAGTGGAACTCGCCTGAATATCATATCATGTATCAAGACCATGAAATACTTTGAGAAAGGATGTCATGCATTCCTAGCACACGTGGCTAAGAAGGAGTCAGGAGAGAAGCGACTCGAGGATGTTCCTGTAGTGCGTGAGTTTCCTGAAGTATTTCCTGAAGATTTGTCGGGACTTCCGCCAACCGACAAGTGGAGTTTCGCATCGACTTAGTTCCAGGAGCTGCACCTGTTGCGCGTGCACCATATCGTTTAGCGCCATCGGAAATGGAGGAGTTGTCTAAGCAATTGCAAGAGTTGTTGGATAAAGGATTTATTCGACCTAGTTCTTCGCCCTGGGAAGCTCTAGTGTTATTTGTGAAGAAGAAGGATGGATCGTTTAGAATGTGTATCTACTACCGAGGATTGAATAAGTTGACAGTGAAGAACCGCTACCTGTTACCAAGGATTGATGATTTGTTTGACCAGTTGCAAGGATCAAGTTACTACTCTAAGATTGACTTGAGGTCTGGTTATCACCAACTCAGAGTTCGGGAAGAACATGTTCCCAAGACGGCATTTAGGACTCGTTATGGTCTTATGAATTTCAAGTTATACCTTTTGGTTTGACCAATGCGCCTGCAGTGTTCATGGACCTCATGAACCGAGTATGTAAGACTTATTTAGATAAGTTCGTGATAGTCTTCATCGACGATATTTTGATCTACTCAAAGAGCGAGGAGGAGCACAAGTAACATTTGGCTATGATTCTTAAGTTGCTCAAGGATGAGCAGTTGTACGCGAAGTTCTCTAAGTGTGAGTTTTGGATTCGTAAGGTTCAATTTTTGGGTCATGTGATTGATAGTGAAGGATTACATGTGGATCCTGCTAAGATTGAGGCGATTGAGAAGTGGGCAACGCCAGTTAATGCCACAGAAATTCGTCAATTTCTAGGATTGGCTGGGTATTACAGGAGATTCATTGAGGGATTCTCCAAGATATCTAAGCCGTTGACTGCTTTGACTCACAAGGATAAGAAGTATGAATGGGGAGAGGAAGAAGATAAGGTATTTCAGACTTTAAAGCAGAAGCTTTGTAGCGCACTGATGTTGGCCTTGCCAGATGGAGTAGATTTTGTGGTTTATTGTGATGCCTCGTATCAAGGGTTAGGAGCAGTTTTGATGCAGCGAGGGAAGGTTATGGCATATGCTTCCCGACAGCTTAAGACTCATGTGGAGAAGTATACCACTCATGATTTGGAATTAGGAGCTGTAGTTTTTGCCCTTAAGTTGTGGAGACATTATCTTTATGGTACTAAGTGTGTTGTCTTTACGGACCACAAGAGTTTACAGTATATTTTGGATCAGAAGGAGTTGAACATGCGACAGCGACGATGGTTGGAGACGTTGAGCGATTATGATTGCGAGATACGACACCAGCCTGGAAAGGCTAATGTTGTGGCTAATTGATGTAGTCATTTTAGTATAGGTTCAATTTTTCCGAAGAAATGCTTAGGAAAATATTTCCCCGGGTCGTTCTCCCAACGAAGGTGTGAATGGAATTTCGAATTCCCGATTCGTGAAACGTGTCGTGAAAGTGGAAAAAGTGATTTTGATGAGATTATACTAATGAAATAGCAAATGAAGCACAAATTATCACTTAAACACGTATACTAAGTAAACAAACAAAAAACGTAACGTAAAATCGAAAACGTAAGCTAAAACGTAAAATAAACGTTAACGTACGAAATAAAAAGTGAATTTTAAGCTACACTACTCCTACGGACTTGAAAATAATTTTGAAAAGTTAAAAATGATAAAAGAAAATTTTGAGAAAAGAAAAATATTTTTTTGACTTTTTGTTTATTTTTTATGAATTAAAAAACTATTTAACTAATTAAAAATTAAAAGAAAATGCAAATATGGTGAGAAAAATACAAAATAAATTTTGCAAATTATAAAATTACTAAAAAGAAATTTTAAAACTAAAAACTAATTTTTTTTTGGCTTTTTGTGTAATTTTTGGGAATTAAAAACAATTAAAATCTAATTAAAAATTCAAATTAAATTCAAAATAAATGGGAAAAATGCAAAATAAATTTCTAAAATTCTAAAATAAATGAAAATAATTTTCTAAAATATTTTTGGATTTTTCTGATTTTTTTAGATTTTTGGTAATTAAAATGTTTTAAAATTTGAATAAAAACTAAAATTTAATGAGAAAAATACTAAATTAAGCTAGAAAAATTTGACAAAATTCTGAAAAATCTAAAATAACATAAAAGACTTCGGAAAAATAAAATTCTAAAAATTTAACCCAAATAAGTTGTATGGATCCAATAAGCAGTTTGAAAAGAGCTTATTAATAAGCTATACTTGTCCAACTTTACCCAAACTTTGACCAGATGATTTTTAGACTCAATAAAGCTTAAATGCACAGTATCAAAGCAAAAAGCATATAGAAACACAGATATGGGCCACAGACAGGTCAAATAAGCTATGGAAATAAGCAATTAATCAAACAGATGTAAGCAAATGGATCCAAAACAGTAAAATAAGCTTCTACATGCACTGCTGAACTAACAAGAACCACAAAACTCAGATTTGAACTACTAAAGTACACTAGCAGGCATAAACTTAAAAACAGATTCTGGCTTGAACTAAGTTACTTGATAAGCACAATTAGTAGTGAGAATAAGCTGTTTAAGCTGAGCATATGGGGGCAAACCCTAGTCTATCCTACTGAGATCACAAATAAACTAAGAGAGTCAATTTTCAAACCAATTTGAACCCTAAATTCGCCTGAGATCAGCAGCTGTAAGGCCAGGTTTATTCCAAAATTTTGACTTTTTCATGCAACCTAAACTTTGACTAAGTTGGATATAAGCAGCCTAAATCTATTAGTGTATGTTGCTTGATGATAACTAAACACTTACGGCACAATTACAAACACTAAATGCAAAGATTAAACAGATTTGCAAGCTTAGATTAACTACAACACAGACAAGATTGAATTGAGTATGTAATTTTGACTTTAGCTATGAGATCTATGGTTTTTATGCTACTACTAACTCTATTATACCTAATTTAAGCTAACTAAACTAAAATAGTAACCAGAAACCACCCAAATAACAACAGCCTATACTAATGATGAGTTCCTAAAAACTCATCATTTCTGTTCCATTTTAAATACGAAAACAGTTAAAAAACACACAGAAATACTACATAATACTATAAATATATTTGAATTGTGTTTTTATATGTTTCAAGTGCAAAAGGACTGAAAACAAAGGAAAACGTGCAAAGTTTGCACACTTGGCAAAATCAGTCCCTGAACTTTCAAGAAATGTCAGAAATGGTCCCTGGGAAAATCATTTTGAAGAAAAGTCAACAATAATCCCCCAGGAATCATGAAATGACAAATTTTACCCTTGAAGTTCAAAATTGCACAAATGGCAAAACAGGTCCCCCAAGTTTCATAAATGACAGTTTTAGTCCCTAGAAGTTTATTTTGAAATGAAAAGTCAACTTTAGTCCTTAGGAAGTCAAAAATGTTCACTTATGACCCCTGGATGAAAGTTTACATAAAATGACAACTTTTACCCCTCAAGTTACAAAATTGGCAAAATTAGTCCCCGGGTGTTTTAAAATGAAATTTAATACAAAACACCCTTGTACTATTCATAATTTACAATTTGGAACTTTTTGATAACTTTGATGAAATTACAATTTAAACCCCTAAACTATGAAAAATTACATAAATGGTCCCCCGGGTGTTTAAAAATTGTAATTAAATGAAAAATAGTCCTTTGGTTTATCTAACATGGCATAATTAGTCCTTGTGATAATTTTTGAAGTGCAACAGGTTTAGTCCCTCAAGAATTCAGAAGTGGCAAATTTGGTCCTTGGGCTTATTTAACTACAAACCAAACGGATCTATTAAATAATCCAACAATCCAAATCCTTAAATCCAAAATAATAAAAACACCCAGCCCATCCTTTTACCCTTTACCCATTCCCAGGCCCAACCAAAACAAGCCCGACCATCCCTTTTAATAAAACCTGGGGGTTGACCTTCTTTGACCCGTCCCCTACCTCACATCCCTGCAACCTGCTCTCCACCTCCACCTTCATCACCACTTGCCTTCACCCTCCACCTAGACACTCTCTGTCACCTCCTCAACCAAACCCACCTCCTAGGTTTACCCTAGAAGGTGCCACCTAGCAAACCTACATCTGCCACCACCCCCTACCATGTATATCACCCTACTACTATCATCTCACCTCCTCTGCCCACCATTCTCAACCAATTGTCCACTGCAACCTCCAATTCCACCAATTAGCACCCTCACATCCTCCCAATTGCAAAAAGCAAAATTGGCGCCAAATTCCATTTAAACAGGTGTTGATGAATGGGACACGTGGAGCTCAATTGGAATGGTGGGATTTCATCCTTGTGACTCAGGGAACTCAATTGGGCTATAAAAGGAGAAGAAGAACAAAGAAGCAGGGTACCACTAGTTTAGGCTAGGGTCACTTAGAATAGTTTTATTGCTTTAATTTAAATTTCATGTAATTTATTGCTTTCTAATGTTTAATTTGCACTGACAATGTAAAATTAAAACATTATTTACAGTTTTATTTAGTTTAAATTTAAATTTCAAGTTTTTATTTATTGTCTTTAATTTTCAAGCAATTTAAATTATTGTCAATTATAGTTGTTTAGAAGACTCTTAAGCTAATATAAGCTCCTGACAAAAGCCTTATAAGCTTTTAGATACTTTAAAACAAGTATAGTTATAAAAAATAAAAAAATACAAAAATATACAAGAAAATCAAAGAAAAAATAAAAAAGAAATGGAAAGAAGGAGAAGAGGCTGAAGCAGGGTGTTTCATTGGTCTGAAATAGGTTCTATTGGCATTGTGACAAACCAATGGGAGTGTTTTGATCCTTGGGTTCTTTTTCTCAGCCTATCTTCATGTGTAAGCCTTTCATAAATTTTTAGCATTATTAGTTTTATTGTTTTTGTAGTGTAAAACTAGTTTAATTAGCTTTAATATAGTTTAGTTAATCTATTTTTAATTTAAAATTGATAGTTATAGTTTAAATATAAAAAGTTTTAGTGTAACAGTTCATTTAAAGGGGTGTTTGGCTCATATGAGTCATGTGTTATCTAGGGTGTTTCAGTGCATTCTATCTATGGTTTCTAGTCATATTAGGTTTAATTAGAACTTACAAACCATAAAAATCATAGGTTACAAGTGAAAAGTCAAAAATTCTCTTTAATTAATCCTCACAGTTTCACTGTGAAGTTTTTAGGTTGCATAATCATCTCAATAGGTGTAATACTTGTTTAGAATACTTAATTTAGTCTCATTTTAGGTTAATACAACTAATTTAGTAATCTAGGACCCTTAGAAATCCAATAAAGTCAACTTAGCTCATTATCTTAAAAAGTCAAAATCTTTCATACTTGCAGAAACACCAAACTTGGGTGAATTTTCTAGATTTTAGGAAAAGGAATTAGGGCTTAAAACTTCTTGAGGTTAAAGCCTATCACCTAAACTATAGGAATCAGGTTTATTTTGATTTTTAAGAATTTTGTACAAGCCTGTGGAGTAGCTTAAACAAGGTTGCAGGGTCAAACATTGCCCTGCTTACAGCTTTTGAACTAAAATTCCAAGTCCCTTAGTGTGTTCATTAGTGGACCCCACATCCCAAGCTTTAGCTTATTTGTTAGCTTTTCACCTCAGCTTTTCATTTCTAGTATTAGTTTGGCAATTAGCTTAGTATAGCATAGCTTTTAAGACCTTAGCTTGTACCCTGACCAAGAACCAACACTGAGTGACTCAGTGTGGGATCTAATTTTCCAAGCCCTACCCAGAGTTCATTTGAAGCCCTTAGGATTAGCTTATTGGCTTATTTTGTAGCTGAACACCCCAACTTTGGACCCCTAGGTTTTATTTGGACCTCCTGTCACTCTTGTGGACCCCACAAAGGTCCAAAAGAGACCCTTTTGGCCTGTTTGGTTGTAATAAGGTCCAGGATTGCTTATTTGAGTTCATAGCTTATTCTTGTAGCTTATTTAGTTGATTTAGGTATAACTTAATAGTTTATAGCTTATTTAACTAATTGTAGCTTGTTTGTAGCTTTTTGCTCTTTAAAAAAAAAAAAACAAATTTAACTTAATAAGCCTTCTGCTGAGCTAATAAGCTCTTACAGAGCTTATTTGTGTAAAATAAAAAAGTTGTGTTTTTTTTAAAGTTGCTTATTTTTACTTATTAAGTAGTTTTGCAAAAAGAAAATCAAAAAAATAAAAAGTTTGAAAAAATTGGGTATGTGTGGGATTCGAACTCAGGACCTCAGATAGCATACATGTATTATTGCACACACCCCTTCCAACTGCTCTGGGGCACCAGTTCCGTTGGAAGGGGTTGTCCATGTTTATTTATATAGGTTTTGACCCAAATAGCTTATTTCCACACATCCCAGCTTATTTAACATCTTATTTGTTAGGATTTTTAGCTTTTTATATTTTTTATGCTTTTCTGTCACTATTTAATAGTTAAATAAAATTTTTCAGATTTTTTTTAATATAGTTTAATATTTATTATAATTAAAAGTAGTTAAATTAGGTAATTAATAATAATTAGTAATAAATTATTAAAATAGCTTATTAATTAGTTTTTGTGAAATTTTATATTTTTATAAAGTTTGTATACCTTTAATATAGTTGTAGAAAAAGTTTTATAATTTTCACTTTTTATTTAGTATTTTTTATAATTAATTTAGTTTAATTAGTTTAAATATGTTTTAATAGTTTTTTTAATTAATAAAAATAGATAAAAAGTATTAAAAAATTATTTTCTTTTTAATTAAATTTTCTTTAGTTATTAGGATTCCAAAAATATAAATTTCACATCCGTGGGATTTATATTTGACAGAATCGACGTTTTATTTCGTACGTTAACGTTTTATTTAATTTAAACGTACGCGTTTTTACGATTTAAATAATTTAGGTTTAAGTTTTAGTTAAATTAGGTTATATTAGTTGTTTTAAATTATAAAAACCTTAGAATAAATTAATCCCACCTTTTTCCCGTTCAAAACCACCCGATCACAAATCGTTTTGGTCCAAATTGCATGCCTCGCTGGGACATAACGACCCAGGGAATAACTATACTCCCTGGATTTTAATTGCATTTCCTCCCGGGCTGTTTGACTTTTAAGTATTGACCGTTCACAAGCAGTTGAGAAATAAAGTAGGTAGTTCGGGAGGAATCAACTAATCCAAACACACCTTAATTAAGCTGTTACACTAACTGTTCTAGTCTAATGCTAAATTTAACCAAACTACTGATCATACCACATTACTTATCTATCCTAAAAGCTATTTGAGCAATGGGATCTGACAAGGAACAATAAGAACACACCTATGCGTATGACAGTTAACTATTAAGAGACTAAATCTAACTGCCAAAGTTCTAACAGAAAAACCAAAATAACAGATAATTAATATCAAATAAACATAAAAAACAAGGTAATCAATAATCTCAAATACTACATAAATAGAATAATACCAATGAGACAGTAAGTAAAAACAGAATTGAAAATAAGGAAACTTACGACCACTTCTCAGCCAAACAGAGAAGTGCTCCCTCACAGCCTATCTTTAGATAGGCCAATTACTTCCACCATCTTAATTGAACTTTCAAATAAACTCAGCATCACCAAATTCTATATAAACTTCTTCAGTTGACTTTCTTTGACCAGGAAACAATTGCAAATTTTAAGCAGTAATTCAACCACAATTTCACTAAAAGCTAAAATGAAACTTGAATAAGCTTCTTAAAACAGGAAATGTAAACTATGAAAAGTATTTAGAAACAGAGAATTGCTTAAAAATGAGATTGACAATTAAATGTAAACTTGAATTTTATTAAAACTATAAATGAGTACAAGGTTTAAAAGGTGAAACTTAAATAATCTGGAAAGGATTACAATAAACTAAGCTATCTATTTCTACTCCTAAAATGAACCCTAATCTAACAGCTTCAACGTGAGTGAGGAGGGGGTATATATAGATGTGAGGTGAGCTTTTTTAGAAGTCTCTGGATGTGCTTCTTTCAATCCATCTCGTCCTTTGATTTCAAACGCATGAATATAGTCCCTTGGATTGATTGTGTGATGTGACCAATCCTACGAGTGCATCCTTATTGGTCCACGTATGCTCTCCTGAAGCTTCCTGACATTCCTCTGACTCCTTCTAGATGGTCAATCATTAGGTAATTATGGTCCAATCGGTGTAATTTTGAGGTATGGTGAATTAGGGTTCCATGAACAGTGAAATTCTGGGTTAAAAAGAATTGGGTGGCGGGAGTGTTAATTGGGTGTGTTTTATTATTTTTATGCATTGACCGGTTGTGGTTATTGGTTTGACTGGGTAAAGTTGGGATTGGATCGGGTAATGGGTAAAGGTGGGATGGTGATTGGGCTTTTGATTATTATGGGCTTTGGGATTGGGTTTATTTAAGGTTGTGGATTGGATTAATAACAAGGAACTTGTTATATTTTTAGGATTAGGTTTTTTTAACACTTAATAATACCAAGGACCAATTATGTAATACTAAAATGTAACAATTCGCATTTTCAGGTTAACTTTTATTCTCGAAAATTTCACTATTCATTTTTTCTATTCACTTCACTATTCATTTTTCGAAATTTAATTTTTATTTCATATTCTCGTGTGATAAATCATTTCCATGGCAAAATAAAAGTTTGACACTCATCAGATCATTTTCGTGAAAGTTATTAAGGAAATACACGTTTAGGTTAAAACGTCATTCAAAAATCCTACGCACAACGAAACTCAACCGCGTTAATTTTTCCCGCATCAGAAAAATGTTTGATACACTCATGATTTATTTTAGAATTAATCATGACTAAGAAAAATATGACCAAATAAACCCTCGGCCGTAAGAAACAGAAATTTTCGTTTTTAAGAACTTTTACTTAGCCGTAACCTTAGCCTATACCTGCACCGCGTTTCTAAGACAATTTGAGTTTTCACATTTTTTGAATAAGTCAACATATTTTTCCCTCCTCCTTTGACCAAAAATCATTCCTTGATTTTATAAATCATTCCTTGATTTTTAGGCTTACGGTTTTATGTCTTAAAGACATTAAATACCAACCGACACTAGATTGAACCCAGTCTAGACATTATAAGTCATTTTAAATCATTATTAGCATATTAGAAAAGTAACATTTTACTTTTCTCAATTTTACACAATATTCGTACGTTTTACGTATTACGCGTTTTAGACCCGTGTTTCCAGTTTTAGCAGGGTTTGAGCACCCCAATGGAACCTACCACTCATTTTATACTTTATTATGGAGTATTTTGACAATTTTAGTCATTCTTCCAAGTTTCACATTTTTACGATACCCGATTTTACGTTTTGTTGCTTAACCATTTACTGTTAGCAATTTACGGAGTCAAAACTAGCTACATAAGTTAGATAATATCATCAAAGACCAAGTCATCCTATCCTTATCCATGTGAACCGCCTCTAGGGTGGGGGAATCACCCATGTGGCTTGATCTCATGCTTAGAGCCTTAAGATGCATACATGTGTACAACTTAGGTTCCAAGTAAAACTTGGTCACCAAGTTTAGGAAATTTCCTAGTTACTTCCTAACCTCCTCAAGCTCTTATAAAATCCTCTCTTCCCCCTCCTATTTCGTCCATCATCACCCCACAAACACTCTTCAATTGTAAATTTACTTCAAGTGTTATTCAAGAAACATAAACTCTAAATCAATTCCAAAACTCTTGTTAGGTTTTGATTCATCAAACTACTTCCAAACCCTAGAAACTTTTGGTGATTCTCTTGAGTTTAGATCCACTCAAGTCACCTCAATCTTCATCACAATTCCTTCAAGAATACAAGTGTAGAAGGATTGCTAAAGTGAAGAGAAGCTTGTCAATCAAAGTCCTAATCCTTGTTCTTAACTTCCTTTCTTTTAGAAAGCCCAAAGTTGTAAGCAAACCCTAACATACTTTCTTACTAAATATCATTTTCATGCTATTTATATTTCATTCATGCTATATATTGTCTTGTTATTATGTTCATGATGTATAAAATTTGGTAAAACAAGTTATAGTAAATAAATATTAACTTATGTTAATTAAACAAGATAACTAGTGACTTTCATGGAGAAATTCGACCATAATAGTATACCTATGATATTGGACACTTACTTACTATTAAATAGGACTTAACAAGGAAAACATAGCAATTTGAACCACCTAAAACGAGTATACGAGTAAAAAGTTATGGCTATTTGAAGTTACTAAAACTTTACGGCAAAACTGCCTAAATACCTTCTGTAACAGAATTAAACACGCAAAAAAAGGCCCTTCTACTCCGTTTCATGAAAAAGTTAAAGCACGAAAGTTGTCCGGAATCACGTTTTCTTCAAAAACTCAGGGGCACGTATCCAGAAAACCAATAACGAATGAGATTTTCTTCAGTTTCTTAACAGCTATTTTATATACCAAAGTCACTATATAATAGTTATGGTTTAATAAGACCAAGAGGTCTAATGACCTAAATTCAAGACCACAACCATGGCTAAAGCCAAGGTTGAGTCTCAAGACCATGGAACAATGACCAAAGGTCACGGCAACACCATTACTAAATGACCATATAAACTTACCTAGGCGAAAACATGAGCTAAAGAGTTAGCGATAACTTAAACATGCAATTTGGATCTACTCCATCTAAAGAACCATGAGATCTTACAAGTAATTGTCATACAAGATTTAAGAAACTCATTCTAATAACAATCTTCATCCAAAAGTAAACTTTCCTAAGTTTATTCAAATATTGGACATGTAACTTTTCGGATAAAACTTATATATATATATGTATCTTATCAAATACTACAATAGTAGGAAGCCTCATGTGAGGAGTTCATTAAGTAAGCCGTCGAGATGAGTTGTGGATTTACGAATTAAAGTGTCCTGGCTCCTCGAACGTTTACTACATGACTTCTTAATTATGTCGGCCTGAACGGTAGTAAGCGATATATAAACTATACATGTTTCATAAACCATTTATTTTCAAAGACTTACACTATACTAAGTACTATATCATGGACTAAATGCAAGACATATATATAGGCAATTCTTCATATTCTTTACTCCAATCCTAAGTCGCAACATTCTATTATAGGTGTTGGGAATTATACTAACAGTTACCACGGCTAACTGAAGATGTTACAACTGCAGAAGATTGTACTTGCAGTGGAAACTCATTACCACTGCAAGAACATATATTACCATTGCTTATTAGATAACTGTTAGGAAACGTGTTTAGATAAATATAGAATAGATCTTGTGTATATCTTATTCTATTAGCTTTATACTTATCTTGTAGAAGAGGACTCCTTATTCTATAAAAGGAGATCCTAGGTTAAAGGTTTGATATACGTTTTCTAGAGCTTCAAGGTGTAACCCTAGTGATATCAAGATCACTCGTATTATTATCATTAATAATATTGGAGCTAACAGTTTGTTTACATATATTGTTCTTGTTCATATACAACTATCTTACTCACAATCAAACTTCTAAGTGCTACTAAGTAGATTCCGCATACTTAGTGATATAACTCAAAGTATCAATCTAACACAAGTTCAAGGTGTTAAGATCCATCAAGTGGTATCAGAGCCAGGCTTTGATACTTTGATTTAGAAGACTCTATTTCACTCAGAAGAATCAATGGAGACAGAAACCAGTAAGTCAAACATTGCTGCTAAGCTTCCAAAGCTTAAGTTGAATGACTTTGAGATGTGGAGGCTGATGATCGAACAATTCTTTATGGTCCAAGACTACACACTTTGGGAGATCATTATGGTTGGAAACTCTTTCAAACCAAGTTCTACTTCAGAGATAGTTGGTGGCAAGGAAGTAATTAAGGTTAACACTGGACCTGTTACAAATGATGAAAGACTTCAGCTGAAGAATGATCTCAAGGCCAGAAGTTTGTTGCTAATGACACTTCCCAGTGACCAAGTTCTAGCATTCAGCAAGTACAAGACTGCAAAGACTCTTTTTGATGAGATCTGTGAAGTTTTTGGTGGTAATGATTCCACCAAGAAGACTCAAAAGACCTTGCTGAAGCAGACTTATGAAAACTTTGGTTCAACAAGTAATGAATCTCTTGATAGCATCTTCACAAGGCTACAAAAGATTGTTACTCAACTCACTGTTTTTGGGATTGAGGTGGAAAAGGAAGACCTTAATCTAAAGTTCTTAAGAAGTTTACCCTCTGAGTTTGGAACCAATGTTGCTGTGTGGGAAGATAAGCCAGAATTGGAGACCATGAAACTTAATGATTTGTATAATAACTTCAAGGTTATTGAACAAAGATTGAAGAAAGCTGGCAAAATAAGCTCAAGTTCAGGAAGTGTAGCACTCATATCATCATCTCTTGATGATAGTTCAGATAAAGAAAGTGATAGTGATGATGACAGTGCTAACATTGTTGTTTCCACTGGTAGTGGAAGTATTTCCACTGGTAGCTCAAAGAGACAGATTGCAGGACTTAGTGATACTACTTTTTATGCCTTTATATCAAGTCAAGTGGGTGGTTCAATTCTCAATCATGAGGATTTGGATCAAATTGATGAGGATGATATGGAGGAGATGGACATTAAATGGCAAGTGGCTTTACTAAGCTTAAGGACAAAGAAGTTTTGGAAGAATACTGGAAGAAAAATCAACATCAGTGGCAATGAAACAGTAGGTTTTGACAAAAAGAAGGTGGAGTGCTATAATTGTCATAAGAAGGGGCACTTTGCCAGGGAGTGCAGGAAGCCAAGGAAATTTGACAACAGGTCAACTTGGTATAAGCAGGACAAGAAGAAGGAACCTACTACTGATGAGCCAAAGGGGCTATTGGCTATTGATGGAGTGAGATTTGATTGGAGCTTTATGACCAAGGATGAGGAAGAAGATTCAGAGTCTGCAATAGTTGCTACTGAGCTTGCACTAATGGCTTTTTCTGACTCTGAGGTACAAATTGATAATGCTTGTTCTAAATCTTGTAAGGCCTTAAAAGAGTATGAGAAAATTAAAGCACAATTTAATGAACAATGCCTAGAGTTAACTCATACTAATTGTTGGGAACGTAGTTTTACTATTTATCAAGTCTCGGTCATTTACTTGTAATAGGTTGCTAAGGCTTGTATGTTTATCTTAACTTAAGGCTTATGTAGCAAGCCCATGGGCCTTAAGCCCATTTCGTTTTCTAGAAAGGAAGGAAGGGAGTGTTGCCCTACTCCTTCCCTATATATACTAGTCATATGTAACTAGAAAACTTGTTGGTTATTTGAATATCTTATTGAAACTCTTGTTCTTTCACTCTTCATAATCTTATAATCAACCATCTCTTATTCTCATCTTATTTCTTATACTTGTGTTTACAAAGTGGTGACCTTACAAGTGGTATCATTCACCTAATAGAGATTGAAGTGTTTTTCTTGGTATTAATGTGGGTTTAAGGGCTTTGTTCTTCACATTTTTGCTTTTTTCTTTGTTTCTTTCACTCAAATCTTGAAGCTTGGACAAGTTTTAAGGTTGATATAGTGATTAGAAGCTTAGATTTTGCATAAAGTATTGATCTTTTAAGGTTTTATTACTTATTCTTCTAGTTTATTGAGTTTTGTAGCTTCTTTAATATTAGAAAACTTGTTTTTGGTAGCAAAATCTTTCATATTTAGTGTTTTCTAAGTGTTGGTGAAGTTACTTGATCAAAAGAACCTTATTTCTATGCATTTTTCTTCAAAAAGTTGAGATTTTTCCAGATTCTGGTCATCTTACGCGTAACTTTTATGTACTGCCCAAGTTTTGAGCTTAAAATTGTATTTTTTGGTACTTTTACGCGTAAGTTTTAGCAAAAAACCCCTTTTCTACGCATAACCTTGAATCCTACGCATAACTTTAAGCAAAAAAAACCCTTTTCTACGCATAACCTTGAATCCTACGCATAAGTTTTGGCAGAAAACCCATTTTCTACGCATAACATTGGATTCTACGCGTGAGTTTATGCATAAAACCCCTTTTCTACGCTTAACATTGCTTTCCTACGCATAAGTTCTACGCAGAAGTTAGATCCTACGCAGAAGTTGATTTCCTACGCCTAAGTTTCTACGCAGAAGTTAGATCTTACGCATAAGATTATATCTTACGCGTAAGTTTCTTAAGTCTACGCATAAGTTCTTTCAAGGGTCTTCTCTTCGTGCTACGGTGACTCAGTACTTCCCTAGCTTGGACAAGTTAGTGGAATACTTCGACAAAGGATATCTTTCAAGCTTGGACAAGTTTGAAAGATTTGTTTGGTTCTTTAACCTTACGCAAAACTTGATTCTTACGCATAAGTTTAAATCTTACGCGTAAAGGAGAATCTTACGCATAAACTTACTGTTTACGCATAAAATCACCCTTTACGCATAACATTTGAGTCTACGCATAAGATTATTGTTACGCGTAAGTTTTCAAGTTATCCAAAGGAACGTGCATTTCAATCTTCTACAAGATCCATCATTCACACAAGTCTCTTTCTATTATCTTCTAAATTATTTTCAAAAAAAAAAAAAAAAAAAAATTGGTATAACAGTGAAAATTTTGGCGGGAAAATTTGAGTAAATTTTTTTTTTACAGGAGATTGAACGTTCAATTTTTACGCGAAATTTAAATTTTGGTATAACAGTGAAAATTTTGGCCTAAAATTCAAATTTTTAGGCCAAAATTCAAATTTTTTCGGTAAAATTTGGTGGCAAAATTTTTGAAACTCAAATTTTTTTTTGCAACCTTAAAATTGCATTTTAAAGTGATTTTCAAAATTTTGGAAGATAAAAATTTTCAAATTAGTTTGGAGGGAAAACCATAAATCACTATTTCGACCTTGAGTGTGACATTTTGTTTGATTATTTTGATTAAGTCGCAACAATCAAGGGGGAGAGAAATGTCATCTACAATGTCTCAATCACCTTCTTCTAACTACCTTCCTCACCAATATTCTCATCAGCAACAGTCATCAGCAACTGTACCTTCTTCCAACTACCTTCCTCACCAATATTCTCATCAGCAACAGTCATCAGCAACTGTACCTTCTTCCAACTACATTCCTCACCAATATTCTCATCAGCAACAGTATCATCAACAACAAAGTCACAGCTCCCTCATTCGTCATGTTCTGCTCTTTGGTGATGAATCAAGGCCTCCAATGTTACTACCAGGAACATATACTGTTTGGAAACGGAGATTTCTTCAATGGCTCACATATCGTCCTGCTGCAGATCTCATGCTTAAATCCATTAGAGAAGGTCCTTACAAAATGATATTTCTTGCTGACTCAACAGGGATTATCAGAATACAAACTAATGAAGATTTGAATCCTTGTAAACTCGCTCAGTACGATGCTGATCAGCAGGCTGTATGGTTCATAACATTGGTACTTCCCAACTCAATTTACATGAATATGGACTTTCAAGCCAGTGCTTATGAAATGTGGAAATATCTTGAAGCTATGCATTGTACAGAAGAACTTCATCACATCAGAATGAAGCAAACTCTTGAATCTTGTTTAAGCATGAATCCACTGAAGACCATTCTCCCTGCTCCACCATCTCCAGATGTTGACTATGGATCATTAATCTACACTCTAAATGGTCTCTTCTTCAATCCTCCGAATGCACCTGAGCCTTTCTTCATTCCTCAGTACCATCCTGCTACACTACATAATAATGTGCAATCTCTTATGCAAAATCTAGTGAAGCTTAGTCAAGTATCTACTAAGAAAGGCAATGGCGCTATGACTTCAACTTCTGAATGCTTAAACACAATGAAAGATACTGATGATGAAGAAGATCTTATCGAACCGAGCATGGCATTCTTGGCATATACGGAATATATTGCAGATGAGGAAGCTCAAGATTATGATTCAACCTCACTCTCTGACGATAATGTTGAATACAATGCCACACTTAGTCAAATGGAAGTTGAAGGGGGTAATCTTAATGCAGTTTTGCAAAGTGTCATGGGAGTTATTCCATCTGATGATGAATATGCTTATTTTGAATCCAATACAGCAGATTTGGAAACCGGTACAACAGATATGATGTTAATGGCAAACATGCATGAATTTCACATGATAAATACTAGCTCAGAGTATGATTCTGATGATTCTGAAGATCCTTTTGTGAAATTAAACCAAGAGAAATGCCTGACATCTTTAAGATTACTTTATTCACACCTTAAGCTTCTCTCAAACAAAGACTTAGCAGAAACTCGTTCCGAGTATGGATTCAAATGGGTATTTCCAGACCTGTTTGGAGAAATAGTTGATATTTTCACTACTACAATGTTCGACAACGTGAATCAACTTGAAAAGCAACTTGAAACTGAAGAATTTCATGAGAGTGAATCCAATGCCACCTTCAGAATGCTCAAGAAACAGTTTCAACATTTCATCAATTATGACTGTGAAGTGGTAAGCGAGTATTTTTTAGAATACACTCGAATTGAGGCTTAAACCTTCAAAGATATATTGCTCCAACACCTGGATGCTATTGAAAAGTCAATTGTTGAAAGAGTACTTCACAGACTAGAGTATGACAAAAGGAGGAAGTTGCAGATTCAAGAAGAGTTAATTCATAAAGTTGATGCATTGGATGCTAATTTGATTGTCATGGAAAGCAATGGGACAAAATTAAAAGAGCAGGATGACAGCAGTAGATTAGGGAATGATACAGATGCAGACTGTGCAGAGATTAGACCCTCCTATGACTCAGAACCCAACTTTGACAAAGAACAGATGGATGAGGAAGATGTCATACCCATCTATGACACAAAACCTAACTTTGTCAAAGAGCAAACGGTTGAGGTACAATCTACTGTTGATCATATTATGCTTGCAAATGAGATACAACAATCTGAGCAACCTAACGTCAGTAATGAAGGAGAGGTTGACCAGAATGTTGTTCAATGTCCTGACAATCGTTCTGAGTCTATGTCCTTACCTGATAATCTTATAACTGATACATCATACCAAACTCTTGAGTCTGAAAACATTCTTCTCAAAAAGACCATTGCCCAGTTTCATAAAGATTTTTCAAAACTGGAGGCACATTGCATCTCACTGGAACTCAAATTGCAAAACGAATCTCTAAATTCGGGCAACAATGGTCAATCTTTGAATGAACAAAGTAAACGTGTGGATACATTAGTTAAAGAAAATGAGCTTTTAAAAGGTCAAATTCAAGCAAAGGTGTTTGCACATGCTGCATTGCAAAACAAATTAAGAAGACTGACTGGTCAGAGTGTGGATACTAAGTTTGCAAAACCATCAATCTTGGGGAAACCGCCTTCTCATACAAACAGAAAACAATCAGTGGTTAGACAACCAACTGCATTTAAATCTGAAAGACCTAAATCTTCAAAATCTCGGTTTGCCTCCAAAGTTGTTGAGAAAAACAATTTGACAAAACCAGTCACTCCACATTCTTGGCCTAAGGAAAATGCATCTGTGTCTGCTAAATCTCAACACGTGATTATACCTAGCTCATCTAGGATTAGTTCGAAAACAGTGTCTAATACGAGCATTAAAAGTAAAGATTCTTATGGAAGATATGACATGTACAAGAACTATGATCTAGAAAAGGCTAGGAAAAAGGTGATACTTCAAAAGGATGGAATTCTAGGTTCAAAACCTCATGTGATGCCTTCCACTGTAATACAGAACACTGCTTGTAGTAGCACACCAAAACCTAAGAGTAAACAACAAACTAATAGGAATTGGCTAGCTTCTAAGAGTAGTTGTGTAAATAATCATGTTGTATGTGCTTTAAAATATCTTCAAAAAGGAAATTCACTAGAAAAGGCTTAATCGACTAAGACAGATAAACCCGTTGAAACAAAAGTTATAAGTCAGAAACCTAAGAAGTGGATAAATATAGGACGTAGGTTTTCTCAACCAAGTGATGCTCCCACTGCATCTAAAAGGAAAACATCTCTGAGATCTAACATTAGGTGGGTACCCACGGGTAGAATTCTCAAATCGATTGGTCTTAGGTGGATTCCTACAGGAAAGAGTTTAGACATTTGCACTAAAACTAATGTGATTTCCACAGCATCAACCGCTGAGACAAATATGAAAACCATCGGAATTGTGTGTTCGAGTGTCAAGAAGATAGTTGAGACTACATCTTTATGCTTCTAACACCTGGAACCCAGTTACCCTTAGGGCTCCATGTTCTCTGTTTTGTCTCTTATTTCTTTTTTTGCAGATTCAACTGGATTGGCTTCGGAATAATTCAGTTTCGGACCCGCACTTCAACAATGTCTTCTGAGCAAAACAGCTTAGGACCCGAAACAAACCGTCTTAACTTTCCGGACTCTTCGGCTGAAACATTGTCACTCTCTCGCAAGGAATTAGAAACCCTGTTTGCTCAACTTTTTGATGATTCAATTGAAAACCGTCCTCAAGAGGTCTCACCAATCTCCACTGCACACCCTGAGAATATTCAACAATCACTGTTAAGAAAGACGGTCCTCCAAGTGAATCTCCAACAACAGCAGGACAAACCGCTTCCAACTCCAGACAATCAGCTGAAAATCCATTACTACAATCAGTACCACAACCTGCAGATTATGACGAAAATACTTTCTTCAATCCATTTGCACCGACTCCAACCATTCCTGATATAATAGAGTCGTCTTCTAGCAATTTGGATCGGTCTAATATGCATACGTTCTACCAACATCACCCTTCGACACATCATTGGACTTAAATGGATTTGGAAAACAAGCTGGACGCATAAAGCACAGTGATTCGCAACAAATCTTGTTTAGTTACAAAGGGATACAGTCAATGAAGCAGGATTGTACATCACTGTCATCAACAAAAGCTTAGTATGTAGCCATGTCTGCTTTCTGTGCTCAAGTCATTTGGATGAGAACTTAGCTCACAGACTACGGCTATGTATTTGACTAGATCTCAATGTACTGCGACTCAAAGTGTGCTATTGCTATCTCGTGCAACACCATTCATCATTCCAAGGCCATACAAATTTCTCTCCGCTACCATTTCATAAAGGAGCATGTTGAGAAGGGTACAATTGAATTAGAGTTTGTGGGTACTGAATACCAATTGGTGGACTTGTTTACAAAGACATTACCTCCATCAAGGTTTGTTAATTTAATTCACCAAAATGGTATGTGATGCTTGACTCCAGATGATTTGCAAAATTTTCTTAAAACCTAAGAAGAGTCAAACATCAAAGTATTTCTGTAAATACTTTTTCTACAAAAAGAATCTTCTTTCTTTGTGTACAAACTTCAAATCTTCAAAACTATGTTCCTCCATTTAAACAAATTTTGCTTTTCTCTGTCAAAATGGAACATGTTTTGAGGGGGAGAAAACTTTTCACAATATCATGAAGTTTGGACACCTCATTTTTTATTCATCAAGGATAAAATGTTTCTTCATCATTCGGATTTAAACTCATTTTCAAAAAGGTTCTACGATCTCTCAAATTAAAAGTGCAAAAAGGTTTCACAAAATATATGCTAATTCGAGGGGGAGAAAAGGAATTTTTTTTGCAACGATCCCAAATTAATCTAGTTTGGACTTCAAATGGAAAAGTAATTAACCTTTTAATGAGTAAAGTTCACAAAAGTCTTAAACTTAGGTAAAAGGACCTTGCAAGGAAAATAAAACAGGCTCTAATCAATGTTTTCACACATGTTCTCAAAAGTTGCACACATAATTAAAACCTCAACGAATCAGACTAACGATTTTTTCCTCAATTATCTCCATAATTGTGAGTTTCTAATTTCCTCATTGTTGTTGTCTAATCATTCCCTAAATGTTTCAAGTGTTTTCAACGGTCAAAAAGGCATAATCAGAAACTAAGGTTAATGTAATTATCGATCGGGGCATTTCTTTTTTACGTGTTTAGTCTAATTTATTATTTCATATAGCTTTAGAGAACCCTAAAGTATGCTCGATTGGTGTGTTTGCACGATTAGAAACAACATAGGTTTGAAATCAAGTGATTTAGGGTTTAAGATTTCGATGTCTTTGCTGCTACTAGGATGTTTAATTTGTACAATATTCATGCATTATGATGCTAAAATGCGTGCAATGTCTCTAATCATAACCCCTAACCATTATCATAATTGGAAAATCTCGAGTGATAGGATGAGTTAATCTGTGATCTTGTGTGTTATTTAGAGAATTCTGAGCATTTTGGTAGATTTAGAATGAGTTTCTTGATTCATCTGTATACTTGTTTGTGCCTGATGCATTTTCTCTGTGTGCAAGTACATGTCATCCCATTGAAAGTCAAAATTTCAACATTCGACAACATGTTTCTTATGGAACATATTTTGAGGTCAAAGGGCAAAATGTGTTTAAAGGCTAAACTAGTAAATGGATTCAAAAAGGTGAGAAACAAATTTTTCCAAACTCTACACTCTTGTTTTACACCGGTAAAGCAAGTGTGAAGACCAAAGCAAAGTTGATCTAAACCTTTCAAATTTTTCAAAAATCTGGAATGCTTTGGCGACAATAAAAGAATGACTTTGATTTGAGCATCCCTAATACCGGAAGTTTTCCATTCATCACAAAAACAAATCTTCAAAAAGAACCCATGAGGTTCAACTTTATATGGAAATCTTCTTCTTCAGATTTTAAAACTCAAAAGAGAGACTCCGGGTCTCAAACAACTTTCAAAAGTAAAAGAGTTTTTAAATTTGTTTTGATTCGACGAGTGTTTTATCAAAATGAAACAAAGATTTTTTTCAATCCTCGTTGAAATTCAACATTTTTCGGATTGACACAACCTACAAATGGATTTCAAATTTTAGTAAACAAAGGTTTTCAGTCCTCAAGGTTATTGTCTAATCTAATTTTCAAGCATTCTTTGTTGTATAATACTTGATTGTGTTTTCTAAAACTTTGAGCAGCATCATTTCACGAATTTTTCAAAAAGTATTTCTTAAATACGATTCAAAATTTTGCTCAAGAAGACTATCTTTTGAATAACATTCATTATTTGAGGGGGAATGTTTTGTTTAAAAGAAAACTAATTTTGTATTAAAACAATGGCTTGTGCACACATATCAGTGTACAACCCGTTCTTGTAAAGAAGGACCCTGAGGTACGCTTCAGTGCCTCAATCCTTACATAAGGAGTGAAGGCTTCTTACTTTTGAGTAGAATTAATCAAACATTTTCTGATTTTCATAATTCTGCTCAAAAGGCAAGTATTTCACTTGTTGAGGGGGAGCACTTGAAAACTCATCGTTCTCAAAATCAAAAGTTGTTGATTTCTCCCCATAAGACTCAAAAAGCATATTTTAATCAAACGTTTCTCAAAAACAACATCTTATATGCTATTTTTGAGGGGGAGAAAAGAAAAGTGATTAAAATATGAACGTTAAAAGGTTGAATCTCAAGCAAGCTAGACTCAGAATTGACCCAAGAATTGATGAAACAAAATGTTATCAATCGAAAGGACTTATCCTCGACGGGTAATGACATCAAGTTAGTTATTAGAGCTAGTTGTCACCTAAAAGCTGACAATGGAACTCTTTAACTAGCCACGTAAGAGTGTCTCGAAAAGGATTTGTCGAAGTAGAAATGTACCATTTCGAGAAACTTTCTGTGGACTTGACCAGGCCGGGTAATAACTTCAAGCTAGTCTAACTAGTGATGTAAGCGTGTCTCAAATCGGTCTTGTTCACTAAAAGTGGATCAATTCAAAAGTGCTTGCTCCTCCCGCATGTGCAAATTTATTAATTACACATGAGCACATGTGAAGGGGGAGCCCTTCATAAGTAAACACAAAACTCTCAAAGTGTTAAACAAAATGTTTGATAATCACAAACACTTTGAGAGATTTTTCAAAGGTTTCAATGGCAATTATAGGATAGTCATGGAGTTATAAGGTGACTAAGGTTAGAAAAAAACCGTCCTATGATCCGCCAGAGCCGGAGGAATCTACCCAAGGACATCACCAATAGTTAGTACTAGAAGTCCTTAGGTATGATATGAAAAAAGGAGTAAAGAATGAAAGGAGAAAGAAGGGGTTGAAGAATTAAAAAGAAAATTAAAGAAAAGGGTGAAAAGAAATAGCCCTCCATATGTTCAACCTTAGGGCAGACACCGGGTTCAATTCGTATGCTACTGGTTGTTGCTAAGGCAACACCGGTATTGAAGATAAAAGTCATATTGGACCCAGTGACGCAATGCACTAAACCTTCTTAACCACTCAAGTTCTCTTAAAAGAACTTGTTTCATTCTCACGGGGAACCGGTGTAATCTATCGACTTATCTCTTAGAAATGGTTGATATTGAAGCAGGAGACCCCTCCCTAGTCTCCGCATAGGAAACCTAAGTGTGCACTTATCAAGTCTAGAGCCATGAGATACATCAAAGATCTCTTAGGAACACTTAGTATTGCTACAACTGGTGTTCTACATCAATGGACACCAGCTGTAAATTATCGAGTCCTTCGCAGATCTTAGCAATCTGCCGAGAACGTTTATGAGAGGATTTACTTATGTATTTCTCAATGATTGAACGGAAACTCCTGCCAGGGTCAACATCTAACAGCCCTGACAGCAGGTCACTTCGTTAACTCCTTGTGAGTTACGCTTAGTGCTCGCGGGGGTTCCATAGCGGTCTACAGTCGTGGAGTGATCCCCAGCGACTCACCCAGTCATTGAGCTACTTTGTAGGTCTCATAAGCTCCTTCGGGGGTATCTGACTTGGGAACGGCCTTGATAAGGATTAGAAGGAGTCTTCACACTATGCTGTTGATGAGCTCTAATTCCTTATCTGTAAGTACCGGTTGATTATTGCTAACTGTTTACCTGCAGGTACATATCACCTCCATGATGGCAGATTCCAGCATGCTCATGCATACATCTTGATGTCTATGAAAGCTCCCTCAAAGATCAATGCAACACAAAGTTCAAAGAAAGATTCTACACCATAAAGAAAGAATCTACAAAGTTTAAAGACTAAAGATCTAAGTTTATGAATGGGAACTACGTGCATATGAATGTCATAATCCAAAGATGTATGAGCATGTTGGAATGGCGGACAACCACCACAGACACAGAAGTGACGAACGGCAGACAACTTCATAACTTGATCACTACACTATCACCAAAGAACAAAGACTCAGAGCAAAGTATATTTTTCTTACAACATTTTTGAAGACGTCTAAAGCTTTGAAAGTCAAAGATTGAGACGAAGACGTCAAGCAACCGTGATGACCGACCCTTAGGGGGAGATTGTTGGGAACGTACTTTTATATTTATTCAAGTCTCGGTCATTACATTTTGTAATAAGATGATCACAACTACATCAACTAAGAACAAAGAACGATGAATGATTTAGAAGACGTCTAAAGCATTGAAAGTCAAAGATTAGGTCAAAGACGTCAAGCAACCTTGATGACCGACCCTTAGGGGGAGATTGTTGGGAACGTAGTTTTACTATTTATCAAGTCTCGGTCATTTACTTGTAATAGGTTGCTAAGGCTTGTATGTTTATTTTAACTTAAGGCTTATGTAGCAAGCCCATGGGCCTTAAGCCCATTTCGTTTTCTAGAAAGGAAGGAAGGGATTGTTGCCCTACTCCTTCCCTATATATACTAGTCATATACTTGTTGGTTATTTAAATATCTTATTGAAACTCTTGTTCTTTCACTCTTCATAATCTTATAATCAACCATCTCTTATTCTCATCTTATTTCTTATACTTGTGTTTACAAAGTGGTGACCTTACACTAATTATAACTTAGCAAATCATAAAAGAGGCCTAGGTGTTTTAGAAACTCAATTAGAGCATTATAGGGCAAATGAATCTAAGTTTAATGATGATATTGCAGTATTAAGAAGAGACTTAGATTATCAGGTTGCTGTTAATAAGGTTCTTAGAGAAGAACTAGAAAAGGTTAAGATGGCTAGTGAGAATATAATGATAACTAAGCAAACACTGGATCATCAATCCAAGTGTATTGACAAAATTTGGGAAGCCCAAGTTGTGAGCAAAGCCAAATCAGGAATTGGATACAAAACAGTTCCACCACCTCTAAGAGGTGTTCCATCACCTCCTGGCATTGACTTAGCGCACACAAGATTAGAGGAATTCCAGGAACTACCTATGACCTATGGACCAAAGTTTGTTAAACTAGTTGAAATTGAAAAGGTTCAGGTTGAGGTTGATATATTTGATAGTGCTAGTGACTCATCTCTTAAAGATGAAAATTTAAATGTTGAGTCTAAATCTAGTGTTCCTGAGAATGTTAAAGTGGAGGTTAAAAGAAGTATTCCTGATGTAGTCAAAGAGAAGCCTAGGTCACAACCTAATTTCACTAGGCCCACTACTAGATATGCAGAGATGTACAGAAGTAGGTCACCAACTCTTAGGGGTAATATGAGGAGTTGGAATCATGTTAAATCTAGGCAATTTGGTAGTGATTTTGTGTTCAATAACAAACCTTGTCATATATGTGGTAGCTTTGACCATTTGTCTTATAGCTGTACCTACCATTTGGGAAGAAGGGAAGTGTTTGGGAATATTAGGGTGAATGGACAAAATGCTAATAACTTAACTCACCCAAATCCACTTAGCAAGATGATTCCCAGGTCTGTTTTGCTTCATTCTGGCATTAAACCAATTTCCACTGCTAGACCAGCAGTTGCCACTGCCAGAAATAAAAACAGAGTTTACCTTAAGCCCCCTGTTACTACTTTTGTTAAATCTACTCAAACAGGGAAAAAGACCAATTTTGAAAAGAAAGTTAACCATAATCAGAAGTGGGTACCCAAAGTTTCAAAACAAGCAGTTTCCACTGCTAAGCCAACAGTTACCACTGCAAGGCCAAAGGTTACCACTGGTGGGTCTGTTAACAAGAAAAGGGTAAATATGGGAAATTATGTTAAGGCCTCAGCACGTTGGGAATGGAAACCAAAAGGAACCATCACCTCAGACAATCCCAATGGTGTATCAATGACCTTTGATAGATATATTTATATTGATACACGAGGCAGATCCAAGTCATTTGTGGCTTGGGTCCCCAAAAGGAACTAATTCCTTTATTTTGTGTGCAGGAACATTCAAAGACTACAAATGATCAAGGATACTCAGACAGTGGATGTTCCAGGCACATGACTGGCAATAAGTCCTATCTTTCAGACTTTAAACCTTATGATGGACAATTTGTCAGCTTTGGAGGAGGAATTGGTGGCAAAGTTTCTGGCAAAGGAACAATCAAGGCTGGAAACATTGATTTTGAAGATGTGCAGTATGTGAAAGAACTCAAGTACAACCTCTTTAGTGTGTCACAGATGTGTGACAAGAAGCATAGAGTTCTATTCACAGAAGATGAATGCTATATCTTATCTAAGGATTATAAGCTTCCTGATGAATTTGCTTAAAATCCCTAGAAAAGGTAATCTGTATAGCATTGACATGAAGAACATAGTGGCTAACAATGATATTACTTGCTTGCTTGCTAAAGCCACTTTGGATGAATCAATGCTTTGGCATAGAAGACTTGGTCATGTCAATTTCAAGACCATCAACAAGATTGTGAAAGATGGACTTGTCAGAGGTCTACCAGAGAAAAGATTTGAAAATGACCAAACTTGTGTTGCCTGTCTCAAAGGAAAGCAACACAGAGCTTCATGCAAGACCAAAGCATTCAATTCTATTGATTATCCACTCTTTATGCTGCATATGAACTTGTTTGGTCCTACTTCTGTGAGCAGCATAAATTTAAAGAAGTATTGTCTTGTTGTGACTGATGATTTTAGTAGATTCACATGGGTTTTCTTTTTAAGAATCAAGGATGAAACCACTGGCATCCTTAAGACATTCATCACTGAAGTTGAAAATCAATATGAAAAGAAAATCAAGATCATCAGGTGTGACAATGGGACAGAGTTCAAGAATAAAGTTATGGATGATTTCTGCAGAGACAAAGGTATTAAAAGAGAATTTAGTGTTGCAAGAACTCCTCAACAAAATAGAGTTACAGAAAGAAGAAACAGAACACTAATTGAGGCTGCTAGAACCATGTTAGCTAATTCAAAGCTTCCAGTGACTTTTTGGGCTGAAGCAGTTAACACTGCTTGTTACATTCAAAACAGAGTTTTAATGGTCAGAACAAAGAACAAGACACCTTATGAGTTGTTCAGAGGAAGGCCTCCTACTTTGGAGTTTATGAGGCCATTTGGGTGTCATGTTACCATTCTGAATACCATTGATCATCTGGGTAAATTTGAAGAAAAGTCTGATGAAGGCTTCTTTGTTGGGTACTCTATGGTTAACAAGGCTTTTAGAGTATATAACTTAAGAACAAAAAAGATTGAAGAGAACTTGCATGTTCAGTTTCTTGAAAATAAAGCAAACATGGCAGGTTCAGGACCAGATTGGCTATTTGATCTTGAAACATTATCAAATACAATGAATTATGTTCCTCTCACTTCAAGCACTGGAGACAAAGATCTTGAAGATTCAGAAGAATTCATTGATGAAGATGAAGCCTGTAAAGATGATGAAGATCAAATTGTTATGCCACTTTGGGACTTTGTTGATAATTCTGAAAAGACAAGTGATGCAGATGGTGTGAATTTTGATGTTAATAAAGATATTCCTACTAGCAGTGGTAACTCCATTCCCACTGCTACACCAGAAGTTTCCACTGTCAACCCAAATGTGGAACATACTTCTCAGGAATCACCAAGTGATGATGTAGAGATCTCAAACATGCCTACAACATATGATATTCCTAACACATCACAGTCTTCAATTCACAAAGTGCATCCTCTTGATAATGTTATTGGTGAACTTCAATCAGGTGTGAAGACTAGAAGACAGACAAAGAAAAATGATATTCATGGGTTCATAAGTGAAGTGTATGAGTCCAAGAAACATAGTAAGAAGAATGAGTGTTTGTTTTTCTGTTTTCTCTCACAGGTGGAGCCTAAGAATGTGTATATGGCTCTAGGAGAATCTAGCTGGGTTGAAGCTATGCAAGAAGAGTTACTGCAGTTTAAGCTTCAAAAGGTTTGGGTTCTTTGTGACTTGCCTGATGGTATGAAGGTCATTGGTACTAAATGGGTTTTCAGAAACAAGAAAGATGAAAGAGGTATTGTTATCAGGAACAAAGCTAGATTGGTTGCTCAAGCATATACTCAAGAGGAGGGTATTGATTATGAAGAAGTGTTTGCTCCTGTTGCAAGGATTAAGGCTATTAGATTGTTTTAAGCCTATGCATCATTTATGGGCTTTACAGTCTATCAAATGGATGTTAAGAGTGCCTTTCTGTATGGAACTATTGATGAGGAGGTATATGTCTCTCAACCTCCAGGCTTTGAAGATCCTCAACACCCAAATAAAGTTTATAAGTGGTTAAGGCTCTTTATGACTTACATCAGGCTCCAAGGAAATGGTATAAAACCTTAGCTACTTATTTATTGAATAATGGGTTTCATAGAGGCAAGATTGACCAAACTTTGTTCATCAAGAAAGACAAGGGTGATATTCTACTTGTGCAAGTATATGTTGATGATATTATCTTTGGGTCTACTAAATAAGAGATGTGCAAAGAGTTTGAGAAGCTGATGAAAGATGAATTTCAAATGAGTTCTATGAGAGAACTTACATTCTTTTTGGGGCTGCAAGTACAACAGAGTAAAGAAGGCATCTTTATCAGTCAAGACAAATATGTGACTGAGATTATTAAGAAGTTCAAGTTTACTGAGGCAAAATCTTCAAATACCCCTGCTGACAAGACCACTCACCTATTGTTGAAGAATGCTAGTGGTGCTAATATTGATGTCCACACTTACAGATCTATGATTGGTTCCTTAATGTATCTTACTTCATCAAGGCCAGACATTATGTTTGCTGTATGTGCTTGGGCAAGATTTCAAGTGACTCCAAAGACATCACATATGACAGCAGTAGAAAAGATTTTTAGGTACTTGAAAACTTATCCTAATCTAGGATTATGTTATCCAAGAGACTCTCCAATGGAATTGATCACATACTCAGATAGTGACTATGCTGGTGCCAGTTTGGATAGAAGATCAACTACTGGAGGATGTCAATTTCTTGGATGTAGATTGGTGTCATGGCAGTGCAAGAAGCAAACTATGGTTGCTACTTCAACCACTGAAGCAGAATATGTTGCAGCTGCTAGTTGTTGTGCTCAGATCCTTTGGCTTCAGAATCAATTATTAGATTATGGGTACAATTTCATGAACACCATTATCTATATAGACAATAGTAGTACCATATGCATTATTAAAAATCCTGTGCAACACACTAAAACTAAACATATTGAAATTAGACATCACTTTATTAGAGATTGTTTTGAGAAAAAGCTTATTAATGTTGTCAAAATTCATACTGATGACAATTATGCTGATTTATTAACAAAAGGGCTTGATGTGGGTAGGTTTCAATACTTAGTAACAGGTATTGGAATGCTAAATCCATAAATCTTTGATGTCTAATACTTTTCAGTGTTGCAGGATAGGTTTTAGGTACTAGTATTGTTTGTATTGTATGTATGGTTTTCTACTAATTTGTATGTAGAGTTATCAAGAGCACAGTGGAAATTAGCATACAACAGTGGAAAGTTTGGTGATGAAAGCAAGAAGAAAGAAGTACTTTTATTGATCATAAGAAGAGTACATTACAACCATCAAGATAATATAGTCACCAAAACAGAAAACCATCACACAAGACATGAACCTACAACCTAACACCTACTCCATAGGTTTCTTTCCTTTTCCTTCATACTGATGCTTGCCCTTGGAAGTCTTCTTTCTCTTGTCATCAAAAGAAAGTTGTTTCCTTGGACAAGCAAGTCCCAGAACTTGCTTGGGAGGCCTTGGTGCTTGAGTAGGCTTTTCAATAGCTGGCCACTTCATGTTGTTTATACCAGTTGTCAATGCTGTGGTGAGGGCCTTTGGAAGCTCTTTGGAAAGATCGAAGGTTGGATCATTATCATCATCAGAGGAAGAACTAGAATAGAACTCCAAAGATGGAGCAGGAGAAGCTTCAGTCTTTTTGGTTGGCTTGTTGGAAGCTGTGGAGGTGGTTGCACTTGGTGGGAAGTAATCACTCCATCCTGTTGAAAGATCCTCTGAGTTTGAACAATAGCTAATTTCCTCATCAGAAGAATCAGCAGAAGATATGTAGACTATTGGGAACCAGCTCATTATGTTGATTAAGGGTTTGTGTTATTGAAGTTGTTTGTTGATCAGAGATAAAAGTTTTGAGCCCCCTTTTATAAGCAAAGTCAAGGTCGAATTCTAATTAATGAAGAATATTTACTCTTACTTGTTTTGGTAGGTTGGAGGAGTAAATTTGGTTATTATCGGGTTGACTTTTGGAAGATATTTTTGTGAATAGTAACTTGGTTAAAAAGTTACTTTGGGTTAATAATTATGGGTTAAGTTGAAAGTTACTTTGGTTTGCAGCATACAACCCATATTATTGGAGTCATTGGAGTAATAAGGTGTGTATCATAGACACACAACAAATGGTTATTGATTCACCATGTCTAATCCACATAAGAATCAACTAGTCCAGAGCAAACGGCTACTGGTAAAGACTTATCAAATCCGTTTATGGTTGATAGTTTACCAAAAACTAGGTTATCAACTCACCATACATCCAAGTGATCAAGAGTTGGCTAGTCCATAGCAAACGGCTCATGGTAAAGACATATCAAATCCGTTGATAGCTGGTAGTTTGCTAAAAACTATGATAAGAGCAGCAAATTTTAATGTTTTATTTACCATTGCTCTTTGATATGTTGTGAAAATTTTACCACTGCTAGTTCATTAGTTACCACTGCAAGAGTAATTTTTCCACTGATGAACTAGCCGTTACAACTGTTGTGTCAGTAATCCATTTTTTACTAGCCGTTGTAAAAATAACTGTCTTTCCTTATTAATAGGGTAAAATCTTTTGTGAATTATCTACTTACTTATTATAAATTATTCTTTTTCCAAAGATAATTCTTTCTAAAGATAATTCACATTGCGCAACCTCCTCAAACCCTATTAGTATATATTGATCATCATACGGCTTGCTTTTTTATCTCGATTACTAACACTTTTATTCTCTTTTTCACAAATATTATGGCGATTCTAAAATTTGTCGAGGAGCACAACCAAGTGGCCTACTTACAAAAGTCAAACGAGAAGAGTGGCCCTGTTTTTCATCAGATTGTGGATTTTCTAAACACAACTCATATAAGGTATGCCTTAACTAATAATCCCACAATCTATGTCTCTCATATCAAACAGTTTTGGAACACTGTGGAGTCCATAACTCTTGAACAGGGAGACACACAAGAATATGTGGATGCTCTAAGAGCCACAGTTGATGGGGTAACTATTGATGTTACTGAGTCATCCTTGAGGAGAATTCTCCAATTGGATGATCTCAATGGTATCATCACATTACCTAATTCAGAAATTTTCACTAATATTGCTTTAATGGGGTATGATACATCTGAACAAAAAGTTACTTTTAGAAAAGGATGTTTTTATCCCCATTGGAGATTTTTAATTCACACTCTTTTACATTGCCTAAGTCCTAAGAAAACATCTTATGAACAATTTGCATCAACCATGGCTTATCCTTTGGTTTGTTTGGAAACTGATAGGACTTTCAATTTTTCAAAGTTTATTTTCAATAATATGAAAGGCAATGTAAAGAGTCAATATAAATTTTTGATGTATCCAAGGTTTGTGCAAGCAGTGTTAAATGAGTTTCAACTGCACCCTCACAATAGAATTTATGAACCTACCACTCTTAAGCCAAAAGTTTTTCAAAGCATGTGTAAGGCTTCAGATCTTTGGAATGGGGAGGTTCATCCACTTTTAACTCAAATGCTTGCTAAAATTGCTCAAGTACAGGGTGAAGATGCAACCATCCCAGTTGTATCCCATAAAACACCCAATATTGTTGTTCCACCAATTCATCATACCCCTGCTGTTACTCACACTTATGAGAGAAGGTCTAAAGAGCCAACTTCTCTCATCTCAACATTGCATGTTGCTGAACCCTTTAGTTTAGGAACAAGCAGTGGTGGTTCAAGGCTTCATCCTAGTCTAACTAGGGAAGAGCCTGAATCAATGCCTCATGATTCACCTCTCCCAACAGGTTACACAGTTGGAAGTGATGAAGGCAGTGTGCAACTACCTGAATTGATGGAAATTTGTACCAAGTTAGTCACGCAGGTTCAAGCTCTGGAGAAAGATCTGGTACAGACCAAAGAACAACATGCCACAGAGCTGAATCAATTGAAGGCTGAGATTCAAAGATTGCAGAATGAAGTTGAGAAACACAAGAAGAAAAGATCTAAAGTTATGTTATCTTCATCATCTTCACCTCAGGATGAGTTTTCTGCAAGTTCTACTAAAGATTTGGGAGATTCTTCCAAACAGGGGAGGAAAATAGATGCAGAGCTTAAGGGGAGGAAAATAGATGCAGAGCTTAAGAGGAGGAGTAAAAATTTTGAAAAACAGATTGCTGAGCTCACTGATTCTGATAATGCTCAAGCAAAAGATGATGTAGCTGAGACTGAGGGGAGGAAATTGGATTTTGAAGATATGGATGTTGATGCTAGTTTTAATTTTGATGATTTAGTTGGAACTGCTCAACCAATTTCCACTGAAGCAGAACCAGTTCTCACTGATCAACAAATTACCACTGCAAGTGAAAAAGTTCCCACTGCTACTCAAGAAATTACCACTGCAGAGGAAGAAGCTGCCAGAATAAGATCAGTTAAAGGAAAGACTATTGTGACTGATTCAGAACAAGAGCTTACAAGAGAGATTTCTAAGAAAGAACAAGCTCAAATTAATTTTGATGCAAGATTGGCAAAGCAACAAGAAGCTGAAGAGAATGAAAGAAAGAGAAAGCTAGAGGAAGATGAAGTTGCTAGTTTTATGGAAGCAAAGAGGTTGGATAAACTTGAAGTTATTATGGCAGAACCAATTTCAAGTGTCTCACCAACTGTCATACATGAGAAACCTCCATTATTTACTTATGTGCCTACAGAAGAAGAGATTGACTATTTGATTAACAATGATCAAATAATCAGAAAGAAGGCCATTAAACTTATTGCAAATACAACCTTGAATGAAGACCAAAAGTCTGCTCAACTTAAAGATTTCATTCTAATGAAGAATCAGCAGGCTCTTGATGAAATCATTGGGGATGCTAGAAAAGGTCAAAAGAAGCCAAGAAAGCTTACAAAGGCACAAATCATTGCTGAGATGAAGACTTTTTGTTGCCATGTTGGTAATATGAAGATGGCTCAATTCAAAGGAATGTCACATGATCAGATTGAAGGTATTTACTACAGAATCAAAAGACAAGATAGTAAATTCATTCCAATGGATCAAGAACCTATTGTTATGAAGACAAAAAGGTCTGGAGTGAGTCTTGAATCAAAAGATACTAAGAAGTTGAAGACTCAAGAATCATCTCAAGCAGAAGAGGGTCCTAGTAAGTTGACAGAAGAGCAAGTTACAAACATGTTGTTCATAGAGACTGATGTACTTAATATTGAACCTCTACAATCAAAATATCTAGTTGTTGGTTGGGAGATCTTTTCTGATAGTTTTGGTGTAGCTTGGAAGATCATCAGAACTGGAAGTGTCACAAGCATTTGCAGAGATTTTGAAGACATTGTTAGATCTTGTGATAGAGAAGACTTGGATACTTTGTGGAGGATTGTTCAAGATCAGTTTAAAAAGGATGAACTTGTTGATGTCAAGGCTAAGGAGTTATGGGTTCACTTCAGAAGATTATATGAACCTGACCCAAGTGATAGATATTGGAGATTTGAAGCTCATGGTACAAGAACTTTGTGGAAATTCTATGATTCAAGTTCTGTACATCATGTTTCTATTCAAGATGGAGTTGATGTCTTTATGCTGGCTGAGAAAGAATATCCATTGAGAGCTGGAGTAATGACAGTGATGTTGTCAGAGAAGCTTAGGTGCTTGGAAAGAACTGAAGTCATAGATGATTTGCTACAAAGGATTTATGATCAAAGTGTGAGAGCTGATAAAGAGTTAAGAAGAAAAAGATAAGTGTTTGGAAGAATTCCCATATCCTTATGTTTACTGAATACTTGAAGAAACTTATTGATTTATGTATTAATCATAAGTTAGGGGAGGATTTTTGGGAATTATACTAACAGTTACCACGGCTAAGTGAAGATGTTACAACTGTAGAAGATTGTACTTGCAGTGGAAACTCATTACCACTGCAAGAACATATATTACCATTGCTTATTAGATAACTGTTAGGAAACGTGTTTAGATAAATATAGAATAGATCTTGTGTATATCTTATTCTATTAGCTTTATACTTATCTTGTAGAAGAGGACTCCTTGTGCTATAAAAGGAGATCCTAGGTTAAAGGTTTGATATACGTTTTCTAGAGCTTCAAGGTGTAACCCTAGTGATATCAAGATCACTCGTATTATTATCATTAATAATATTGGAGCTAACAGTTTGTTTACATATATTGTTCTTGTTCATATACAACTGTCTTACTCACAATCAAACTTCTAAGTGCTACTAAGTAGATTCCGCATACTTAGTGATATAACTCAAAGTATCAATCTAACACAAGTTCAAGGTGTTAAGATCCATCAATAGGTTGCTCGTAGAAACCTTCGCGATTCGACCATCACATTCACTACTTACTACATAACTTAAGGTGAGTTCGTAGCCCCACTTTCTATTGTTTAACTATTTTACAAACCCATGGGGGGGGGGATACATGCTATTAGTTTTCTACTCGAACACAATGCTTTCTACTGTATGCTTACCCGACTATGTTTTATTGTCACTAAGTAACGATTGCCATGTTCGAAGTCCCTATATCATGAACCATTAGTCACTAGCTATAGTGAGCGCGAATATTGTGAATAGATCTATTGGGATTGACGAATCCCATTTGTGTTGAACAACTACGAGTTCAAACAAATGCACTATATTTGATATTTAGAGGAATAATGGCAATATTACCTTGGTAGGGCTTCTATAATGCCAATTTTTGGTTCGATGTTAATGCTTTGGTTGCATAAGCTTAGTGAAATAATAACGACTTTTGTTTTCTAACTATGAATGTGTGATTAATTACCTCACATTACGATTATTGTGTTCAACGATTTAACTACAAACTCTACGAATTCCACTCAACCTTTGTGTTGACTGTTTTAAGCATGTATTTCAGGTCCATGATGATCAAGGATGGCACAGATATTCAAGAGGGCTATAAATTTTATTATCATTCAAAAACTCATTTAATGTAAATTGTAAACATGGAACCATCTGGGACCTCATTTTGTAATCTCTGATATTTATATAATTTGAATGATAAATCTTTTAAAAATGACTCAATTAGAGTTCGTTTTCTATTATTGTGACTATTGTGCCGTCGAGTAACACCCAGTTTGAATTCCGCTGCATCCATGAATTGGGGGTGTTACATAAAAATCCCAGGGTCTGAATCTGTAAACCCACCAATGTATTATCCAAGGGCTCATTTTGACTTTTCTGAATTCTTGGAGGACCACTAGTTGACTTTACTTGGAATATTTTTTAGGCACCATTTGTGTCATTTCCTGAAACTACAGGGATATCGTCAAAATCTTCAAACTTTGATCAAGGATCATTTATGCAACTTTATGAATTCCTGAGGGTTTCTTATGTCATTTTGAGCTTTCTTTGATCATTAGGCTTCCCCGGCTCCGGCTTTTGACCTTTTTCCAATCTCGTGCTCGTTTTTGTCGGTTTTGGCTTTGTTTTTGTCCATTTTTCACATATCCGTACCTGCACATACACAAATACAAAAACATACATTCTCTTGGCATATTTGGTTAGTATTTGGTGTATTTGGTCTGATTTTGGTCTAAAAAGGATGTGTGAATAAACACACATCAAAATCCTCCAGACTAAGGTATTGCCGTGTCCTCACGCAATGTCATCACCTCACGCTTAAAAGATAAATAATTTCACAACCTCTCTTTACTGACATTGTAAAGTAGCAATGATGTTCAAAAGAGATATCAAAATCATTTATTCTCAAAAATGCTCCGTTTTCCGATTTTCATGAATAACAACTACTAATACTCTTTTTGTACTTTTTCATTTTTATATAAGTGACGGTTTGCCTTGACTTTCATTATCAATTCTTATCTGTTGATAACTTTCAGGGTCAACGAGTAGAAACACTTCTCACAGTGCAGAGACCATAAGGATAAAAATCGTCATCCTTGATTTTTCACAAGCTCCCAAACTAAGCGTAAAATCGAGATCATTGTTTATCCAAAAGTTAGGTGCTAACACTACCCACAAAAGTTAATTGTGTCATTACCTCTTGTTCCCAGTTCCTAAGTTTTGTATCTCAAGATTTTAATTTGTCAGAAATGAATTGCTTAAAATTTTTCATTTTGATATTTGTTAGTCCTATAAGAGCACAAAATTTAAACGCTAAGTAGTTTCCAAACTTTCCCTCGAAAACCCCTGCATACAGAAATCGGGTCCACATGAAGGTCTCTGATTTAACATGATTTGTAGGGGCCCCCTTTTTATTTACGACCGAGACATCCCATGTCTGAGACCCGAAACGGAAGCTTTTTATTAGGGAAACCCCCGGAGTCGAAGCTTGACATTTTTGCATAATTATAAGCACTTTAATAATACTTGGACCTTAGTCCTTTATTTCAATTACAACAACGGTTTAGGAGCCGCCAAGATGTAAGAGCTTTATTATGACTTTGGATTTATATCCGCTGCTTTTTTTATAGCTTTGGATTCCTCTGCCTTTTTATTTGGCTTTGGACTATTATTATTGATATTCATAATCATATGCCAAACCCCGAGTCCTACGGCCTTTACTAAGATCACAACATCGGCTGCGAACCGGCAAGATGCAATAGTCTATTTCACCGTAACACTGGCAGTACCCCTATGTGTACCAAACCCCCATATGCAGAGATTTTGTTGGGAACGAGAAAAAACTAAGTATTGCCCAAACCCCATACACTTAATTAATCCTAGAGATCTATTATTATTGGTGTGCAATCTTGTGGGAACAAGGAGGCCACAAATACCTTTTGTGGGCTCTAAAGAGATCCAACTACTCTACGTTTAGCACAAAACTTCTAAATAAACTCTATCATTCCTCGACCTCCGCAAATTTAAAATCCCAAGTAATGAGATCCGCGGATGCTTAGCCATAATCTTTTGATTATATTGGTTAAGGGAGACGAGCTAGGGCTCAACACGCCCGGTCAAGTCGAAACATTTATTTCTACTCTCGTCGGTAGGAAAGTCAAAACAAGGTGTCAAAACACTTATTATTCATATCATATGTCATCATTTTCACACACACACACACACATATATATATATATATATATATATATATATATATATATATATATATATATATATATATATATATATATATATATATATATATTGAGTTTTGAATTATAAAAAGGTGACAATTTTTTTTTTAAATTTTGGTGGAAAACGGAGTTGCGTAAGTTAACAGCTCAGACAAAGGTGTCAGGTCAAATCGAATCGAAGATTCACCCCCCCAGACTAAAGTGAAACATTGTCCTCAATGTATTAAGGGTATGGGTAGTCTTACGTAATATCTAAGGCCGTTTATTAATTATGCCAAGAGATAAACGTTAGTCGATAAGATTTTGGATAAGAATTTCGGCATAAACGGAGATGCCGGGGTCAAAGACGGTATCCTCACTCCCGGTGGAGTGGAAAAGTAAAGAAATTATGGGATAAGTGAAGAACGGTTGAAACACCCAGATGATAAAAGCGAATTCAAGTTCCGAATCACGGGTGGGTTGGGTGGGTAAAATATCAAGCACATGAACATCTTGTTCAGAAATCTCGTCCACCACTCCAAAATTTTCTTCATTCGTATCTGATTCAACATCTACATCGGGTGGTTTCGCCGGTGGACGAGAAGACGGCAAATCGACGAGAATCGAGTCGGTATTAGGAAGTAAATCATCATTACGTATTTCTTCAGTAAGCACGTTTCTTTGAACGCCATTCTCGTCATTTTCAATTTCTGGTGGAGAAATAGTATGAGTAAGTTCATCGGATAACTTTTCGTGAGGAGAGTCAATCATATCATGTGAATCCTGGACCTCGGGTTTCATTTCGGACTCATCACAAGGAATATCGAAAATTGGATTATCAAGAGTTAATTCCAAATCGAAATCAAATAACGGATTTGTGAAAGTCATATTGAATGTTTCGGAAACCCTTGGAAAAAGGTCATCAATATCACAAGATAAAGTATCATCATCGTCAGAATCGGAAAACATATCAAAACGATCATTCGGATTGTCAATTACTTCATCGCTCTTCGGAGGGAGGGAAGATAATGGTTCTTCATTCAATAATTCTTCAATTAAACGGATATCTCCCTCAGGATCAAAATTAGTATTATCAACCATCGTCGAATTAGAAGCATTGTTAGCAAGACAAGCCTCAATCTCGTCTAAAAAGACATCATTCCTCTCAACCGGTGTGAAAGAAGGATAGGAAGAATTAGAAACAATTTCAGAATCACCGTTAGAAATTTCCCCGGACTCACTTGGGATTGGGGCGAGGTTCTCAACACTAGACTTATTGAATTCGTCCGATTTCGTTTCCGGAATAGTGTTTAGATGCTCGTCCCCCATTTTTAGAGAGTCCTCGGGTTCTACGGGAGAAACATCGGAAGCTTTGTGAGGATTAAGAACGAACGTAATTTTCTCATCATCGTCGTCGAAATCATAGTAATTAAATTTTTTAAAAGGATTAGACGCTCTCTCTTCAGCAAGTAATTATGCAATAGACTTTTCACGAGGCTCGCGAGTATGAGTATAAAGATTAGCCACCAACTCTTTTAACTTCTCGATCATGGATTTAATTTCAAAAATATCATTAGTAACGTCGGAAGTTTGTGTGGGTTGGTTAAAACCATAAGAATCGTAATACGAATTCAGCTCATAATAAAAATTTTCAAACGATCCCCCACAATTTTCAAAATTTGATGAATTTTGGAACGAATTATCATTGTAATTTGGTACTTGCTCATAAAAGTTTTGAAAAGGAATATTGAAATCGTTTTGAGGATAATTATCATAACTCGTATCACAAGCGTAAGACGTTTCAGCACTCAGAGCGTAACACATACAATTCGTGTATCCACATTGATTACAAAAACATTGCCCACACGGTAATCCTTCTTCGGATGGATTTCCACAATTAAAGCAAGTGAACGGAGATGGCGGTGGTGTTGGATAATAATCGAGAACGTTTTGAAGAATTGCGTTTTGAACATACTCGGGAGAATTACAAAACAAACAAACTCCATCATGAATATTACTACCACATTGTTCGCACGTACACCAAACACATGAACCTTCAAAGAACGGTTCTCCACATTTAAAACAAATCGGATCCATAAGAATTATCGTTTTAGAGGGTTAAAGAAGAAGAATCAAATGATAAGAGGATAAGAAGATTATTTTTGGTTTTTATTTATCATCAAATAAAAGGAAAATCAAAATGGAAAAGGAAAATCTTTTTGTATTTTTATTTTTAGAAAACAAAATTCAAAAACTTAAAACTTTTATTTTCTTTTGTTTTTCAAACGTTACGTTAATCGTAAACCGTTTCCTTCAAATCTACTCGCGACGGAACGGGAGAGAAGAATGGATCTCTCTTCAGCTTGCAATTTAATGTCTAAGCTTCCGTATTCTCCGCTTATTCGGTCGTAGAATTAAAGTAATCTGATTAGCAACTAATTTCACGCGTTCTTATGTTGTTAAGCTTATTTGGTTTACAACGCCCACCCTTCAACGGGAGAGTCGAGGCTATAACTTTATTATTTTTTTGGTATTTTTGAAAACACTTTAGGAAAAGTGTTTTTGATTTTTCAATTTTTTTGGTTTTTATAGAAAATATATACAAGGAAGGTTTTCAAAACACAATTTCGAAAAACGAAAAGGAAAAATTCACTTCAACCTTCCCCGGCAGCGGCGCCAAAATTTTGATGTAGTCGTTTTAGTATAGGTTTAATTTTTCAGAAGAAATGCTTAGGAAAGTATTTCCCCGGGTCGTTCTCCCAACGAAGGTGTGAATGGAATTTCGAGTTCCCGATTCGTGAAACGTGTCGTGAAAGTGAAAAAAGTGATTTTGATGAGATTATACTAATGAAATAGCAAATGAAGCACAAATTATCACTTAAACACGTAAACTAAGTAAACAAACCAAAAACGTAACGTAAAATCGAAAACGTAAGCTAAAACGTAAAATAAACGTTAACGTACGAAATAAAAAGTGAATTTTAAGCTACACTACTCCTACGGACTTGAAAATAATTTTGAAAAGTTAAAAATGATAAAAGAAAATTTTGAGAAAAGAAAAATATTTTTTTGACTTTTTGTTTATTTTTTATGAATTAAAAAACTATTTAACTAAATAAAAATTAAAAGAAAATGCAAATAAGGTGAGAAAAATACAAAATAAATTTTGCAAATTATAAAATTACTAAAAAGAAATTTTAAAACTAAAAACTAATTTTTTTTGGCTTTTTGTGTAATTTTTGGGAATTAAAAACTATTAAAATCTAATTAAAAATTCAAATTAAATTCAAAATAAATGGGAAAAATGCAAAATAAATTTCTAAAATTCTAAAATAAATGAAAATAATTTTCTAAAATATTTTTGGATTTTTCTTGGCTTTTTCTGATTTTTTTGGATTTTTGGTAATTAAAATGTATTAAAAATTGAATAAAAACTAAAGTTTAATGAGAAAAATGCTAAATTAAGCTAGAAAAATTTGACAAAATACTGAAAAATCTAAAATAATATAGAAGACTTAGGAAAAATAAAAGTTCTAAAAATTTAGCCGAAATAAGTTGTATGGACCCAATAAGCAGTTTGAAAAGAGCTTATTAATAAGCTATACTTGACCAACTTTACCCAAACTTTGACCAGATGATTTTTAGACTCAATAAAGCATAAATTCACAGTATCAAACCAAAAAGCATATAGAAACACAGATATGGGCCACAAACAGGAGAAATAAGCTATGGAAATAAGCAATTAAGCAAACAGATGTAAGCAAATGGATCCAAAACAATAAAATAAGCTTCTACATGCACTGCTGAACTAACAAGAACCACAAAACTCAGATTTGAACTACTAAAGTACACTAGCAAACATAAACTTAAAAACAAATTCTGGCTTGAACTAAATTACTTGATAAGCACAATTAGTAGTGAGAATAAGCTGTTTAAGCTGAGCATATGGGGGCAAACCCTAGTCTATCCTACTGAGATCACAAATAAACTAAGAGAGTCAATTTTCAAACCAATTTGAACCCTAAATTCGCCTGAGATCAGCAGCTGTAAGGCCAGGTTTATTCCAAATTTTTGACTTTTTCATGCAACCTAAACTTTGACTAAGTTGGATATAAGCAACCTAAATCTATTAGTGTATGTTGCTTGATGATAACTAAACACTTAAGGCACAATTACAAACACTAAATGCAAAGATTAAACAAATTTGTAAGCTTAGATTAACTACAACACAGACAGGATTGAATTGAGTATGTAATTTTGACTTTAGCTATGAGATCTATGGTTTTTATGCTACTACTAACTCTATTATACCTAATTTAAGCTAACTAAACTAAAATAGTAACCAGAAACCACCCAAATAACAACAGCCTATACTAATCCAAACACACCTTAATTAAGCTGCTACACTAACTGTTCTAGTCTAATGCTGAATTTAACCAAACTACTGATCATACCACATTACTTATCTATCCTAAAAGCTATTTGAGCAATGGGATCTGACAAGGAACAATAAGAACACACCTATGCATATGACAGTTAACTATTAAGAGACTAAATCTAACTACCAAAGTTCTAATAGAAAAACCAAAATAACAGATAATTAATATCAAATAAACATAAAAAACAAGGTAATCAATAATCTCAGATACTACATAAACAGAATAATACCAATGAGACAGTAAGTAAAAACAGAATTGAAAATAAGGAAACTTACGACCACTTCTCAGCCAAACAGAGAAGTGCTCCCTTACAGCCTATCTTTAGATAGGCCAATTACTTCCACTATCTTAATTGAACTATCAAATAAACTCAGCATCACCAAATTCTATATAAACTTCTTCAGTTGACTTTCTTTGACCAGGAAACAATTGCAAATTTTAAGCAGTAATTCAACCACAATTTCACTAAAAGCTAAAATGAAACTTGAATAAGCTTCTTAAAACAGGAAATGTAAACTATGAAAAGTATTTAGAAACAGAGAATTGCTTAAAAATGAGATTGACAATTAAATGTAAACTTGAATTTTATTAAAACTATAAATGAGTACAAGGTTTAAAAGGTGAAACTTAAATAAACTGAAAAGGATTACAATAAACTAAGCTATCTATTTCTACTCCTAAAATGAACCCTAATCTAACAGCTTCAACGTAAGTAAGGAGGGGGGTATATATAGGTGTGAGGTGAGCTTTTTTAGAAGGCTCTGGATGTGCTTCTTTCAATCCATCTCGTCCCTTGATTTCAAACACGTAAATATAGTCCCTTGGATTGATTGTGTGATGTGACCAATCCTACGAGTGCATCCTTATTGGTCCACGTATGCTCTCCTGAAGCTTCCTGACATTCCTCTGACTCCTTCTAGATGGTCAATCATTAGGTAATTATGGTCTAATCGAGGTAATTTTGAGGTATGGTGAATTAGGGTTCCATGAACAGTGAAATTCTGGGTTAAAAAGAATTGGGTGGCGGGAGTGTTAATTGGGTGTGTTTTATTATTTTTATGCATTGACCGGTTGTGGTTATTGGTTTGACTGGGTAAAGTTGGGATTGGATCAGGTAATGGGTAAAGGTGGGATGGTGATTGGGCTTTTGATTATTATGGGATTTGGGATTGGGTTTATTTAAGGTTGTGGATTGGATTAATAACAAGGAACTGGTTATATTTTTAGGATTAGGTTTTTTTAACACTTAATAATACCAAGGACCAATTATGTAATACTAAAAATCCCAGGGTTTGAATCTGTAAACCCACCAATGTACTATCCAAGGGCTCATTTTGACTTTTCTGAATTCTTGGAGGACCACTAGTTGACTTTACTTGAAATATTTTTTAGGCACCATTTGTGTCATTTCCTGAAAATACAGGGACTGAAATCATCAAAATCTTCAAACTTTGATCAAGGATCATTTATGCAACTTTATGAATTCTTGAGGGTTTCTTATGTCATTTTGAGCTTTCTTTGATCATTAGGCTTCCCCGGCTCCGGCTTTTGACCTTTTTCCAATCTCGTGCTCGTTTTTGTAGGTTTTGGCTTTGTTTTTGTCCATTTTTCACATATCCATACCTGCACATACACAAATACAAAAACATGCATTCTCTTGGTATATTTGGTTAGTATTTGGTGTATTTGGTCTGATTTTGGTCTAAAAAGGATGTGTGAATTAGCACACATCACTGATGCCTTGAGTCGCAAGGAACGTTTGAAACCGTTACGTGTTCGAGCTTTAGTTTTGACGATTAACTCGAATTTACCCGCCCAGATTCTGCAAGCACAAGAGGAAGTCGTGAAAAGAGGAGATCTTAAGGAGGAGAAAGTTGATGGGATGATTAGAAATGAGAAACTTGAGAAACGTTCAGATGATACTTTGTGTTATAAGGGAAGGAGTTAGATACCATTATTTGGAGGACTGAGAGACTTGATTATGCTCGAGTCTCATAAGTCGAAGTATTCTATTCACCCAGGATTAGACAAGATGTATCAGGATGTGAAGAAGTTATATTGGTGGCCCAATATGAAGGCTGAGATTGCCGATTATGTCCGTAAGTGTCTTACGTGCGCCAAGATTAAAGCTGAACATCAGAAGCCGTCTGGTTTACTAGAGCAACCCAAGATCCCAGAATGGAAATGGGAAAGAATAACAATGGATTTTGTCACCAAGTTACCAAGGACTTTGACCGGATTTGATGCTATTTGGGTAATAGTCGATCGATTGACTAAATCTGCCCACTTTTTTCCAATCAAAGAGAACTACAGTATGGATAAGCTGACCAAGCTCTACGTGAAGGAGATAGTATCTCGACATGGAGCGCCAGTGTCTATTATCTCAGACAGAGATGGCAGGTTTACTTCGAATTTTTGGAAGTCACTTCAAGATTCATTTGGTACGAACCTTGACATGAGTACCGCTTACCATCCACAGACGGATGGTCAAAGCGAGAGAACCATCCAGACTTTGGAAGATATGCTACGTGCATGTGCGATTGATTTCGGGAATGGATGGGATGTCCATTTGCCCTTGATTGAGTTTTCCTATAACAATAGTTACCACGCGAGTATTAAGGCCGCACCGTTTGAAGCACTCTATGGTCGGAAGTGCCGATCACCCATATGTTGGGATGAAGTGGGAGAAGCTCAGCTTATTGGTCCAGACTTAGTCCGTGAGACGACTGAGAAGATTGCTCAGATTAAAGACCGATTGAAAGTTGCTCGTGACCGTCAGAAGAGTTACGCAGATGTGAGACGTAAACCCCTGGAATTTCAGGTAGGAGATAGGGTTATGCTGAAGGTATCGCCTTGGAAAGGTGTGATCAGGTTTGGTAAGAAAGGAAAGTTGAATCCTCGTTATATAGGACCATTTAAGATTGTGAAGAGGATTGGTCCTGTGGCATACAAGCTAGAATTGCCGCCTGAGCTCAGTAGAGTTCACCCTACTTTCCACGTGTCGAATTTGAAGAAGGGTTTGACCGATGAAACCACTGTGATTCCGCTTGAGGAGATTGAGATTCCAAGAGAGGACCGTGAGGTTAAGCGATTGAAGAAGAGCCTGTTGAAATCATGGATCATGAGGTTAAGCGATTGAAGAAGAGTCATATTCCTCTTGTGAAGGTTCGTTGGAATTCCAAGAGAGGACCGGAGTATACTTGGGAACGCGAGGACGAATTTAAACGCAAGTAACCTTCAAAACCGGAACTGGCAACTCGAACTAAATCCGGGACGGATTTCTAAATAAGATGGATGTGATGTAACCCCTGGTACTTTTCATAATACCTATTACTAGCCAAATATTTATTTTTCATACCTGAGACACATTAAAACTTTTATGCATGATTTATTGAGCTTGAGAAACGTGAGAAATATTGGAAACGAGAACTTTATCCCTTGATTGACCCAGCACAACCTAGAAAACTCGAATCGTATTGCATTTGCCAAATTATTTGAATTATTTTGAGTTTGCGAAAAACTCTGAAGTTTATGCTTGATTTTATTTGAAAAATTATTTCGTGAACAATGGTGCAAGTTTTGTAATTTTTCGAGTCCGTTTGCTATGTCGTTTGGACCCCGAAGCATTTATCGTGAGAAGTTTATTACTTTGGCAGTTATGGTCCCTTAACTTACCTCTTTTTCATTCACCTTACATTTTCTTTTATTACAAAAACCACCCTACACTTTTATTTAGTATAAATACCCATTAATACCACTTTTTCTTCATTTTCAATATAAAAACACACACACACTCATCACTACTCTCTCTCTCTCCCTTTGATATTTCGGCCGCCGCCCCTAACCGCCGGTGCACCAGCAGATTCCGGCCACTCGCCGAAATATTTTTCCGGCCACCTCATATTTTTACACCATCTTATAGATCGGGTTAACCCCGACACCACCGTACTACCCCCGCGACCCCAATCACCCATACGCGCCTCTTCGCGCCACCACCTACTGCCGATCACCACCGAGAGCTACTACCACCTCCCTTTTGCTTCTACCACCGGTAAAACACCACCCCCGCCACTCCTTTTTATAATTTTTGATTTTTAATCAAAACCCTAGTTTTGATTTTTGATTTAAATCCGATTTTGGTATTAAAACTTTTATAAAAATGATTTGATAATGTTTTTAAACTCAAAACTTGTGTGGGATCTCTTGTTCTTGTGACTCGGCCGCTACTCAGTTGACTCACCGAGACAACTTGCTTGACTCGGTGAGGGTTTTGATATTATGGTTTTGTTTGATGTTTGATGACGAAGGGGAGTATATTTTTTTTCTTGTTGTTGTTGTTATAGAGGGTCCGTTTGGTTTTGGGTGTGCTCGACAGCCGAGAACCACCACCATCGAGGCTTAGGGTGGTGGTGGGAATGATGTTAGTATTATTGTTGTTGTTGTTTTGGGTGTTTGGATTTGGAATTGGTAGTGTTTGGATCGGATTTGGCTTGTTTGGTTTGAGCCGAGGAGAAGGTGAGGCTCGGTTTGGATTTGGTTTAGTTTCGGGTTTATTTAGTTTTGACTTGGGTTTGAATTTGGAGTTATTGATATTGTTGTGGTGATTATTTTGAGTATCGGATAACTAGTCTCGGGATTATTATTATTAATAGTTTAGAAACGGTAAAATAATAATAAAACGGATAATAATAAAAATATGAAACCTAAAAACCAATTGTTATAGTTAAGCGGATTTGATATTGGACATGTTTCCGTATTATTGGATTGTGAGCTTGAATTGGACGTATTGGATTTACGGCCTTGGTTATTTGGATATTATGTACACTTTTGGTACACGAGACGGTAGGGTACGTTAGGCCCTATAGATCTTAACGTACCTGGAACCCGAACAATACAAAATGGTCGATAAAACCTAAACAACTAATGGACTACGCGAATAATATATCCAATCATATTAATAATATATTAAAGTTGTTTAAATAAAAGAGTCATTGACTCGGGAAAACATTATATAAACGGGCAGGTCATGCCGAAATTTTATAAAATTCTTTATAAACTATAAATTATTTTACCAAACATTATTATTTCAAAACCCTTTTTTTTATTTCAACGATACTTTGGGAAAATGGGTAAATCCGAAACTTGTTGTTTACATGTTATTATTTATTTAGTGTATCTTCATTTTCATTTCTTTTCTTTCTATTTCTTTTCGACGACTTTCTTCGAGATATTCTTTTGTCTTTCTTGCATATTTGGTCGTTTCGCCGACTTATTCCTTTCTATCCTTCCTCCGCACGAGACTTTTCAAAATCTATTTCTTTCAAATGCCATTGTATTAATAAAAACTTTTATTCAAGCATTGATTATTGAGATATTCGAGTATAGTTCTGAGTTATGCCGTTTATATTGATTAGGTTGTGCTGAGGTTCATTTGCTGTGACACATTATTGATTGGTTGCTATATCTCGTTTCCTGCTACTGCTATTGTTAAGGTGTGATTCATAGCCCCAATTTTTATATTTTAAATGTTTATAACCCATGGGGTGAGACACATGCTTTAAATGTTTTCTGAGCACAAGTATTTTTGGTATGCTTTCCTGATTGGTATGCTTTCCTGACGATGTGCTAAGTAGATTATCTTGCCAGACAAGACCCTCAGATCATGAGCCATTAATCACTTGCGAGTGAGCGCGAATATAGGGATATAGGCCTATAGGAATTGACCCTCCCACTCCTTTTGCCAGATAAGCAAATTGTGGTGTACTATATTCGATTTTGCTGGGTATATGGAAAGTACTCAGCCTTGGGGGCATTATTACATTATGAAATTTCGAGGTTATTTGTCGACTTATGGATATATATTGGTTAACGTTTTGCGTGTCATGAGCTTAGCATCATCAACCATATGTATGCACGTATTGCCTCTACATATTGGGTGTTACCTTGATTACCCTGGTATTTGCATTTGTTGCTTATATCGTATGATTAAAACCTTGTGCTCAACTTTATTATTTAAACCTATGGATTATACTCAACCTTTATGTTGACTTTTAAGCATGTGTTTCTCAGGTACTACTACTGCTATTAACCATACTTAGCTTGGAGCTCTATGATTTGGGCATGGTGGAGTGGCTTGGACGAAGGAGGTTTCTGTCAAGGCAACTTTATCACTTCTACTATCTTTATTTTTCATGTCATTCGTAAAACCTTAGCGTGTCTTTAATATTTTTCCGCTGTTAAACTTTGATATTTTCCATTGCTAAACTTTGATATTTTTCGCTACAAACTCTTTTTATTATTCCGCTGCTATTTGATAAAGAGTCTATGTACATAAAATGGTTTGTAATTCGAATGATGTGTTTTGAGGCACTTTTAAACGTCCCGTGTTGTGGTCGTTAGCTATAAATGTGCCTGGTTTCTATTTGCGTAGTGCCCCCAGCATGTCAGCTGCCATATTTGAGTTGGGGGTGCTACAACCATTGTGTCAAGTTTTGCCATTATTAGTCCGGTTTGTTTTTCTTTACTAAAAACATCCAACGTCCCTTCATCATTGACCATTCCCGCTTTTATCTGCATCTCCATTTCAGTAATTTCTCGTTCTCTTTCTTTTAACTCTCTTACATGCAATTCTTTTCCATTTGACTCTCTCCCCTTTTACAGCATCTCCCTCAGATGAAGTGATCTTGCATTAAGCACCATCTCCAGTAAGTTCATATGTGTAAGCAACTGATATCTAAAAAATTCAACTTCCATGCTAGTGATGCATTCTTTCCATATTCTGCATGCAGATGCATAATCCCGAGAATTCTTAAATGCTTTAAAATCCATGGTCATGAACCCTTTTAACTGTGTCTTGAGCTATTTAAATCCTACCATGCAATCACTTCCCTGTTCAATTTGCATTTCAAGTTGCTATGTTGTCTCGGAGTTTCCATTTGAAGGTTATAAAGTCCATTTTAGATCCGAAGAATGTCTCAAAAGTTCTAAGAAATGTTGAACCCCATAATGGTTGACTTGCTTCTGAGAGAGCCGCACATTGAATTTTAACCACTTCAAAATGTGCTAAACAATTTTCTTTAGAATGGATGGCTCTTTTCTCAACTTCAGACATCTTTCTCTCTTGTGAACCTGATTGATACATTTTATCTCCCCCATGATTGTTGCGATGTAATCGGAATAATCAAACTAAAATGTATAGTTGATATATCACACACAAAGGTCGAAATAGTGATTTCTGATTTTCCCTCCAAAATTAATTTTAAAAACTTTCTCACCCAAAATTTTGAAAATCACTATAAAATGCAATTCTAAGGTTACAAGAAAATTTTGAGTTTCAAAAATTTTGCCGCCAAATTTTATCGAAAAAATTTGAATTTTTACCTAAAAATTTGAATTTTGGGCCAAAATTTTCACCGTTATACCAAAATTTGAATTTCACGTAAAAATTGAACGTTTAGTCTCCTGTAAAAATTAAATTTTACTCAAATTTTCCTGCCAAAAAACTTTTTTATTTTTTTTAAATGACAATACTAAACTGATTTTGTAACTGTGAAATGAAAATGGATCTTGTAGACGATAAAGAAGTAAGATTGTGTTTTCAAAAGAATCTCTATCAATCGTTCACGATGTCACAATAACTAGCACGGTAGTTATGTCCACACGAACCCAAATAATCTCAAAAAAAAAAAAAAATCATGAACCATTGAAGCTCAATTAAAACCGTTGTCCAAAGTTTCACAAAATCCCAAATTTGTTAAAAAATTCAGACTTAGAAAAATACTAGTAGTACTAAACTCACTAATATCCAACAAACTAGCATAAAATGCAATCAGACCAATACCATATCATGAAGCCCAAAAGCAAACGTCCAGCCCACTATCAAGCATAATCACATGGCCCAATTTAACTTATCAGCCCAAGATGATCTGCCCTAAAATTATGGTATATAACACTCACTTTATCACACACTACCCTAATTTTACCCTATCTTAAAAAAATACGCAGTCAAAAAAATCTTTCCTCCTTACTCCTCACAACAATAGCAGCCACACATCAAACTCTTCCACCTAACTTCCTTAAAAGAAAACTTAACACCGATCGACCCTTGATTAAGATTAAATCCGAATACAAACTCAGTTAAACAATTGTACCCACTTCTTGCTTCCTTCAAATCAATGACATAATACACCCCTTTTGTTCACACTACTCCTTTCAGTTAGTGATAACCCTCTAATGATGTCTTAACGAACCAACAACGGCCACAGTTTCACGATCTTTGAGAAGGTCTAAGGTAGGTGCTTATAGATTTGTTGTTATCTGATATTGTTAAATGAACGAAAAGAAAGAATGAAACACTTATGTTTTGTTCTTTCTTTAGACGTGTTCGGATATACCAAAGAAGTATCGCTTATAACACGGTTCTGTGATGAGATTAAGTTGAAACTTATAAGATCTTTAAAAGATTGGTACTCGTGTTGAACTAAGACTGAGATCTAGAATAATGCATTTTTTTTCGTTAAGTTGTTTGGATGAGTGGCTGTTGTAGTAGATTGTTGATTAGAGGTAGGAAGGTGTTTGTTGTATCTGCTTTTCTCGTTCCTTTTTTTTTTTTTTTTTTTTTTTTTTTTTTTTTTTTTATGCGTAAAAAGGTATGGCTTTTTGCGTAAAAAACTTTTGCGTAACAACCTTTTGCTTAGAAAAATCTTTTGCGTAAAAACTATTAAGCATAAAACCTTAAGCGTAAAAAATTGTCTTTTGCGTAAAATGAGTTTCTTACGCGTAGAAAACTGCCTTACGCATTACTTTCCAAGTAATGCGTAGATCTGAAGAAGTTATGCGTAGCTTTTGCTCCTTATGCGTAACTTGAGGGTTTTATGCTTAAACTTAAGCGTAAAACGAGGGTTTTGACTTTTTGACCCCTTTTCAGACGAATTTTCCGATGATTTTTCCGATTACCTTTTTCCGACAGCTTTCTGACCACGTTTTGACCACAAGAATTCCGGCAAGAAAAGTCAAAGTACCAGTTTTGGACTGATGTAAAATATTGGATTGATAGACTTTTGATATTCTTCTGTTTGGACTGAAAAAGCAGTAAATAAGCTAGTAAAAAGCTGTAAATAAGCAGTTTGTCAATCTTGACTTTTTGGACCAAAATAAGCTTAAAGCAATCTGTTTGGGACAAAAGGACTGTTTGGTTCTTAAAGCAGTTTTGACTAAAATAAGCTTTAACGATAAGCAAAACAAAAGTAAAACTTTATGAAATAAGCTTAAGGATAAAATACGAAAAAATAGTATGAAAAGCTTTTGATAAGACTCAATAAGCATGAAATAAGCAAAAAATAAGCTACGAATAAGCACAAAATAAGGTAAAAAATGAGACTTTAAAAAACACAAAAAAACTTCTAAATCATCTTTTAGCTCTTGATACCAATTGTTGGGTCCTAAGTTTTATATTATTCCACACTTATGATTTATGTTTAGAGAGATGAAGATGTATTTTAGAGAGAGAGAGTACAAGAGAGGAAAATAAGAGAATTTCTTATTCCAAATGAACCAACCCCCTCTCAAATGAGAGGTTATAAAGTATTTATAGGCCATGTCTAGGGCAACTAATATCTTTCACATAATATCACTTATAGCCCTTAGATTTTGGCAAAACATGAAAAGTTAAACATAATAACATATAACTTAATAAAACTTAACATAAATAATAAACTAATGCAATCTATTACAAGACACATTGACTCGACAATGATCGTCACTTCAAGCGTTCCCAATAAAATTTTATGCAACCCATGTTTAAATGATAATATTTTAGAGCATGTATTATATAGACCATCCTAAGCATGGATCTAATGAATGACCGAAAAAGATACCACCATTCAAATATATAAATATCATTTAAAGACATCATGTCTCAAAATGACATACCATGAGTTAACAAGTAACACGTTAATCATGCAAAACATCATATACATAAAGAATGAAAATGTCATATAAATCATGTTAATATATAGTAACACGAAACATATAAGCATGCAGGCATCATAAATAAATAACCAAGGTTTACACATGAATCAATCAAATAGTTATCTTGGTTATGTTAAGATGTCCAATCATATCAAACAAATAAAATGTAAATGACACATGTATGTGTAATGCAAGAGATTTTAATCTTTGTGTTTGGAACCTACGGTTGAATGATCTAAAAGGTGACATCTTTAAGCATGTGTTACGCAAGTGATTTGGTCATCCAAGACCAAGAGATGAGTTTTTGTGTAATAATGGAATATGATAAGAACGTTCTCAAGAAAGCTCTTTGGAACATGAATATAAGTGAAGTTACCAACTTCAATAGATCTTGTGTATGCTCTAGAGATAGGGTTTGAACTAGGTTATGAGCAAGGTTTGGTTATGATGAATGCTTGAAAGGAAATAGACACATATAGTGTCTTTCAATAAGTAGAATTATTATGTGGAATAAAGTCATCATGCTTATGAAGACAAAAATGACAAGATGATGAGAAAGCTCTAGTTCATAGAACTTTCAGATGTTTATTTAAGATCATTAACCCGATGAGGTTTAATGAAATCTCATGTAACACAACCGTTCATGTTTCAAGGAGAGAATGATGCATAGGATATACAATATCTTTTTAACAGGATGAAAACTTAACGCATGATTTCTTAGGCATATTGTCTTCCAAAACATCATGTTTTCCTAAATGAAGATATGAATCCAAAGTGTTTGAATCGGATAGTCCTATCCTAAATATACCTGATCTCAAGATTATATTCACTAGGTGATGACAAGAGGAATTCACTCGAGTTTCTTATGTATACTCATCAAGAGTCATTGTTGCTCAGGCTGTATGAGGTTGGCTTTGAGATTGCATTTTAACATATGTTGTTAAGATGTTGATTTAAGGTTTAATGAAACTTATGCTAAATTTAAAAGTATTAACAATACTTTGACAACTTGTGAAAGTAGTACTACTTAAACCTAGGGTAACTGAATGTGAGCTTCATGCTCATTTGATGGTAAAGGTTCTAATCCTATAGGTGGTAAGATATTATTGAGTGTTTGTTCAATGTGCATTTGATTTGGTACGCGTGTTAGACGAAGGTCTGTTTGAGCAATGCACTTAACGGATTCAAATGATGGTAAGAATAGTGGATTGGTTGATCTAGGTGGTAGGTCTTCTCGTGTGTCTAACTAGGGATGACATAACATTCGTTTTGTTTGAGATGATTGTGTTATGGGAGTACTAGGTTTTAAGGATGTGAAAACAACAAGGATGGATACTAAGACTTGTGGTCCATAACTAGTGAGTGAAGTTCTTGAGGTTTTGGTTATGTTTGTAAAGCTTAGGGGCTGAGATATATCATAGAAGTGAATGAGATGATGGTGAATGAACAAGTGAACTTAAGTACTCAATGTTCAATGATGAAAACCTATTGTCATTTGTTTTATCCCTATTGATTGAGAGAGTGTTAGGATAAGTGTTTTAACATAAGTTTTTAAAATACTTGGGTGTAGATTCTTTCGGATGTGACTTTGAATGACTATAATCGTAAGTCAGATTTGCTTGAATATTTCGGACGAAATACTTAAGTTGTCAATCCTACTTTCTTGAAATTTGATAGTACTAAAGGATAGCAAGACTTGATAATACATCTATAACTTAAGTGTAAGTTATGACTTGATGTAAATCCTTATCGTCTTGAAGGATGACACATTACTTTCATGTTAACCAAGTGAGGTAACATATGTAGATACAAGACAATATCTATAGTCACAAGTTAGACTTGTGATTTTGACATTATATGTAATCTTTGTAAGTAACGAGTCCGGATTAGTTAGGAAGTTGTCAAGTCACCAAATAAGTGAAGCTAATGGATGAAGGATGAGTTAAGGATGGTTTTGTTGAAGCAACATGGTTTTACACTAATCCTAGCGGTTTTCCTAATAGGTCTAGATGATTCGGATGAGGTGTTAGATTTAGTCATATCAATATTTTGGTTAGCTAGAATTATAAGATTAAGAGAAGTGATGGTGACGATGTGAATTGGAAGTATGAATGTTGGTCAATTTATAAGAAGAACATGCTATGAAAAGTAGTGTTTGGATTAGATGTTGTTCCATACACATTTGGAAGTTCTTAATCATTTGGAAGAGTTCAAATCATTTGAAGTCAATCCAATGGAGTTGGGTGGAGTGAAAGACTAACTTATGCACTAAGTACTATGTGATCATGGAAGATAATGTTCCACAGATTTGGAGGAACCAAAGGAAAGGTTCCTTCCTTGTAATAGAAAGGTTCCTTCCTTGTAACAGAAAGGTTCTTTGGGTTAGTTTAGCCAAGTTTGAAAATTTGGCGGGAATGATGATCCTATTGTTTGAAAGTGTGCTAAGAGGGATCTTAGAATTAGTGATAAATACTAACAAGCATGTAGGAAGCAAGTTTGGAACCTAAGGATTACTAGAAAATTTCCAAAAATTCAAAGATTAAAAAGTTTGCTGAATGTCTGGAGGAACCAATCGACAACAAGGGCGGAACCAAGTCTTTGGTTCCGCCATATCCGTGGAGTCTCAGATTTGAGACAGAACACTTTTTGGCAGCAGTAAACTTTTTCTGATTTTCCAAATTTTTCCTAAAACTTAAGTAATTAATTAGTTGTAGGTAGGAAATACAAAAAATGCTGGTAAAAACATGCTTACCGATAGAGATCACAAGAGCGATCCTAACTTACACTTTTTAAGCGAAAAATGGAAAATAGCATAGCGCTAAAAAATTATCCCCTACAAATATTGTTAGTTCACACATAATCCACAGATATAATATCATTCTACAAGATCATAAAAACACAAAATAACACGGTTTCAACGATCAAATAGTTCAAGTTTCAAGTTGTGCCAAACACTCCTTAACAAAGGACATTTATCGACTTCCAAAACCCGTTCAAACATCCTAATAATACTTGGAACATATGCACCTAATTAGTTGTGATAGATTAAAACCAAAAACACATATTCTAACACATGTTAGCATATAGATCAAGCCGAGGATTATGATCTTACCATAAATGGAAATTAATCCAAACAGGAAAATTGATAACACCAAAGTGTTATCATCCAAATATGACATGGTTAGTTAACATGATCAAGCAAAGATGACTTTCTATCATATAGCACGACTCATTCATTAGACATCATAGTAGAGGCATATATATACCAAACACCATTTTACAAGACTACTATATGTTTAAAAATGTAGTGACTCATTTAGACACTTGACCATATTTCAAGATACTTAATTAGCATCACTCAATACTCATTCCTAAGTGAATTAAGCAAAATAATCACTTAACATATGCAAAGATGAAAATCTAAGACTATAAGTAATACAAAAGCAATTTATCAACTTGGTGCACAAGATCTAATCAAAAGTCCTATCAAACAAGCAATTAGAATATCAAGGCAAGATTGACACTTATGTATCACAGATAAGCAAGTGTAATTCCAACTTAAAACAAGCAAACAACATGTATGCAAAAAACTCAAACAAGTAGTCATATTAGTATAGCATAATTAGTGAAACATATTTCATATTATATTCTGCTTCAATGGTAATTTGATACATGGATCGTGCTCCAATTTAAAAACCATTTGTTTTGAAAATAAGAGCTACGAAGCTCTGATGCCAATTGTGAAATCGTAGAGGGGGGGGGGGGAGGTGAATATGTTTCCGTTTAAAAATCTTTAAACTTGTTGTATCAAATATAGTATAAATCATTGTGTCAAGTTTCGCCATTATTAGTCCGGTTTGTTTTTCTTTACTAAAAACATCCATATGACAAATTTTCGATCAAGCTTGTTGTAATATGAGAAATGCTAATAATAGTCTTATGACTAATATAAAGCATATGATATAACAAGTTGTCACACAAGCATAAACATCAAGTCACAACACAAACAATAATATAGTGCAAGTATAAAAGTAAAACAATGAGTAAAAAGAAAGAGCAAACCGAACACGAGGATTTATAGTGGTTCGTTCATGAATCTCCTTTCCGACCTACTCCACTCCCCGAGTACCCAACTCGAGAGTTACTTAACTAGATCAACAAGCTCCCTTCTTGGCGGAGAAAACCTTACAATCGTCGCTTACACTTTTTCCGGTACAAAGCTAAATACCGGGTTCTTTTACAAGGGTACAACCACTCCCGCTAGTTCTTTTACAAGGGTACAACAACTCCTGGTAGTTCTTTTACAAGGGTACAACAACTCCTGATATGTTTTGTGGCCTAACATAGAAACCTTGTGTTTTATAGCACAAACACATAAACCATCTAATCTATAATAATGAGTACAATGATGATCCAAGACATAAATGTCTAATGGATATGAATGACTAATCTAAAAGAACTTCCATTGATAGAAAGCCTTCAATGGATGAAGATCACAAGTTCTCTAAGCTTGTTGTGATGAATCTTCATGTATGTATACTTGTGGCGGATGATGAAGGCAAGATCTCCAAGCTTCTTTGGTGGATCAAGATGTATGATATGCTTACAACAAAGATGAATGTTAGAAGCATTATGATCATGATGATAAGGGTGATTAATTGTGTTTTCTACATGGTTTTCTATTGATCTTAGATGTATGCAAAGTGTAGAGAGAATGTATGTTTTTCATCAAGTTGTGAGAAAACCATGGATTCCTATATGTAGGTAAACTACCAAAGACATAAACCATATGCAAAAACCATGAGCTACTTTACAAAACTAACAAAGATCTTACACAATCTTTCCAAAGTCAACTACAACATATCTTACAAAATCTATGACATATCTTACAAGATCTATGACATATCTTACAAGAATATTTGGAAAGATATACATTCTAGAATATGATGATCCATGTGATGGTGTAATTATATACTTTCTATTTTGATAAAAATGTATATGAAAGTAAACTTGTAAAGTTATTAGAAAATGTATTAACTTGCTATATGATATTTAGTAAGTTACTAAAAATGTTTGATGTACTTATGTTGTTATAAGACATATTTTTATAGATTGTAAACTTACTAAAATGTATTAACTTGCTAATGATATTTAGTAAGTTACTAAAAATGTTTGGTGTACTTATGGTGTTATAAGACACATTTTTATAAATTGTAAACTTACTAATATTACCTAGACACCTAATGTGGCACTTATTCTTTTTTCTACCTAAAGTGCACTTTTATACCTAAAATACTTAAAGGCTCTAAACGTATTTTAAACATTCTAAATGGTTGGTCAAGGGGTTTGATCATGATGCAACATAACAAACATGTACGAACCTGTGTTGTAGCATACGAGGACTCGAGACGTCGAGAGGTGTTGAATGTATGTTGAGACAAAATATGATTACAAGTAACTTGTACTTTTTCTGTTATGTATCAAGTTATACGTTTGTCATTAATCAAAACAAACGAGACTGTGTAGATTAAATATCGTAATATTTGCACTAACAATCTCCCCCTTTTTGATGATGACAAAATATGTAAACGTGATAGATAGTAAAATGTAAAAAGTTACTTGTGTTCGTATAACTTACTTGTATTCGCAAAACCTTCTACACCTTCTACATTTCCTTCTCCGTTTACACTCTTCTCCCCCTTTTTTCGAAACAAAAAGGGTGTGTCCTTGGAGTTAACTTCATGTCTCCCCAAAATGGCGAGCTTGCATCATCCCTAGTGAAGTTTAGTCCTTAACTCCAATTTCCTAAGATTGTTGCGTCCCTTAGGTTGTTAGCGGATCCATGGATCAAATTAAGTTCCTTAACCTACATCAAGGTTAGTGTTGTACAACATAAAAATTATACGAAAAATGCATGATGAATGAAATGCATGTTGGACTATGTTGACCTATCTCCTTCTTTTTGTCGAAACACAATAGTGTGTCGAAGAATGAAAATAAAGATGAATGCTTGCATGCTTTCCCTTGATTGTAGCTCCCCCTTGATCAATACTCCGCGTTGCTAGGGTCCCAACGTATATGACACAAGAAATAAGAAAGCTACAAAAAACAAAGGTTAGTACATGATTTTCTCCCCCTTGATCAATACTCCCCGTTGCTAAGGTACCAACGTATATGATGCAAGGATGAAGGATCCTACAAAATAAAAGTTAGTGTAAGACAATAATTGTCCTATAATGAGTATGTGCTATATAACAATGCGTGTGTATGACGCGTTCTATAAATGCTTGACGGAAGCTCCCCTTGCTTTAGGGCGTCAATATGAACCTACAAAACAAATATTAGTATACTAGAAGCTTTATTAGTAGACACGTATATCATATACAACCAAGTGTATAGATGATGAAATATGAGTGTTTGATGGATATTCCTCCAACGTTAAGAAGCACCTATAACGAAAGAAGGAAAATAATCGATGCAAACATCATCCTTAGATGAGTATGCTATATACGAATAAGTATATATGATGAACCTACAATGAAAAGATTAGTGCAATATTTTTCATCTTAAAGAAAAATAAGAATAATAAGATGTATTCTTCTAATAAGAAATACAATAAAAGAAAAATGTGAATATAATATGATAAAATCCTATAAAATAAATCCTAGAAGGAAGATATGAGGTAAAGTTGAAATATTAAGATTTAAAGTGAGTGGTGCTAGTGTTGGTGTTGGTTTACTAGAAGAACTCATGTGGTGATAACTCGGTAGAGGATTCAAGATTGATAAAAGTAAGTTTTCGCTAATTGATGGTGGTGAAGATTAGTGAAAGTGATGATGATAACTTAGACAACAATTTAAAGAATTAGAAACTCAAGTGTAATTGTGAAAACGTAGATGACTATATTAAAGAATTAGAAACTCGTATGTATAGAAAATGCTACAACGAATAAAGATTGAACATATGGACTTATGCAATCTAAAATTCACAACTTAAAGGGATAAAGGAGTACGACTTACGTAATGTTAAGAGAAAAGGAAAATGTAAATGGACATTGATATTCAATGATGGCTACGGGTTATGATTTGATCGATTAGGATTGACGCTAATGAAAATGAAATACGTTTAGAAATAATGACCTATATCGAAAGACAATGGATGAAAGAGTACTAAAATGGTTTAGTTCTACATGACTTTTAACGACATTATCATTTACCAAAGATAATGTATCATGCCATAATGTTTGCTTGAATGGATTCAAAAAGAAGTGAAGACAATAAGCACCTAGGAACAAACATTTCATAAGAAAGGAATAAAAATACGAAGAACCTATATGAGGATGAGAATGACATTATGAGATGGGAGAGTGTTGGTTAAACCGATGTATTGAGAAAGTGTTGGGAATGACAGGATTAATATATCGATTGCACTTACAATGACATGCATGATATGTGTTGAGTACGAAAGGATGAGATCCTATGATGGTGTTCTAGAAAATGAAGTTGTGAAGTACTAGTTTAAGAAAGATCCTAGACTCCATTAGTTGTTGGTTGTGGAGATGAAGAACTTTGTCAAACACACGATGTGTTTTTCACTTGATGAGATATTGGTACAAACTAGTGAAGTTGGGTTAAAAAGGCTTGAAACACTTGTGGTTTTGTGAACCTATTTTAACTAAATGGTGTGTACCTATGTGTTGGTATTTTAGGGTGCGAGAAACATGAGTAGATGTTCTTCAAATATATTTTGACAGAATACAAATATGTGAATGAATTTCTCTCCGCCTTAATCGGTGGACATCCAACATATTGTGTAATGCATCGTATAAAGAATGACGATAAAGTGTTTGGGAGGTTGAAGGTTAATGAAAGCGATAAGCTTAGTAATGTTTTTGCGGATGTTGGTTAGCATACAACGAACTTCATCCATGAAGTCACGTAGCTCTTCTCTATCAATGCGAGATGATCGCATGAGGAGGCATGTGGTTTTCTCAGAGGAGGTGGAAAGGTTTCGAGTATTGTTATAGCTAAATAGTGATGGAAGTGATTTTTGGAAAGCGGAAGCTATAATGCGTTTTGGAAAGAGGTCGATTGAAAGATACCCAAACACAAATTTCAAATCTCTAAAACTCAATCCTATTAGTATTAAAACTATATGCAAGTGAAGGGATTACAGTTATGCGAGATGAGCATATAAAAGCTAGAACGAAGTCAGATGGCAAATGATTAGTTCTCAATCCACTAAAACAAATTTGTTAGTGAGAAGAGATGTCAACAAGATAGAAAAAAAATTATCTTATTCAAACAACACATTCGACAACTAAATATAAAGTTACCGCATAGCATCAAGACAAACCATCATATTACGAGAGAGCATGACATTGTTTGAGACACTTCATTGTGAAGTTGTTTTGTTGTTTAGGTTTAGACATTTAAGCATACTAAACCATTAATTAGCATAATGATCTATGTGATTAATTAGTAGGATAAAAAGACTTCTAAATGTTAATCATACCAAAACCACATTGACAAATTATAGGTGCACACGGTGCAAAGAAATAGTGTGACAAGGACACAAAAGAAGCAAGACGAAAGATATATGTAAGCTATGTTTAAAAGATAACATTTTGGAGCATGCATCATTAAAACATCCTACGTATATATTTAATGAGTGTCAACAAAAGACAAGAGCATTAAAACATAGATACAAAAGAATCATGTATCAAAATTACATATCATAAGTTAACAAGTAACAAGTTAATCTTGCAAAGTATCATACAAATCATGTTAACATTTAATTGCATGAAACATATAAGCATGCAGACAAAACCTTTCCAAGGTTTACATATTAATCAATCAAATAGTTATTATGTCAAGATACCCAATCATATCAAACAAATAACATTTAATCGACACATATATGTGTAATGCAAGTGATTCTTAATAAACTAAAGAAAAACTCAAATCTACTTCTTGTTTGAATAATATTTCTAAGACAAGATAATTAATACATGATTTAATGAGACTCAACTATATTTAATAAAACTAAGGTGATGAAGATGTCATGTTTTATATGGAAATTTAACAAATATGTGTCAACAAATTTTAATCAATGTAATTAATTTATATGATAAAACGACTTCTAAATGTTTATCATACCAAAAGTACTTTGACAAATTATAAGTGCACATGTAGTGAACAAATAGTGTGACAAAGAAACAAGATGAAAATTTGTTGGGTCCTAAGTTTTATATCATTCCACACTTATGATTTATGCTTAGAGATATGAAGATGTATTTTAGAGAGAGAGAGTCCAAGAGAGGAAAATAAGAGAATTTCTTATTCCAAATGAACCAACCTCCTCTCAAATGAGAGGTTACAAAGTATTTATAGGCCATGTCTAGGGCAACTAACATCTTTGATTGATGCTAAACAGTCAACTAAATTGACCAAGTAAATGGTCAACAAAGTCAAACTACCTAGATCAATGCTCCGGGTAATATAGGGAACCGGGTCGTTATATCCCGACGAGGTGTGAATTGTACTTTAGCGTGCTTGTGATTGGGTGAATTTCACAGGAAAGAGTTATGATGAGGATTATTTAAGAATTATGAAGGGAAATAGCTTAGGAAAGCTATGCGACTGATTACGTGAATTCAGATTGAGAAGAAACGAGCTAAAACCTAAAAAACGTACGTTTAAACTGAAAACGGGTACTGACGTACGTAAGAAAAAGTGAATCTGATTAAATAAAAAGGCTATGAATATGAAAATGATATTTTTACAAACCTAATGATTAAAGAAAATTATTGGAAAATTAAAATTATTTTTACAACTAATTAATTAATTATTATTAATTAAAAACTAATTTAAACTATTTAATAATACACTAATAAATAAGAAAATGTCAAATAAGCCTAGAAAAATAAAATAATGACTTAGAAAAATCAAAAATATTATAAAACTTATTTTAAAACTAGAATTATATTTTTCACACTATTTATCTAATTATTATTAATTAATTACTAATTTCTAATTACTTTTTAATTATCTAAATTACCCTAAATTATTATTAATTATGAAATTACTCTAGAAAATAGAAATTAATAACTAGAAAAATCTAAAATAACTAAAAACTAATATAAAAATTAAATTTATATTTTTCTGACTTTTAAATTAATTATTATTAATTATTAACTAATTATTAATTACTAAAAAACTAATTTAAATTATAAAAACTACCAAATAATAAGAGAAAAATCTGAAAAAATTACTAAAAATATTTGAAGCTATAAGAAACCTAAGAAAATATAAAAATGAAAATAGCTTATAAATAAGCTGAAAAATAAGCCAAAGGGCTTAAATAGAAGCTGTCACTTCTATTAAATTAGGCTTTTTTGGAATTTTCTTTTACAAACTTGTTTATATACTGAAGTTGGACAACTTTTGTGAAAACACTTTGATTGGGCCCAGTGAATAAGTACTTTAAGTGCTTATTGTCTTGACAGTTGACTTTGGTTGACCAAACTAGGAAATAAGCTTAAATGAGCTTATGTGGGGCCCACAATGATGAAATTAAGTTCAAACAAGTTACTTGGTCAGGAATAAGCAAGAACGTGTCAACTAAGCTCACTGATTAAGCCAAAAATCCAAAATAAGCACTTGGAGGACTTGTATTATACACAGAAATGGGACAGAGTTTGGTGCTTTCTAGGGGGCTCACAAGGGTGAATAAGCTCAGGAGCTTGCTCAAACTTGGAAGATGGCCAGGAGGGGGGTTGAAGGAACAAAAAATTAGGGTGTGGGACCCACTGAGTGGGCCTGTAGCACCTTAGCAAGGGTGGGTGATGGTGACTGTGTGGTGGTGCAGTGGAGGTAACTCTCCCTGCAGGTGTGTTGGGAAGGTTGTGGGGTCCACACAAAAATAAAGTGATAATTGGACTCAATAGATTAGTTGGGGGACTACCATTTCGTAAAAGCTCAAGTCCTAAAAGTAAACACAAAAATCTAAACAATTCCTTGAAAAAATGGTTTTTCTGCTCAAGGTGAGATTTGACTTTTTGATATTCAAGCTCAGTTTGACTAATGTGAAGTTCTAATGGATCCTACTGATTTGATATGTTGAAATAGGCTACAAGTTAACTAAATTAGGCTACAATATTTTATTGTGAATTGAAATGATGAGATTACATATCCTAATCCCGAACAGTTAACTAATAATGAACCTAGAACCTTGATTTTGACTTTTTGCCTAATGAGAACTGAATTTTATGGTTTTAATAGCCTACCTAAACCTAATGTACCCTGTAACAAGCACAAATAATCTGAGAAACTCACTTATGCTCAGTGAGTTACACTGAACCAAACACCCCCTTAAATAATTGTTTTGATAATTTTCAAAGGGTTCCACAGATTCAAACCATAAAAGTGATTTACAAGGTTATATTATGATATATTGATCTGAAATGAGTACCTAAGCACCAATATTAATAACAAAAACCTACAAATCAAAACTAGGCTATATAAGCAGTGATATATGAAATACTGATCAATAAGTGGTTTAACAAACTAGTATATGAGATTAAGCAACAATCCAACTAATAAACGCTAAATGAACATGAAAATACAGAAATGATCAACTAAATAGCAAGCTACAGTGATTATGCAAAAAATGAGTAAATTGCTTACAATTGTCCTGTGTGATCCAAAATCAAGAACTATGAACCAAAACCTGTCCTAATGCCTCCCATGAGGCAACTAAACCAAGATAATCCAATAACACCCTTGTTCCAATGCTTGTGCCACCTTTTCACTAATTTCTCATTTTCACAATATTTATTTGCAATTTATTTGTATTTTTGTTTTTATGAATTAAACTAATTCTAATGTTGAGGAAACTTATTAAAAAAATAAATAAATAAATAAATAAATAAATAAATAAAAACTCATAAAACACTTATATGAGCTTAATTGATCACCACTCAACAACTTTTAACAAGTTTAGAGCTAAATGAGATTTTAAAGTGAAAGTTGCATAAAGTTGGATTTGAAATGATAAACTGAAATTGAAACTGAAAATATGTTTAGAATACACTGATATTGCTAGAAAAAGTACTTCAAAGCTTTAAATTACAGTAGATAAATTAAAATTACAATATTCGACATTAGCTACACTAAGTTACACTAGATACTTCTCTCTCTTGCTTCCCTTTGCTTATATAAGTCATCTGTCAGCTTTTGTGGGTCTACAGGGTTAAATCCCACTTGTTTCTAGATCTTTTTGATGACTTTTGCTCCCTTTTCAATTTTGGCGGGAAAGAGATCAAGTAACTCAGTTGGGTTGCTTGGATTGTAGGGGAGGCTAGGGGGACAAGGAAAGGTGTTTGTGAGGTGGAGGTATGGAATTTGAGTGGTTTGTAGTATCTCCCACGTGAGGAAGAAGAAGAACCAGGGGTGGGATTTGACTTTTTTGACCACTTGATTTTTTAAAACGGTTCTAGTATAGTATTGGGCTGGGTAGTGGGCTTTGGTGAAACTGGGTAAAGGGATTGGGTTATAGGATTTGGATTTTAAGGTATTCAAGGTCCGGTTGGTTAAATGGTATTTATCACAAGGACCAAAATTGTAACATCTGAATTTTTGAGGGGCCTATTATTTCAAATTCCCAAAGTATATTCAAGGGACCCCTTCTTGCCATATGTGATAAACCAAGGACCACAAAAATCAATTTTCCATTTTTGAACATCCAGGGACCATTTTTGCCAATTTTGAAACTTGGGGGACCAATGTTGTCATTTTTGAAACTTGAACTTTAAAGGATTAATTTTGACAACCTGTGAATCCCCAAGGACCTTTTATGATATTTTTCCATATTTTGAATAACCAGGGACTAGTTTTGACATTTTATGAAAGTTGGGGGCTGAAACTGCCAATTTTGCAAACTTTGTTCATTTTTTTTTATCTTTTTTTACTCATTTTGAATCTAAAACATATAAAACACAATCCCTGAGATATTTTCAGTATTTTGATGCTCATTTGAGTGTTTTTGGATGTTTTGCAGTTCAGATTTGACCAAAAATGATGAGTGTTTAAGCATTCATCAATCCCCCACACTAAACTATTGCTAGTCCCTAGCAATCTTTTGAGAAAAATTAATGGATTTGAATCTCTTTACCAAAAGCCATTACTTCTGGAGTAGCCAAATGTTTTAGTTCAAGTAAGAACTATGGTACACTGATAACCATGTGATTTTGAGCAAACCACCAGCTTTCAACGGTTTTGATTTGTCTTTACCGGAAGCCGTTTGCTTCTGGACTAGCCAACTCTTGATGGACACAGTCAACATCTTGGTGAGTTGATTACCAATTATGGTTTTCCACTGCCTTTACCACAAGCCATAATCTTGCGGGCTAGCCAACTCTTTTACTTTTTAGGATATGGAGAGTTGAATTCCATACAATTTTTGGCAAATTGCAAACCATCAACGGATTTGATATATCTTTACCAAGAGCCATTTGCTCCTGGATTAGCCAATCCCTTTGTCGGTTAGACATGGCAGACTGATAACCACAAAATTTTTTTTTTGAAATAAAGTGAATTTTTTTTTTTTAATTTTAGGCCAAAAACGGGGGTACTAGAAAGTACATTGTGATAAAATTCGCTAGAATTCCCCCCCCCCCCCCCACACACTTAGAATTGAATATTGTCCTCAATATTCAAAGTCCTGGCTATTATGCCGATTCTTTGAACGTAAAAAGGCAATATTCTAAGCTAACTGTGAAAATACTATTTTTCACTTTATTTATATATACATACAAACACACATTTTATATATATATAGAGAGAGAGAGAGAGATATACATATATACATTACAAACAGCAGGGGACGGCCACTCCCCCACACTTGGTTGTTAGAAAGTAGAAAGAAATCAGAGATATGGGTGAAAACCCATATTGTGCTACTGTTTTTGTTCATCGAGTCGCTAGCTTGACTCGATCCCCGAATTCAATTGTCCTTGGGGAAAGTTTGGAGATCCGGGACAACCATGGATGGTATGTCCTCTCCAAAGTAATGTTTCAAACGATGCCCATTCACTTTGAAATTTGGACCGTCATTTTGAGATAACTCAACGGTGCCATAAGGATAAACCTTTGCGATAGTGAATGGGCCAGTCCAACGGGTCATTAGCTTTCCCGAGAAGATCTTGAGTCTAGAGTTGAAAAGAAGGACTCGATCACCAACGTTAAAAACGCGGTTTTTGATTTTGGAGTCATGAATCTTCTTTGTCTTTTCCTGATAGATCAAAGAGTTATCGTAAGCTTGATCACGAAGTTCATTTAATTCATTCATTTGAACTTTACGATGATCACCCGCAGTTTTGAGGTCAAAATTTGCATGCTTGTAGGCCTAGTAGGCTTTGTGCTCAAGCTCGATCGGAAGATGGCATGCTTTCCGGTACACAAGCTTGTAAGGCGTACACCCGATGGGTATTTTGTAAGCCGTACGGAAAGCCCAAAGTGCATCATCTAATTTATCCGACCACGATGCACGATTTTCACCTACAGTTCTTTCCAAGATTCTCTTAATGCCTCGATTGGAAACTTCTACTTGTCCACTTGTTTGAGGGTGGTACGCAGTAGAAATACGGTGAGTTACACCATACTTTTGCATGACTTTATCAAATTTGTCATTACAGAAGTGCGTACCATGATCACTAATAATAGCACGTGGAGTTCCAAATCGAGCAGAAAGAGCTTTCAAGAATTTCACAACAACTCGGGCATCATTTGTGGGTAAAGCTTTCGCTTCAACCTATTTTGACAAATAGTCAACAGTCACGAGTATGTACTTATTTCCATGAGATGATGGAAATGGCCCCATAAAGTCGATGCCCCATACGTCAAAGATTTCATAAACTTGAATTGCATTTTTAGGCATTTCATTCTTTTGTGAAATATTTCCGTGACGTTGACAAGCGTCACAGGATTTGACCAATTGCTGGGTATCCTTGTAAATCGTGGGCCAGAAGAAACCGGAGTCAAACACCTTTTTGGTGGTGTAGTTTGGATTATGGTGGCCCCCCGTGGGACCAGCATGGCAAGCCTTGAGAATATCAATGGCTTCCTGACCATAAACACACCGCCTGATTATTTGATCCGCACAGATTTTGAAAAGGTAGGGGTCGTCCCAGAAGTAATGATTTACATCTTTAAAGAATTTATTTTTTTGTTGGGACGACATCCCTTTCCTTATAAAGTTACCCGCATGGTAATTTGCAAAGTCTGCAAACCATGGGGTAGTCGAATCTCCACGAAAAGAAACCACATTGAGGGTTTTGAGAGGAAATGTTTCATTTATTTCCTTTTTCTCAGAAACATCCTGATGAGGGTTTTCTAGACGGGACAGATGATCGGCAGCCAGGTTCTCAGCTCCCTTTTTGTCACGTATAATGATGTCAAATTCTTGCAGGAGGAGAACCCAACGGAGCAACCTCAACTTTGCATCTTGTTTTGCAAAGAGATAGTTAAGAGCCCAGTGATCCGTGTACACTATGCATTTGGTTAAGATCAAGTACGGCCGAAAGTTTTCAAATGCATATACCACAGCCAACAATTCTTTTTCTGTTGTGGTGTAATGAGCTTGAGCTTCGGTAAAGGTTTTGCTTGCATAGTGTATAGGCTGGAAATACTTTGTTTTTCATTGCCCTAAGACGGCACCTATGGCAAAATCACTAGCATCGCACATAAGTTCAAATGGAAGGTCCCAGTCGGGAGAAACTAAGATGGGTGCTTCTGTAAGTTGTTTTCTTCAGAATTTGGAAGGCTTCAATGCACTCATCGGAGAAGATAAATGGAGTTTCTTTTTCAAGAAGTCGGGTCATGGGCCGGGATATTTTTGAAAAGTCTTGAATAAATCTACGGTAAAAACCGGCATGACCCAGAAAACTCCGAACACCTTTTACAGTCGTAGGATGAGGTAATTTTGCAATGACATCGACTTTTGCTTTGTCGACCTCAATCCCGTTTTTAGAAATTTTATGGCCGAGGACAATTCCCTCTTTGACCATAAAGTGACTCTTCTCCCAATTTAGACACAACTTTGTTTCTTCGCAACGTTTGAGCATGTTGCCTAAATTGGAGAGGCATGATTGGAATGAATTCCCAATGACCGAGAAGTCATCCATAAAGACCTCCATAGTTTTCCCGATCATGTCGGAAAAAATGGCCATCATGCACCTCTGGAACGTTCCTGGAGCATTACATAAACCAAATGGCATGCGTTTATAGGCGAAAGTTCCGTAGCGGCACGTGAAAGTGGTCTTTTCTTGATCCTGCGGATCAATGGGAATTTGGAAGTAACCCAAGAAACCATCAAGGAAGCAATAGTACTCCTTCCCCGCTAATCTCTCGAGCATCTGATCCATAAAGGGCAGAGGGAAGTGGTCTTTGCGGGTGGCGTCATTTAACTTGCGATAGTCAATGCATACACACCAACCCGTAACCAATCGAGTTGGAATCAACTCGTTTTCCTCGTTTGTGACAACAGTAATGCCACCCTTTTTTGGAACGCAATGGATGGGACTAACCCAAGGACTGTCCGAGATAGGGTAAATCAAACCGGCATCAAGAAGTTTTAAAACTTCTTGTTTGATGACCTCATGAATTTTTGGATTTATCCTTCTTTGTTGTTGTACTTCCGGTTTAAAGTCGTCCTCCATTAAAATCTTATGCGTACAATATTCTGGGTCAATACCCTTGATATCGGAGAGTCTCCAAGCAATCGCTTGTTTACGCAACTTTAAAACCTTTATTAGAGCAGCTTTTTCCTCATCATTTAAATCTTTGGCAATTATGACGGGCAATTTATCATCATCTTCCAGAAATGCATATTCAAGATGAGGCGGCAAGTCCTTAAGTTCAACCTCGGGAAAGTCATCAGTTTCTTCAACATAACTGACTTCCTCATTATGAAGTTCTTGTGACAGAACAGGAAGAGGAGAGGGATCTTCATTAAGAAGCTTCTCGAGGAGAAGAATATCCCTCTCGGGGTCAATCTCTTGGTGATCAACTCCACCAGGAACTGAATCACTTTTGAGAAAGGCCTCAATTTCTTCTAAGATGAAATCACTCCCCTAAAACGGATTGAGGGGAGGAGAAGAATTGGCAATTATGGGATGAGAAGATGGAGTGAGGTTTTCACTCGAAGAATTATCAGTGAAGCCAAGAATCTCTTGATCGTACTCCTCAGCAGCAACATCAATAACGTCTATTCGGTTTACCGACTTAGAATCATAATTGGAGGAGTACCTCGAAGTTTGGTCGAGGTTGAAAGTGATGGCTTCAGTACCCACACGCAGAGTGATTTCTTGATCAAAAACATCGATAAGAGCACGGTCGGTTCTAAGGAATCCCCTTCCAAGAATTAGAGGGACCCTTGAATCGGCATCAAAGTCAACAATCACAAAATTTGCCGGAAAATGGAACTTTCCCACTTTAACGAACACGTCCTCATCAATGCCGAGGGGACGAGAAATTGATCGATTGGTGATTGGCTCCAAACGGTCAACCTAATTGACCAAGTGAATGGTCAACAAGGTCAAACTGCCTACAGTCAATCTCCGTGGAAGTATAGGGGTTTCCCCGGGTCGTTATGTCCCGACGAGGTGTGGATTGTATTCAAACGGGCTTGTGATTGGGTGAATTTGGACAGGAAAGGGTTTGTAATTGATTAAACTACTGATTTATACAAAGAAATAGCTTAAATAAGCTATAATAACAAGACTGTAAAATTAGAAAACCCAGAAACATTTTAAACCTAAAAACGCGAACGTTCAGTTTAAGTTTACGAGAACGTACAAAATAAAAAGTGAAATCTGAAATCCAAAAACCCTTAGGAGGTAAAAATGACTTTTTCACAAACCTAAGGATGAAAGAAAATTTTTAGAAAAACAAAATAAATTTTTACATTAATTAACTATTTAATATTACTTAAATACTATTTAATACTAATTATTAATATTTAAATAACTTAAATACAATATAATATTATTTTAATACTAGAAAAATGAAAATTAAAATTCTAAAATTATAAAATAACTAAAAAAAAATTTAAAATTAAAAATATATCTTTTTGTCTTTTTGTGGATTTTATATTAATTAATTACTAATTATATTTAATTAAACTAATTAACTAATTTTAAATTATTAATAATACTTAAATGACTTAGAAACTTATAGAAAAATTTATAAATCTAATTAACCATCACAGGAATCCTAAAATATTATAAAAAGTTTCTAAAAATTATATTTAGACTATTTTACTAATTATTACACTAAATATTAATTAATTACTAATTAAACTAATTAAATTACAAAAATTAGAAGATGAACAGTAACAATTCTATAAAAATTTATAAAATTATTTTATAACATATAAAAGCTAGGAAAAATATAAAAACTAGGGTTTGCTTAATAAAAACTAATTATGCTATTTAATACTTAAATATTAATTAATAATTAATAAAACTAATATTAAATCTAATAAATACTAAATGACAATATAAAAATTTGGAAAAATTTTTAAAGATACCTTAAGATAAAAGAAAATTAAGAAAAATGTAAAAATGCAAGTTACTTAATAAAAATATTAAAAGGAAAATTAAAAAGATAAATAATATTAAATAGAAACTATCACTTATAATTAAATTGGTTTTTCTGGATTTTTCTTTTTGGAAAACTATTATACTATTGAAAATGAAAAACTTTAATGAAGACAAAAGTCTAGGAACTTCAAAATAAGCAGATGTGAAGCTAATGAGCTTATCAGTCAATACTAATAAGCTTATTAGGACTTTGCTTAATTTGAAAAAACTACCACATGATGTCTTAAGAATAAATAAGCTACAACAGACCTAAAGGAACTTTGAAATAAGCAAAATTAAGGAGGAAAGCACAAGTAATAAGCTGTTAAACAAAGAATAAGCAATCCCACAAAGCCACAGACCAAACAGGCCTTAATAGGCCAACTGTAGCCCTAGGTGGGGCCCACAGAGATGATCAAGGGCCAAAGGAGAGGCTTGGTATGGTAAGATGGGGTGGAGAGCTTCAAAATAATCCAGGACTAAGGGCATGGGGTCCAATAATGAGCTCTGGGGATGCCATTGAAGATGGCATCTTGGGACTGTGTGGTGGTGTAGGGGAGGTCACTCCCCCTGCAGGTGTGTTTGAGCATTTGTGGGACCCACACAAATATTCACAAAAATAAAATGGAAGTGAGACATCAAAGTTTAGCTGGGAAACTACAAGTCCTAAAAATTTCAAGCCTTGAATCAAAACACAAAATTCTAAATAACTCCCACAAAAAGTGGGATTTTCTGCTAAGGGTGAATTTTGACTTTTAGAAATTTACTTGCAACTTTGACTAAAGTGGATTTCTATGGATCTCTACTGATCATTAAAGATATAATAAACTGAATTGAAGCTAAATTGGGCTTGAGATATTACTTATGAGCTAAAGTGAGGGTTTGTGGAACTCAAAATCCACACAGTGGACTGTGGGTATGATTGTTTGTGGAGTTTGTTAGACTCCTTGGACCGTTTTGAGCACTAGGGTTCAACAATAACAATGATAATAACATGCAGCGGAATAAGAATAAATCAAAGTTATTGACACAAAGTTTTTCACCATCATCACCTCCAATTATTATTTGATCAGAATAACAACATGTTACCTATTGTAACAAGGATCTAAGACACCTCAGACCTTAGAGGATTCGAACAACTCTAACTAGTTCTAGACGTTTATAGTTTACACGCCCTAGAACACACACACATACCTTTCTAGTCGACTACATTGTGAAAGACATATGAAAACTTGTACCCTACGTCTCTTTATATAGAGAGATATTAGGGTTTGCAAAGAGATAAGAATAAAACTAAATACAGAATATTATCAAAATCGTTTCTTCATAATAGAATATTTCCTGTATCTTTATTCTTTGTAGCTTTCTCTCTTTGTCATCTTTAGCCCTTCTTGTTTCATTCTTTTATTTATTTTGTCACATCAAATCTAGAATCCCAACATTGTTTGATGATTTTGACTATTGAAACTGATGGCATAGAGTCTTGTGGTTATTAAGACCTAAAAGAACTAATGAAGCATGTCATGAACACAAACAACAACAAAGAACTCCCTGAGTCCTCCAAACAGTATGAACCAAACACTCCCTTAGGAACCTATTAAAGCTTTTTATGAAGCAGATACTTGATCTAATCCAAGAGTTTGATATACTAACTGATATTAGACTATAATGACCATATTTAAGCAAGAACAAACAATAATTAACAACAAAAGTCCATAATCACAGATTATGCAAAAATGTGGAGAATTCTTACAAATCATCCAAAGCAAGAACAAAGGTGCACAGGGACTCAAATCACAAACCTACACTCCCCTTTGGAGTTCTAAACCAGGAAAATCCAGAAGGTAACACGCTCAAATGCTTGAATCTCCATTTAGAATGATTTTTGATTTTCTACTTATTTTATGAGTATTATTTTATATTTTAAGGAAAACTGAATTAGAGCTGGTAGTAAAACTTATGAAACTTAGGAAAGTACCTCAGTGACTTGTATGAGTTCAAATGACCACATACCAACATCTTTTAACAACATGAGGATAAATTGAGATTTTCATGAAATTGAACTAAAATTGAATTCAACTAAGAACATTTAACTTGATGCTTAAAATAAGTTTATAACACTCTGAAATCACTTACTACAACATTTTTATGCTAAAAATTACACTAGAAAAGGGAAATTATACTAATATGACATGTTTTACACTAAGCTACACTACATAAGCTAACTAACTCTTCTCCTTCCTCCTTTTTTCACTTAAATAGACCTTGGTGCCCTTCCTTGACTTTCCCACTTCTGAAATTGACCCTTAGATTTGTATATTTGATCTTGGCCGTTTAAAAAGGATTTGGCGAAAAAAGGGTAAAAGCAATTGGCAGTTATCTTGGAGAAATTCAAGGGTAATAAATGGAGTTTAGATTTAGTGTGAAGTGGAGGGGACATGGAATGGGGTGGTAGCTAAGTTGGTGAGGAGTTGGAGTGTTGTCTGGGGATTGCAGGTATCAAGTGGGAAGGGAGGTGGATGGTTAACGTTTGGTTTGACCCTGGTGATATCAAAGGGACGGGATTGGGGTGGATTATTGTTTGTGGTTGGGCTTGGTGAGGGAGATTAGGCCAGGGGATTAGTAGTGGGCTAGGGGTGTTGGGTGTTTTAGTGTTTGGACTAGATTGGTTTTTTGTTTATTTATTTAGTTTTAAATCACAAGGACCTTTCATGTAAAATCTGAAATTTCAGAGGCTGAAGTTGAAACTTTCCCAAAGTAAAAGTAAGGGTGATTTATGCCAAGTATCAATAATCCAAGGTCCACATGTAAAATTTCCCACTTTTGAATATTCCAAGGACCAAAAATACCAAATGTAAAACTCCAGGGACCAAACATGACATTTCTCCAAACCTTTCATCCAAGGACCCATGTTGCCAACTTGTGATTCCCCAGGGACCAAAATTCACTTTTTATCCAAACATATTCCACCAGGGACCAATTCTGCCAATTTTGAAATTTGGGGGACTGAAACTGCCAATTATGCAAACTTTGATCGTTTTTCATCTGTTTTTACTCATTTTGCATCTGAAACATATAAAACACAATTTTGGAATATTTTCTGTATTTTGATGCATTTCTGAGTGTTTTTGTATGTTTTTGCAGTTCAGTTTGACCAAAAATGATGAGTGTTTGAGCACTCATCAATCGGTAAGCTCTAGAGTCATGCACGTGGGAGTAAGTTCGGGAAGAGAGAGTTTCTTCCACACAGAATATGGCATCAGGTTTATGCTAGCATGAAGATCAGCCAAGGCGAAGCATTCAACCATACCCGGGAAAACACATGGAATGAGGAATTTCCCAGGGTCTCCAAGCTTTTCGGGAAGCTTTTTCAAAAGAACTGCTGAGCAGTTCTCATTCAACAGAGTTCTAGCCATTTCGAAGAGTTTTTCCTTATTACTTAACAGATTTTTGATTGTTGAAGCGAATTTAGGCATCAAGATGATAGCGTCCGCGAAGCTAATGTCAAAGTGCAAATCTTGAAAGATCTGGAAAAATTTATCCATTTGGTGACTTGCTTTCTCTTGGAGCTTTTGTTCATTCAATCGTGATGGGTAGGGAATAGAAGTTTTGGATTTAGGGTTCTCAACTAGAGTTTAAGATGGTTCAAAAACTACTCCAGGTTTTGGCATGGTTTCTGGTACAACCTGAGGATGGACGTGTGCGGTACTTCGTGGGCTAGTAGATTGCACCTTGTCATTTGTCACCTCAGGCTCACGTTCCACTGCCTTTGGAGGAGAGGAAGAAGAGGTAGTAGGAATTGCGGGTTCTTCATATGAAGCACCACTACGGGTTGTGATCGCCTTAGCATCGCCCCTCGGGTTAGCGATCGTGTTGCTCGGAAGTGTTCCTGAGCCCGAGGGTCGCTCATTTAAAGACTTCTTGATTTCAGAAATCTGGCTAACCAACAACTTGTTCATTTCGTCCTGGGATTTCATGAATTGTTTTAACTCATTAGATGAAGGCCCAGTGGGAACAATGGCTTGATTCTGATTAGGAAGATTTGGAGCACGGTTGTTCTGATTGGGACATTGATTTTGAAAATTACCCTGATGAGGGTTGTTGTTTCCATGAAAATATCCGGGATTGAAATCCAGTGACCTTGGTTTCGATTAAAGTTTCCTTGATTTTGGAAACCTTGATTGTGGAAACCTTGGTTTTGATTTTGAAAACCGTGACCTTGATGAAAATTACCTTGGTTTTGATAACCTTGGTTCATTCTGTTTTGATTTTGGTTACAGTTTTGGACATTTTGGTTTTGATTAAAACCGGGAGGTCCAGGGTAGTGGTTAGGACGATAGTTCGGGTCCATAGGAGGGCGGTATTGATTTCCTCCTTGATTTGAGGACCCGGCTATAGCATGAGCTTCATATGGAGTACCATCAGTAGCTGTGCAATTGTAGTAGGCATGCGGCCCACCACAAGTCACACAGACTTCCACTTTCTTAACCTCAGCAGGTGGAGGTGTGTGTGGAAAGGAAACTTTCTTTTGCTGTGCGAGAACCAAAGCTTGAATAGCTTCAGTGAGCTTGTCAATCTTAGCATCGGTGCAAGACTAACTCATCGAAGATGAAGCAGAAGGACCCGCACTAATTTGGGAAACAACCGGCTTGCTTCGTGTAGAGCGGACCTTGGACTTGTTTTTAATGATTTCCAAAGCTTCTTTGGTGGTTCTACTCAAGAAATTACCTCCCGCGGAGGCATTGAGTGAATCCTGATCAACTTGGCTCACACCATTGTAGAAAGTATCGAGTTGCATCAACTCGGAGAAACCATGGTGCGGACACTTGCGAAGTAATTCTTTGAAACGATCCCACGCTTCACCGAATGATTCATCATATTTCTGAGTGAACTTGGTGATTTCGATTTTAAGACTCGTGGTCTTAGAAGGTGGGAAGAATTCATTCACAAATTTCTTGACAAGATCTTCCCATGTCTCAATAGATCGAGGGGGTTGTTTTTCAAGCCAAATCTGGGCTTGTCCCTCGAGGGAGAATGGGAAGAGAAGAAGTTTTATTGCTTCACACGGGACATTCTTGTATTTGATGGTTGACGTGATTTTGTTAAACCATCGAATGTGAGCATGAGGATCGTCCCTCTCAAAACCGTAGAATTGACTTGAGGTTACAAGCTTGAGTAACCCGGTTTTGAGCTCAAAATTATCAGCCACAATGGCTGGGACAACAATAGCGTCTCCATAACCCGCAATGGGGGCCTGGAGAAGCTTACACATGTGGCGGTCTTCCGCCATGGTGACAGCAGATGTGACAACAGTACGGATCTCAGATCCGACTGTTGGTGCTGAACGTCTATGAGTTCTTCGAGGTTTCTTAACAAGCTCACGTAATGGGCTCGTGGACCTGGAAGAACGAGTGCGCATGCACTAAAAAACAAACTCACTCAAAACAAAATCGAGGCAAAACGTCAGTGAACTTAAACCAATAATCACAAGTAAGTGGCTTCTTTAAGAAAGGTACACCACTCACAGGGATACAATGGCAAGTTTTGATCTTATGTTTGGGAACTTATTATGTTCACACCCCAGTTGGTAGGTGTTTTGTCTTGGTTTGCGACGGTTTATTATTCACAAGAAAAAGACGGATGTTTTTGGGTTTTTGTGTATATGTGAAAAAACTTTTGGAACTATTTTTGGTATCGTTATGTTATCCAAAATCGTATCTCTTTAAGAATCACCTTAAAAGAAACCTGATATAGAAAACGTTACAATCTGTTGTGTTTGTTTTTTTAATTTTTTTGGTGTTCTAACACTTTAGGAAAAGTGTTAATGACTTTTTGAGTTTTTGATTTAAAATTTACAAAAGTGATGATATTTATACAGTGGTGATGGTGAAATAGCACTAATCTCTAAAGACGCTGCAGAAACAGGCGCACCTCCCCGGCAACGGCGCCAAAAATTGATTGATGCTAAACAGTCAACTAAGTTGACCAAGTAAATGGTCAACAAAGTCAAACTACCTAGATCAATGCTCCGGGTAATATAGGGAATCACCGGGTCGTTATATCCCGACGATGTGTGAATTGTACTTTAGCGTGCTTGTGATCGGGTGAATTTCACAGGAAAGAGTTATGATGAGGATTACTTAAGAATATGAAGGGAAATAGCTTAGGAAAGCTATGTGACTGATTACGTGAATTCAGATTGATAAGAAACGAGCTAAAACCTAAAAAATGTACGTTTAAACTGAAAACGGGTACTGACGTACGTAAGAAAAAGTGAATCTGATTAAATAAAAAGGCTATGAATATGAAAATGATATTTTTACAAACCTAATGATTAAAGAAAATTATTGGAAAATTAAAATTATTTTTACAACTAATGAATTAATTATTATTAATTAAAAACTAATTTGAACTATTTAATAATACACTAATAAATAAGAAAATGTCAAATAAGCCTAGAAAAATAAAATAATGATTTAGAAAAATCTAAAATATTATAAAACTTATTTTAAAACTAGAATTATATTTTTCACACTATTTATCTAATTATTATTAATTAATTACTATTTTCTAATTACTTTTTAATTATCTAAATTACCCTAAATAATTATTAAATATGAAATTACTCTAGAAAATTGAAATTAATAACTAGAAAAATCTAAAATAACTAAAAACTAATTTTAAAATTAAATTTATATTTTTCTGACTTTTAAATTAATTATTATTAATTATTAACTAATTATTAATTACTAAAAAACTAATTTAAATTATAAAAACTACCAAATAATAAGAGAAAAATCTGAAAAAATTACTAAAATTATTTTAAGCTATAAGAAACCTAAGAAAAATATAAAAATGAAAATAGCTTATAAATAAGCTGAAAAATAAGCCAAAGGGCTTAAATAAAAGCTATCACTTCTATTAAATTGGGCTTTGTTGGAAATTTCTTTTACAAACTTGTTTATATACTGAAGTTGGACAACTTTTGTGAAAACACTTTGATTGGGGCCAAGTGAATAAGCACTTCAAGTGCTTATTGTCTAGACAGTTGACTTTGGTTGACCAAACTAGGAAATAAGCTTAAATGAGCTTATGTGGGGCCTACAGTGATGAAATTAAGTTCAAACAAGTTACTTGGTCATGAATAAGCAAGAACCTATCAACTAAGCTCACTGATTAAGCCAAAAAGCCAAAATAAGCACTTGGAGGACTTGTATTATACACATAAATGGGGCAGAGTTTGGTGCTTTCTAGGGGGCCCACAAGGGTGAATAAGCTCAGGAGCTTGCTCAAACTTGGAAGATGACAAGGAGGGGGGCTGAAGGAACCAAAAATTAGGGTGTGGGACCCACTGAGTGGGCCTGTAGCACCTTAGCAAGGGTGGGTGATGGTGACTGTGTGGCGGTGCAGGGGAGGTAACTCCCCTTGCAGGTGTATTGGGAATGCTATGGGGTCCACACAAAAAATCACAAAAATAAAGTGATAATGGGATTCAATAGATTAGCTGGGGGACTACCATTTCTGAAAAGCTCAAGTCTTAAAAGCAAACACAAATATATAAACAATTCCTTGAAAAAATGGTTTTTCTGCTCAAGGTGAGATTTGACTTTTTGATATTCAAGCTCAGTTTGACTAATGTGAAGTTATAATGGATCCTACTGATTTGATATGTTGAAATAAGCTACAAGTTAACTAAATTAGGCTACAATATCTGATTGTGGATTGAAATGATGAGATTACATATCCTAATCCCTAACAGTTAATTAATAATGAACCTAGAACCTTGATTTTGACTTTTTGCCTAATGAGAACTGACTTTTATGGTTTTAATAGCCTACCTAAACCTAATGTACCCTGTAACAAGCACAAACAATCTGAGAAACTCACTAATGCTCAGTGAGTTACACTGAACCAAACACCCCCTTAATTAACTGTTTTGATAATTTTCAAAGGGTTCCATAGATTCAAACCATAAAAGTGATTTACAAGGTTATATTATGATATATTGATCTGAGATGAGTACCTAAACACCAATATTAATAATAAAAACCTACAAATCAAAACTAGGCTATACAAGCAGTGATATATGAAATACTGATCAATAAGTGGTTTAACAAACTAGTATATGAGATTAAGCAACACTAATAAACACTAAATGAACATGAAAATACAGAAATGATCAACTAAATAGCAAGCTACAGTGATTTTGCAAAAAATGAGTAAATTGCTTACAATTGTCCTGTGTGATCCAAAATCAAGAACTATGAACCAAAACCTGCCCTAATGCGTCCCATGAGACAACTAAACCAAGATAATCTAATAACACCCTTGTTCCAATGTTTGTGCCACCTTCACTTATATGAGCTTAATTGATCACCACTCAACAACTTTTAACAAGTTTAGAGCTAAATGAGATTTTAAAGTGAAATTTGCATAAAGTTGGATTTGAAATGATAAACTGAAATTGAAACTGAAAATATGTTTAGAATACACTGATATTGCTAGAAAAAGTACTTCAAAGCTTTAAATTACAGTAGATAATTTAAAATTACAATATTCGACATTAGCTACACAAAGTTACACTAGATACTTCTCTCTCTTGCTCCCCTTTGCTTATATAAGTCATCTGTCAGCTTTTGTGGGTCCACAGGGTTAAATCCCACTTGTTTCTAGATCTTTTGGATGACTTTTGCTCCCTTTTCAATTTTGGCGGGAAAGAGATCAAGTAACTCAGTTGGGTTGCTTGGATTGAATTCAAGTTCATTAATGGAATTTGGATTGTAGGGGAGGCTAGGGGGACAAGGAAAGGTGTTTGTGAGGTGGAGGTATGGAATTGGAATGGTTTGTAGTATCTCCCACGTGAGGAAGAAGAAGAACCATGGGTGGGATTTGACTTTTTTGACCACTTGATTTTTTTAAACGGTTCTAGTATAGTATTGGGCTGGGTAGTGGGCTTTGGTGAAACTGGTTAAAGGGATTGGGTTATAGGATTTGGATTTTAAGGTATTAAAGGTCCGGTTGGTTAAGTGGTATTTATTACAAGGACCAAAATTGTAACATCTGAATTTTTGAGGGGCCTGTTACGTCAAATTCCCAAAGTATATTCAAGGGACCACTTCTTGCCATATGTGATAAACCAAGGACCACAAAAATCAATTTTCCATTTTTGAACATCCGGGGACCATTTTTGCCAATTTTGAAACTTGGGGGACCAAAGTTGTCATTTTTGAAACTTCAACTTTAAAGGATTAATTTTGACAACCTGTGAATCCCCAAGGACCTTTTATGATATTTTTCCATATTTTGAATAACCAGGGACTAGTTTTGACATTTTACGAAAGTTGAGGGCTGAAACTGCCAATTTTGCAAACTTTGTTTGTTTTTTATCTGTTTTTACTCATTTTGCATCTAAAACATATAAATACAATCCCTGAGATATTTTCAGTATTTTGATGCTCATTCGAGTGTTTTTGGATGTTTTGAAGTTCAGATTTGACCAAAAATGATGAGTGTTTAAGCCCTCATCAATCTTTCACATAATATCACTTATAGCCCTTAGACTTTGGCAAAACATGAAAAGTTAAACATAATAACATATAATTTAATAAAACTTAACATAAATAATAAACTAATGCAATCTATTACAAGATACATTGACTCGACAATGATCGTCACTTCAAGCGTTCCCAACAATCTCCCCCTAAGGGACGATCATTGAGATCTCTCTTTGATTGCATTTATGATCATCACTTTTACGTTTCCAACAATCTCCCCCTAAAGCGGTGATCATTGAGATCTCTCTTGTGACCTGTGGGTTATGGGTCCACCAATAGTAATGAATGATCATTTGAATTCTTTGAAGCTTGATGTCTTGAACTTTGAGTCTTTGTGTAATAGATTTGCTAGATTCTTTGTTCCAATCATGCTTTGTGATCTTCGTTCTTTGTTCTTGTTTTTGTGATCAAATGATGGTGTTGTTTGCCTTTCATCAATGTCTTTGTCTCTGATGTCTTAACGCCTTTCCAACATGCTCATACTTCTTTGACTTTGATTCTTCATAATTAACGAGTTCTCCTTTTCGAGTCTTTGATCTTTGTCTTTAACTTTGTAGATTCTTTGACTTTTGGTGTAGAATCATTCTGAACTTTTCTTTACTTTGATCTTTGAAGAGAACTTTTATTTGACTTTTGTATGCGCATGTGGAAACTGATGTGAGGTTGATGATAGTGGAATTCTCGGTCTCCATAAGTACCTGCATGAAAATAGTTAGCAATAAAGCATCCGGCACTTACAGGTTCGGAATTAGAGATCGTCAACAGCATAGTGTGAAGACTCCTTCTAACCCTTACCAAGGCCGTTCCCAATTCAGATAGGTGAGTCGCTGGGGATCACTCCACGACTGTAGACCATTTTGGAACCACCGCGAACACTAAGCATAACTCACAAGGAGTTACCGAAGTGACCTGCTGTCAGGGTTGTTTGAGGTTGACCCTGGCAGGAGTTTCCGTTCAATCATTGAGAAATACTTATGTAATTCTCTCATAAATGTTTTCGGCAGATTGCTAGGATCTGCGAAGGACTCGATAATTTACAGCTGGTGTCCATTGATGTAGAACACCAGTTGTTGAAATATTAAGTGTTCCTAAGAGATCTTTAATGTATCTCATGGCTCTAGACTCGATAAGTGCACAATTTTGTTTCCTATGCAGAGACTAGGGAGAGGTATCCTGCTTCAATATCAACCATCTCTAAGAGATAAGTTGATAGATTACACCGGTTCCCCGTGATAATGAAACAAGCTCTTTTAAGAGAACTTGAGTGGCTTAGAAGGTTAAGTGCAGTGCATCACTGGGTCCATGACGTCTTTATCTTCAATACCGGTGTCGCGTTAGCAACAACCAATAGCATATGAATTGAACCTGGTGTCTGCCATAAGGTTGAACATATGGAGGGCTATTTCTTTTCACCCTTTTCTTTACTTTTCTTTTTAATTCTTTAACCCCTTCTTTCTCCTTTCATTCTTTACTCCTTTTTTCATATCATACCAAAGGACTTCTAATACTAACTATTGGTGATTTCCTTGGGTAGATCCCTCCGGCTCTGGCGGATCATAGGACGGTTTTCCCTAACCTTAGTCACCTTATAACACCATGAATATCCTATAATTTCCATGAAACCATTTATTCAAAATCTCTCAAAGTGTTTATTATTGCAAGACAAGTTTTGTTAACACTTTGAGAGTTTTGATTTTCTTTTGAAGGACTCCCCCTTCAAATGTGATCATGAGTATTTAAGAAATTTGCACATGCGGGAGGAGTAAGCACTTTTGAATTGATCCATTCTTAATAGACATATACCCGAGGGACACGTTTACGTTGCTTAGTTAAAGGGATCCATTGTCAGCTTTTAGGTGACAACTAGCCCTAGTAACTAACTTGAAGTTGTTAACATTCCTTGAAAAGGAAGTTAGACCCGTCAAAGTATACATCTAAGAAGAGCTTCTCAAAACGGTACATTCTACTTTGACAAGTCCTGTTTGAGACACGTTTACGGCTAGTTAAAGAGATGCATTGTTAGTTTTTAGGTGACAACTAGCTCTAGTAACTAACTTGAAATTATTACCCGTCGAGGACAAGTCTTTTCGATTACTAACTTTTGTTGTTTTGTCAATTCCTGGGTCAATTCTCAGTCTAGCTCGCATGAGATTCAACTTTAAGCATCTTTGAACTTTCATATTTTAATCACTTTTCTTTTTCTCCCCCTCAAAAATAGCATATACGATGATGCTTTTGATAAACTTTGTGATTAAAATATGCCTTTTTGAGTCTTATGGGGAGAAATCAACAAGAACTTTTGATTTGAGAACGATGAGTTTTCAAGTGTTCCCCCTCAACAAGTGAATACTTATTGAGGTGAAATACTTGTCTTTTGAGCAGAATTATGAAGATCAGAAAACGTTTGATTAGCTCTACTCAAAAGTAAGAAGCCTTGGCTCCTTATATCAGGATTGAGGCACTGATGCGTACCTCAGGGTCCTTTCTTTACAAGAACGGGTTGTACACTATAATGTGTGCACAAGCAATTAAGCATGATTTTGACAGAACATTTCATTTTAGAAATACTCCCCCTCAAAACTCGCATATGTTTTGAGAATTTTAAACTTTTTAAAGTTTGAGGGAAGGAGTCTTCTTGAAGCAAAATTCTGAAAGATTTAGAAATTTCAGTTTGAAATTTTTTTGAATAAATTTTGTTTCAAGGTAACTAAAACTTTATATGCTGAAATACTCTCCCTCAAAACTAGCATATGTTTTGACATTTTTTAAACTTTGGAGCAAATTGGGGAGTAAAGATTTGAAAAATCTTGAGCAAAATTTTGAAAAGTTATGAAAAACCTTTTCAAAAATTTTGAATAAATTTTGCTCAAGATTGAGAAGTTTCAGATAAGCTTTGCATGAGAACTTCTTCTTGTTTTTAAGGATAAGTGCACGTTTGGTTTTAAAAAATGGTTTAGCAAGGCACTTTACTTTCTTTGAAACCCGAGTTGTACACTGAAATGTGTACACAAGTCGTTATGTTTAAGCTCGGGTTGTAAGCTGAAATACTTACAAGCCATTAGGAAATGATAGATTAAACAACAATCTTGGGAACCCATTTAAGCACGGCGCCAACGGGTTTACCAAATTTTGAAATCCATTTATAAGTTGTGTCAATTTGATTTAAAGATGTTGAATTCCAACGAGTACTAAAAACCGGTGTTTCATTTTGAAATAACACTCGTGGAATCAATGGAGATCTAAAACTCTTTTTCCGTTTAAAATTGTTTGAGAAACCCGGTGTTTCTCTTGGAGTTTTAAAATCCGAAGAAGAAGATTCCCATCTAGAGTTGAACTTCATGGGTTCTCTTTGAAGATTAGTTTTAGTGATAAATGGAAACCTTCTGCTATTTGGAATGTTCAAAGCAGAGTCGTTCTTATGTTGCAGCGAAAGCAATTCTGATATAGAATATTTGAAAGGTTTTGAATGACTTTGCTTTGGTCTTCACACTTGCTTTACCGGTGTAAAACGAGAGTATGGAGTTTGAAAAACATAATTCTTTTCTTTTGAACAATTTGGGGGTTTTGAAATACTTTGTTTTGGTCTCCACACTTTCTTTACCGGTGTATAACGAGAGTGTGGAGTTTGAAGAATACGATTCATTTCTTTTGAAGCATTTGGGGTTTTGAAAACCTTTTATAAGTAAATATTTTGAAAAAACTTAGTCTCTTTGAAAACTTCCTTCCTTTTTGCAAAGAATAGGTTGTAAACTGAGAAACTTTTTTCGAAAATGGTTTTGAAGATTCACCCGTGTAAACCTTCTTCGAAACACTCACTTCTGGTGTTGAAACATTTGAAATTGGAGCTTTTCCCTTTGATCGGTTAAGAGTATCAAACTTCACTTTTAAAGCATTGTATGAAATTCTCAAATCATTGTATTCTTTTTGAAGATAAAGATGATCTTGGGATGCCAATTTTGATTCTAAAGAAGCAATTTGTTTCAAAAGTTGATATTTTTCGGCTTTAGAATCATCCGTTTTATGATCCAATTTCCGTTCGAACTCAACATTTTCTTTTTCAAGTCTTTCAAAATAATTTTCAAATTTGGTTACTTTGTTGAAAAATTCAATTTGGGCATCCTCAAAATCGTTTGTTTGTTGAGCTAAAAGCATTTCAAGCTCAATCACTTTCGTTTGAAGCACGTGATTTTCATTTTCAAAAAGATACATTTTCTCCCCCGTTTCCTTTTCAAAATCTGGAGTATTAGAATCGAACGGGGTTTTATGAAGGAAACTTTTGTGATTTGAAAATCAACATTTTTGTTTTTCATTGATTCAATCTTTTGCAAAGCATTTTCAAACTTTTTATCAGCGAATTCATACAATTGAGACTTCAAATCTTCAGTCTCTTTTTGTTTCAAGTTTGAGTTTTGTGTCTGAACTCGTGAACGTTTGATTGAATCAAACAGGTTTTTGTAAATCTGTTTCAAATGCTTAATCTCTTTTTCGTATTTTGGAATTTGACATTTCATTGACACATTTTCATCTTCAACTTGTTCAAGCTTTGACATCCAGGGGTTTTCAAAAGACTGCTTTTCAAGATTATGTTGTAAAGCTAGCTCAAAGTTAATGTTTTGTGCTTGACATCTTTGAAATTTTTGTTAAAGAGAAAATATTTGGCATTTAAGTTTCTCTTGGATGTTGCTTGACTCTTTTAAAATCTTCTCATTTTCGTGTCTCAACATCCCATTTTTCACTCTTAAGTTTTCAGACTCAACAATCAACGATTTATCACAAGTAGTTTTTTCAAAGACTTTCAATTTAGCTTCTAAATCAACAATGTCGTTAAGATACGAGTCTTCCCTTTTCCTTTTGCCCACTTTATGTTCATAAAAGTCCTTTTTGCAAGTTGACAACTCTGTTTGTGTTTTTGAAAGCTCTTTTTGAAGTTGTTCAACTTGTTGTTTGAATTCACATTTTTCATTTTCGAATTTTGAAACCAATTTTCCGTTCGAATCAATTAATTCACGCATTTTGTGTTGAAGATCTTGATCTTTATTGTAATATTCTTGAAACGCCACTTCAAAACTTTTTTCATGTTTGACTTTGTTTTCAAGATTTGAAAGTTGTATTTTATAGCACTCAATATCCCTTGTTAATGACACATTTTTTTTCTTTTAGTTCACAATTGAGCTTGTTACATTGAGTAACTTTGTTTTGCATATTCTTAATTATCAAAGCAGTTGAAGCACATTCTTGATCATGATTCACATTGTTATGTTCAACCGTACCTCCATTAGGATCCATATGTGGAGTCTCAGGAGTAATATTTCTATTATCCTGATTCACCACATATGTGTCGTTAATGTACTCAGGTTGTACATGAATTTGTGTCTCATAAGCAAACACATTATCAAATATATTGACATCATCAGTTGATTGATGTACCTTAACCAATATGTCTGAACAATGTGAAGGTCCAACATCAGCAGCTGTATGTAACACCCCCAAAAATCGTTAATAACAGCGGAAGACTTAACATGTCAGCGGAAGACTTTCGGGGTATTACTTCAAGGATCTTTGTCACAATCATAGTAAACAACACAAAGTGAAGTATTAAAGTTTAATTTATTTCAAAATACCAAATATCTGAGATACAAGATATTATTAAGTTAAGAACGTGTTTTATTCTGAAGGAAAATAAGTAGTTTATTATGGTTCTTGTCATGCTTTTGCCCACTCCGTGCCATCCAGATCCGTCTTGTTTAGTTACCTGAGATAAACATGCTAAAGTCAACATAAAGTTGAGTGATATTCATAGATTTGAGTTTAAGAATTTGAATCACAAGTTAAGAGTGTATTGTAATCACATACAATCAATATGTTAAAAATCAATGTTCCTGTTATTGCCTTAAGCTCATGATACTCAACGATTAACAGCCAATCATAAGTATGTATTATGATGGTAAGTAATAGGCCCCCAAAGATAGGTATTTGTCAATAACCTATTTATAAGAACAATAAAGTGCGCCTGGTGTTTTCTCCAACAACCAAACGAGGATTGTCAATCACTAATAGTACTATCCACAATTATTTACGTTCACCCTTCAGATGATTAAGGTTCATGATCGAGGGACTTCTGACAATAGTAACTTAAGCAAATAACATTGGCCTGACGGTATTTCAATACCCGGTATAAAAGACTTGTGATCGAGTTTTAAGCATGTATCTCCCCACGGGAAAATAGTTAAAGAGTGGGCTATGAAATCACCTTAGTAGTACAGTGGTATTGTAGTCTCAACAAAGCAAGGAAACAGCTTCACACAACACAACCTAAAAGATAATACAAGTTTCAGTTAATAGTCTAAATCTGGTTTTTATCGCGAATACTTGTTATTTAGTTACGAATAAATCTCGAGTTTGTTTAAGTGTTTTAAGTTCAAAAATAAAGTTATATATACATATAACTTGTAAGTAAAAATGATCGATGATTGATATAAAGTTAGTTTTTATAACGGAAATAAACATATCGTTTTACAAGAAATAAATAACGTATTGTTATATCGTTTAAATTTGATTATCGTTATATAAGTTTTATTCGTATTATATATATATATATAATAAGTTACGTTTTATTATTTATTGTTTTAATATATAATTAGATATATATAATAAATATAGAATTATTATCAAAAGTAAATATTTCAATTCGATCCTTAATGTTTTATCAATCTTACACTTTTTACCCTTAACGGAAAATATTTACGCCGTTAGTCCAAAAGTTATATATATTTACATTTTTAGTCCAAATATCAAATATATACATTTATTATCCTTAAGTTTCAATATTTACAGTTTATACCCCTTAGAAAACAGTTTTTATATTTTTCACTAAAGTTTACCAATTTGGCAATTTTAGTCCTTATCTCTCGTATTTTTGCAAAAATGGTCCCAACTTTACCAAATTCAAAACTTATCAATTTTATTATTTCATTAAGCTCAAAACATTTTGAAAAGCTTATTTTCGCAGCTTATTTTCTTAAAAAGCACTTATTTCACTTAAATGGGCTTAACGAGACAATATCAAGGCCCGTTAATATTTTCCGATCCAATGGGCTTACGAAAGGTTTGGGCCTGAGTTTGGACTTATTTTAGGATGTTAAAAACACTGGAGTTGGGCTCCCAGGCCCAGTGTATCACATAAGCTTAATGGGCTTAAGATAAGCCCACGTTTTGGCTTATATAGTTTTATAAAAATTTGAGTTTTTGTCGGTACAAAACAGGTCGAGTACAAGGTCTAAATAAATTTATTAGGTCGGATAAAATGTGTCTTGTGATTGTCTAATAAGTTGTTAATGAGGTCGAGTTTTAAAAAGAATATGTCATGTGTCTAAATATTCATTTACGAGACCAAAGTGATCGAGCAAACTTCATATGTTGAAACTGCTCAACACTTAGAAAAATTCTAAGTGTTGAGATTTTATTCGAGTTGTCCAAGAGGTCACAAAACATGTCGATTTTAATAAGAACACAATGTTTTTAGATTCGAAACTTTTTATATTTTGTTTACTAGTGTACCAAATAATTAGTGTCTCCAAAAATAATAATATGTTACGTTCGTATATTAAGAAATAACGAGGCAAAGTGTTTGTACGAAAATCCATATTGAAACTGTTTTACAACACTTAGAAATATTCTAAGTGTTGAAAATATTTTGAATGTGCCCAAATGACTTCTAAACGTGTCAAGTTAAGGCCAAATCGTTATTATCACTATTAAAACTTTATGACTCTCAATTGTTAGCTTATTGAACATAAGGAATGTCGAATAAAACATATATGTTACGTTTGTATATTTCAAGATAAAGGTTCAAAGTAAATATGTAAAAACTAAAATAACGAAATGAAAATATAACAAAGGGGACTCCGTGTCTCACCTCACCACTTGGGGTGGAGTTCTCGTATGTATGGTTCGAAATGGGTACGTGGGATCAAGGTACTATGGTTCACTCCTAACGAGCTATTTGGTTCCTCCTTGGATCACTTGTGCACCTCGTACTTGTTTTCTACTTCTTGTCCCGATCTTGACTTGTAAACTCCACGTAAATTGTATTATGGTGTGTTTGAGGGTGTGAGATTAGTTAGGGTTGCATGGAATGCTTATATAGTGAGTTTTTGAGAGTGGTGATAAGCACAAGAAGTTTACAAACGCTTGTGTTGGCTCGTTTGCATGGGGTGGCACCACAAGCATGACCAATCGAGTTCTAGCAACAAGAAGAATATGTAAGACTGAATCCTATTCATTCCTGACATCAAATAATGAGTATAGTGTTCGAATTTATGCAATTGGTGTGATAGAGAGGTGCTAAGAAATGTTTGGCCACGTTTTGTCTTATCACTTCAAAGTGAGTTTGTAGTTTTACTTTGGCCGAATTTAGTGCATCAAATGTGCATGAAAATGAATGATGTTTGTCATTTTTGAAAGCTAGCTGGGTCATAAATCAAGTTATGTAAAAATATGTGTGTGTTATGTGTCGAATTCAAAGGATAATAGGGGTGTTCCTTGGCTCGCTCGCGACTGGCACAAACAAAGAAAAGAAGAAAAAATTTTTATAAGGGTATGTTTGGGCTTTGAGCCCTTTGGGCTTGGGGTTCCGTCTGGCCCAGCAGAAAGGAAAAACAAAAAAATATAAAATGGTCCGTTTGGTTTGTTAGTTGGGTTAAGTGGCCCAATGATCAACGGGGCCCACCTGGTGTGTTTTGAGAGTCGGGTTACGATCAAATAATATTAGTGAGTGATCTCGGGAATTTTCGTAGGCTCCGGGAATATATAATTATTGTACCTTAAATATACGAAACGTATATTATGTAAAAATATAAATGTTTTTAATATATATATATTCGCGATAATTTAGACTATCTAGGTTTGTGTGCAAGCAATGTTTCTAAGCAAAAGATAATTCAAAGTTTTACCGTTGTGATTTATATATCAAGTCTAATAAAAAAAAATTATACGTAAAAGTGGGTATTTAAATAACGTAATAACTTGTAAGTATTTACTAACCGTTGGGAAAATTACGAGAGGCTACAGTACATACATCTTACAGTGAATTCCGTCCCGGAATTCGAGTTTAGGAGGGTTGCCAAGGGTGTTTAAGAGAAGAGGTGTGGGTACTTGGTGCGAAACTGGTCCTCGCGTTCCCAAGTATACTCTGGTCCTCGTTTAGAGTTCCAACGAACTTTTATGATAGGGATACGGTTTTGTTTCAGTTGTTTAACTTCTCTATCCATGATTTCTATTGGTTCCTCGGTAAAAATGAGTTTGTCATCAAGTTGTAATTCTTTCAATGGAATGACCAAAGATTCATCGGATAAACACTTCTTGAGGTTTGACACATGAAAAGTGTTGTGAATTCTACTAAGTTCCTCGGGTAGTTCAAGTTTATATGCCATGGGTCCAATTCTTTCTAGGATTTTGAATGGACCGATGTATCTTGGGTTTAACTTTCCCCTCTTTCCGAATCGTATCATTCCTTTCCATGGTGATACTTTTAACATAACTTTATCTCCAATCTGAAAATCCATGGGTTTTCTTTTTAGGTCGGCGTAACTTTTCTGTCGGTCTCTAGCGGTTTGTAAACGTTGTTTGATTTTGATGATTTTCTCGGTTGTCTCATGAACTAGATCCGGTCCTGTGAGTTGTATTTCTCCGACTTCTGCCCAGCAAACGGGTGATCTACACTTTCTACCGTAAAGTGCTTCGAATGGTGCTGCCTTGATACTGGTATGATAACTGTTGTTGTATGAGAATTCTGCCAACGGTAAGTGTTTGTCCCAACCTTTTCCGAAGTCTATAACACAAGCGCGTAGCATATCCTCTAAGGTTTGTATAGTTCTCTCACTTTGACCATCGGTTTGTGGGTGATAGGCTGTGCTCATATCCAGCTTTGTTCCTAAAGCTTTTTGCAATGATTTCCAAAAATGAGACGTGAAACGACTGTCACGATCTGATATAATAGAAATTGGCACTCCATGTCGTGACACAATTTCTTTCAGATATATCTGAGCAAGTGTGTTCATTTCATCAGTTTCTTTGATTGGTAGGAAATGAGCTGACTTGGTGAGACGATCAACGATAACCCATATCGTATCGTAGCCAGTAGAGGTCTTGGGAAGTTTGGTGATGAAGTCCATGGTAATACGTTCCCATTTCCACATGGGGAGTTCGGGTTGGGTGAGTAATCCGGAGGGTTTCTGGTATTCTGCTTTTACTCTTGAACATGTTAGACATTTACTGACGTACTCAGCGATGTCGGCTTTCATGTTTGGCCACCAATATAGTTTCTTAAGATCCTGGTACATCTTGTCGGAACCTGGGTGAATGGAATATTTTGATTTGTGAGACTCATGCATGATGAGGTCACGAATACCTCCGAAGAGAGGAATCCAGCTTCTTTCCTTGAAACAAAGCATTCCATTTGATCTTTTCACAAATCCGTTTTCGTTTTCCGGCATACCAAAAATCTTTTCAATTGGTCGATTTTCTTTCTTGAGAGCTTCGCTCTGGGCAATAATGATTTGTGTTGGGAGGGGTGAACAAATAGTCATGCCTAACGATCTAACTCTGAGAGGTTTTAGTCTTTCTTTTCGGCTTAATGCATCTGCTACTACATTAGCCTTTCCTGGGTGATAACGGATTTCACAATCATAATCGCTAAGCAATTCTAACCAACGGCGTTGTCTCATGTTTAAATCCTTTTGATCTAGAATGTGTTGGAGACTTTTGTGATCTGTAAACACGATACACTTAGTGCCGTATAGATAGTGTCTCCATAACTTGAGAGCGAATACTATTGCTCCTAGTTCTAGATCATGGGTTGTGTAATTTTCCTCATGTTTCTTCAGTTGACGTGAGGCATAAGCTATTACCTTATCTCGTTGTATCAAAACTGCACCTAAACCATGGTACGAAGCGTCACAATATAGCACAAAATCTTTGCTTCCTTCTGGCAATGCTAGTATTGGAGCTTCACAAAGCTTTTGTTTTAATAGTTGGAAGGCTGATTCTGCTTCTTGTCCCCAGACGTACTTTTCGTTCTTTTGGGTCAACTTGGTCAATGGTTTTGAGATTTTAGAGAAACCTTCAATAAATCTCCGGTAGTAACCTGCAAGACCTAAAAATTGACGTACTTCTGTGGGAGTTGTAGGTGATGACCATTCTTTAACTGCCTTTATTTTTGCATGATCCATGTGTATTCCTTGACTATTGATTACGTGTCCCAAAAATTGCACCGTGGGAATCCAAAAGTCACATTTTGAGAATTTCGCGTACAACTTTTCTTTCCTAAGTAACTCTAGGATTGTTCTCAAATGATTGGCGTGTTCCTCTTTGTTACGAGAGTAGATCAGAATGTCGTCAATGAATACTATAACGAATTTGTCCAAATATGGCTTGCATACTCGGTTCATTAGGTCCATAAACACAGCGGGTGCGTTCGTTAGACCAAATGGCATTACCTGAAATTCATAGTGTCCATAACGGGTTCTGAAGGCTGTCTTGGGAATATCTTCTTCCCGAACTCTCAATTGATGGTATCCTGACCTTAGATCAATCTTCGAGTATACACTCGATCCTTGTAATTGATCAAACAAATCGTCTATTCTAGGTAAAGGATATCGGTTCTTTATAGTGAGTTTGTTTAACTCTCGGTAATCTATGCACATTCGGAATGATCCGTCTTTCTTTTTAACAAATAGAACTGGGGCTCCCCAAGGTGATGAACTTGGTCTAATGAAACCTTTATCGGATAATTCCTTTAGTTGTTCCGATAGTTCCTCCATTTCGGAAGGTGCCAATCTGTAAGGTGCTTTTGCTACTGGTGCCGCTCCAGGCACTAGTTCAATTTGGAACTCTACTTGACGAGTCGGTGGAAGACCGGGTAGATCTTCAGGAAATACTTCGGGGAATTCCTTAACGATAGGTACATCTTTAAGTTGTTTCTTGGTTAGCTTACTTTCCGTCACCTGAACCATGAATACATGACATCCTTCGTTCATGTATTTTATCATTCTGAGGCATGAGATGATTCCGTATCGGTTTTTATTCTTGTCGCCATGGATAACGAGGGTTTCATTCTTAAAAGGAATGTGTATGGCTTTCTCGTCACAATGAATCTTAGCATGATGTTTGGATAACCAATCCATTCCGATGATAGCATCAAAACTACCGAGTTGGACAGGCATCAGGTCAATAGGAAAAGATTCTCCTACGAGGGTTAAGGTACAATCCTTTAAAACAGAGTTGGTGCTAATTAAGTTCCCATTGGCCATTTCTATCTCGTATGTGGTGTTTAGCTTAGAAGGGTTAGAGTTAATGAAAGGGGCAAACGTATCTGACACGAAGCTCTTATCTGCTCCAGAATCAAATAATACTCTAGCATTATGATGATTTAATAAGAACGTACCCGTGACAACGTCGGGGTTTTGTGGTTCATTTTCATTTCCCATCACGTATGCTCTTGCTCGTGCAGTGTTCTGACCATTTCCTTTTGGACAGCGGTTCTTGAAGTGTCCGGTTTCTCCGCATGAGTAACATGTTGGTGCTATTGGTTGTAGGTTGCTGCCGGTAGCAGGGGTCCTACAATCTTTTGTGGCATGACCTATCCTTTGGCATTTATGGCATTTTACTGTACAAGCACCATTGTGATGAAGCTTGCATCGGTTGCACTGTGGCTTAACACCTTGGTATCCATTACCATTGGTTGCCGTAAATATCTTAGGAGGTTCTTGTCGTTGGTTCTGTTGTTGGCGATGTGGGTTCTTGTTCTGGTGTTGTTGTTGGTTGATCCTGTTGTAGTTGTTGTTGTTGTTGTGGTGATGGTTGTTGTTGCGATGGCCGTTGTGGTAGTGATTGTGGTTTTGGTGGTGGGTGGTTCTCCTGTCATCGAGCTTTCTTTTGAGTTCGTTGCACTTGATTTCGCGGTCTAGGAGTTTTTGTGCTAACTCCATTGCGACTTCTAGTGATGGTGGGTTGGATGCTGTGACGTTTCCTTCAATATTCCGGGGAAGACCTTCAATATACTTCTCCAGAGTTTTCTCTAAATCTGGTACGATAGAAGGACATAATGCCATTAGCTCGTGGAATCTCCTGTTGTAAGCCCTAAGATCGATTCCTTTGACTGCAAGGACATGGAATTCGTCTTCCAGTTTTCTTATTTCGGATCGAGGACAGTACTTCTTTAGGATCTTGGCTTTGAATTCCGTCCAGGAGAGTCGGTACGCTGCTTCTGTACCTAAAGTTTGAGTTGTAGCGGTCCACCATGACAAAGCGTCATCCATTAAGGTTCCTGTGGCAAATGTGACCCTGTTGTTTTCTGAGCATCCACTCCTTTGGAATACCGTTTCACATCTCTCGAACCAATGGGCAAGTTTAGTTATCCCTTCAGTACCCATGAAGTAAGTCGGCTGACAAGCCATAAAATCTTTATAGGTACATTGGCGAGGTGCGGGAGCAACATTTCTTGCCGGTTGTGCGTTAGCATTTGCTTGTTCGGCTAAGGCTGCATTGATTCCATTGGTGATTGCTTGTTGGATTTCTTCCGGGGTCATGGTTGCTGCTGAGGTAGTGGTCGTGGTTCTCTTAGGTGCCATATTCCTAAAAATGAGAATATATTTTCAGAATTTTCATAATAACCATCTTGTGTTAGACTATTTAGTAACATCAATAGGTTCAAAGTTATAATAGTGTCACATATATCACGATGCAATATACGATATCATAACACTTATGAAAATAAAGCAAACATAACATCATTGATTAGATTGTCGTTTTGAGTTTACATCACTTATTTATTCTTGTTGACATATCTCTAGGACATTCAAATACAAGTTATTACTGTGATGTAGGTGAGGCTACGTCGACAATCTATGGCATTCTAGGGTTTTCCTTGGTTATCATCAAGACGACGTTCTAGTTCCTGAATTTTGGCGGCCATGGTTTCTATGATTTGGTCTCGGTCTCTCTCCCTAGCTTGTGTTTCTTGTTGTGCACGTCGCAGAGACATGACTTGGGCTCTTGTGGTGTCGAGGGCTTGATCGATGTCACACATGATGTCCTTGTTTACGGTGTTAGCAGAGCAAAGTAATCCGATGAATTCCATAGCTTCACCGAATTGGGTACTTAGTTGTTCAATCATGGTTCCCATCTCTAGGTGTCCCATCACAAGTTGTTCTATCTCAGCTGACATGACTTCTATTAATTCATTAGGGATGTTGTTCACCAAGGTGGCTATGGCGTCTAACCTGTCTTCATGTCTTACTAACCTAGCTGCCAAGAGTGGTATGGTATGGTGAATGGGTTCTCCAGTGACTGGAAGGATCTTAGATGCAGCAAATGATGATCTTTCACCAAGTTCTCTGTTGGTGGGTGTACCTTCTTGAGATCTCCAATACTTAAGGATTGGTAGTAGAAATGACCATTTGCGAGCATTGACCCGCTTACGAGCCTTATGGTTGGTTCTTGCATAATAGTAAGGATCCGAGGAGGTAGGACGAATCTGGTAATTCCTTGGTTGATAAGACAGAGGAGCACTGGAAGTTTTCACAGGTGGTGGACTGTTGATTGTCACTGGTACAGTAGTAGTCTGCTGATAAAATATACTAGGTAGTATCACTGGTTCTGCAGTTGGAGCAATTTCCTTTTTCCATTTAGTATCATTCCAGATGTCTTTTTCTTCAGCATATGAAAGAGCTTTTCCAGCTGTGGCTGGTTCATAAGGCTGGAATGGAGAAGTTTGCCTACTGCGTCTGATTGGACCAGATGATGCTTGAGGTGAAGTAGAGGATTGCTGACTTTCTTTATTCTTGTCTGTTGTAGGTGACACAGTCATTGGAGCAAGAGTTGGTACAATAGGTGTAGAGCTCTCAGTTTCCGAATCCGATAACAAAACAATGAAGTTGGGTTTGGAAGACATGGTACTGTAATAATCCCGATTAGTAAACATAGTTATTAGCATAATCATAACATGTAAGCATATCTCAAGTTATATAAGTAAGAAATAATGAGAAGTAATTTTTCTACCAGATCTTGGAATGTAGGCACGGAGGGCATGAAGTGGTATTTTGTAAAAATGGTCCAGTTAAAGTGTAGTTATAGTCCAATGTTTAAAAACATCTGGTTCTCTATAACCGTGGCTCTGAATACCAATCTGTAACACCCCCAAAAATCGTTAATAACAGCGGAAGACTTAACATGTCAGCGGAAGACTTTCGGGGTATTACTTCAAGGATCTTTGTCACAATCATAGTAAACAACACAAAGTGAAGTATTAAAGTTTAATTTATTTCAAAATACCAAATATCTGAGATACAAGACATTATTAAGTTAAGAACGTGTTTTATTCTGAAGGAAAATAAGTAGTTTATTATGGTTCTTGTCATGCTTTTGCCCACTCTGTGCCATCCAGATCCGTCTTGTTTAGTTACCTGAGATAAACATGCTAAAGTCAACATAAAGTTGAGTGATATTCATAGATTTGAGTTTAAGAATTTGAATCACAAGTTAAGAGTGTATTGTAATCACATACAATCAATATGTTAAAAATCAATGTTCCTGTTATTGCCTTAAGCTCATGATACTCAACAATTAACAGCCAATCATAAGTATGTATTATGATGGTAAGTAATAGGCCCCCAAAGATAGGTATTTGTCAATAACCTATTTATAAGAACAATAAAGTGCGCCTGGTGTTTTCTCCAACAACCAAACGAGGATTGTCAATCACTAATAGTACTATCCACAATTATTTACGTTCACCCTTCAGATGATTAAGGTTCATGATCGAGGGACTTCTGACAATAGTAACTTAAGCAAATAACATTGGCCTGACGGTATTTCAATACCCGGTATAAAAGACTTGTGATCGAGTTTTAAGCATGTATCTCCCCACGGGAAAATAGTTAAAGAGTGGGCTATGAAATCACCTTAGTAGTACAGTGGTATTGTAGTCTCAACAAAGCAAGGAAACGGCTTCACACAACACAACCTAAAAGATAATGCAAGTTTCAGTTAATAGTCTAAATCTGGTTTTTATCGCGAATACTTGTTATTTAGTTACGAATAAATCTCGAGTTTGTTTAAGTGTTTTAAGTTCAAAAATAAAGTTATATATACATATAACTTGTAAGTAAAAATGATCGATGATTGATATAAAGTTAGTTTTTATAACGGAAATAAACGTATCGTTTTACAAGAAATAAATAACGTATTGTTATATCGTTTAAATTTGATTATCGTTATATAAGTTTTATTCGTATTATATATATATATATATATATATATATATATATATATATATATATATATATATATATATATATATATATAATAAGTTACGTTTTATTATTTATTGTTTTAATATATAATTAGATATATATAATAAATATAGAATTATTATCAAAAGTAAATATTTCAATTCGATCCTTAATGTTTTATCAATCTTACACTTTTTACCCTTAACGGAAAATATTTACGCCGTTAGTCCAAAAGTTATATATATTTACATTTTTAGTCCAAATATCAAATATATACATTTATTATCCTTAAGTTTCAATATTTACAGTTTATACCCCTTAGAAAACAGTTTTTATATTTTTCACTAAAGTTTACCAATTTGGCAATTTTAGTCCTTATCTCTCGTATTTTTGCAAAAATGGTCCCAACTTTACCAAATTCAAAACTTATCAATTTTATTATTTCATTAAGCTCAAAACATTTTGAAAAGCTTATTTTCGCAGCTTATTTTCTTAAAAAGCACTTATTTCACTTAAATGGGCTTAACGAGACAATATCAAGGCCCGTTAATATTTTCCGATCCAATGGGCTTACGAAAGGTTTGGGCCTGAGTTTGGACTTATTTTAGGATGTTAAAAACACTGGAGTTGGGCTCCCAGGCCCAGTGTATCACATAAGCTTAATGGGCTTAAGATAAGCCCACGTTTTGGCTTATATAGTTTTATAAAAATTTGAGTTTTTGTCGGTACAAAACAGGTCGAGTACAAGGTCTAAATAAATTTATTAGGTCGAATAAAATGTGTCTTGTGATTGTCTAATAAGTTGTTAATGAGGTCGAGTTTTAAAAAGAATATGTCATGTGTCTAAATATTCATTTACGAGACCAAAGTGATCGAGCAAACTTCATATGTTGAAACTGCTCAACACTTAGAAAAATTCTAAGTGTTGAGATTTTATTCGAGTTGTCCAAGAGGTCACAAAACATGTCGATTTTAATAAGAACACAATGTTTTTAGATTCGAAACTTTTTATATTTTGTTTACTAGTGTACCAAATAATTAGTGTATCCAAAAATAATAATATGTTACGTTCGTATATTAAGAAATAACGAGGCAAAGTGTTTGTACGAAAATCCATATTGAAACTGTTTTACAACACTTAGAAATATTCTAAGTGTTGAAAATATTTTGAATGTGCCCAAATGACTTCTAAACGTGTCAAGTTAAGGCCAAATCGTTATTATCACTATTAAAACTTTATGACTCTCAATTGTTAGCTTATTGAACATAAGGAATGTCGAATAAAACATATATGTTACGTTTGTATATTTCAAAATAAAGGTTCAAAGTAAATATGTAAAAACTAAAATAACGAAATGAAAATATAACAAAGGGGACTCCGTGTCTCACCTCACCACTTGGGGTGGAGTTCTCGTATGTATGGTTCGAAATGGGTACGTGGGATCAAGGTACTATGGTTCACTCCTAACGAGCTATTTGGTTCCTCCTTGGATCACTTGTGCACCTCGTACTTGTTTTCTACTTCTTGTCCCGATCTTGACTTGTAAACTCCACGTAAATTGTATTATGGTGTGTTTGAGGGTGTGAGATTAGTTAGGGTTGCATGGAATGCTTATATAGTGAGTTTTTGAGAGTGGTGATAAGCACAAGAAGTTTACAAACGCTTGTGTTGGCTCGTTTGCATGGGGTGGCACCACAAGCATGACCAATCGAGTTCTAGCAACAAGAAGAATATGTAAGACTGAATCCTATTCATTCCTGACATCAAATAATGAGTATAGTGTTCGAATTTATGCAATTGGTGTGATAGAGAGGTGCTAAGAAATGTTTGGCCACGTTTTGGCTTATCACTTCAAAGTGAGTTTGTAGTTTTACTTTGGCCGAATTTAGTGCATCAAATGTGCATGAAAATGAATGATGTTTGTCATTTTTGAAAGCTAGCTGGGTCATAAATCAAGTTATGTAAAAATATGTGTGTGTTATGTGTCGAATTCAAAGGATAATAGGGGTGTTCCTTGGCTCGCTCGCGACTGGCACAAACAAAGAAAAGAAGAAAAAATTTTTATAAGGGTGTGTTTGGGCTTTGAGCCCTTTGGGCTTGGGGTTCCGTCTGGCCCAGCAGAAAGGAAAAACAAAAAAATATAAAATGGTCCGTTTGGTTTGTTAGTTGGGTTAAGTGGCCCAATGATCAACGGGGCCCACCTGGTGTGTTTTGAGAGTCGGGTTACGATCAAATAATATTAGTGAGTGATCTCGGGAATTTTCGTAGGCTCCAGGAATATATAATTATTGTACCTTAAATATACGAAACGTATATTATATAAAAATATAAATGTTTTTAATATATATATATATTCGCGATAATTTAGACTATCTAGGTTTGTGTGCAAGCAATGTTTCTAAGCAAAAGATAATTCAAAGTTTTACCGTTGTGATTTATATATCAAGTCTAATAAAAAAAAAATTTATACGTAAAAGTGGGTATTTAAATAACGTAATAACTTGTAAGTATTTACTAACCGTTGGGAAAATTACGAGAGGCTACACTGTAGTCTTCAAACCATCCTTACAATTGAGTTTCCTGTCAGCATCTGAATCATTCCCTATAGTGCTGCTTTCTGTCTGCAGTTCTGATAATGCATCGTTACCCGTGAATACCAAACTATCATCCAACGTCCCTTCATCATTGACCATTCCCGCTTTTATCTGCATCTCCATTTCAGTAATTTCTCGTTCTCTTTCTTTTAACTCTCTTACATGCTATTCTTTTCCATTTGACTCTCTCCCCTTTTACAGCATCTCCCTCAGATGAAGTGACCTTGCATTAAGCACCATCTCCAGTAAGTTCATATGTGTAAGCAACTGATATCTAAAAAATTCAACTTCCATGTTAGTGATGCATTCTTTCCATATTCTACATGTAGATGCATAATCCCAAGAATTCTTAAATGCTCTAAAATCCATGGTCATGAACCCTTTTAACTGTGTCTTGAGCTATTTAAATCCTACCATGCAATCACTTCCCTGTTCAATTTGCATTTAAAGTTGAACTATGTTGTCTCGGAGTTTCCATTTGAAGGTTATAAAGTCCATTTTAGGTCCGAAGAATGTCCCAAAAGTTCTAAGAAATGCTGAACCCCATAATGGTTGACTTGCTTATGAGAGAGCCGCACATTGAATTTTAACCACTTCAAAATGTGCTAAACAATTTTCTTTAGAATGGATGGCTCTTTTCTCAACTTCAGACATCTTTCTCTCTTGTGAACTTGATTGATACATTTTCTCTCCCCCGTGATTGTTGCGATGTAATCGGAATAATCAAACTAAAATGTATAGTTGATATATCACACAAAGGTCGAAATAGTGATTTCTAATTTTCCTTCCAAAATTAATTTTAAAAACTTTCTCACCCAAAATTTTTAAAATCACTATAAAATGCAATTCTAAGGCTACAAGAAAATTTTGAGTTTCAAAAATTTTTCCGCCAAATTTTACCAAAAAAATTTGAATTTTTACCTAAAAATTTGAATTTTGGGCCAAAATTTTCACCGTTATACCAAAATTTGAATTTCGCGTAAAAATTGAACGTTTAGTCTCCTGTAAAAATTAAATTTTACTCAAATTTTCCCGCCAAAAAACTTTTTTTTTTTTAAATGACAATACTAAACTGATTTTGTAACTGTGAAATGAAAATGGATCTTGTAGACGATAAAGAAGTAAGATTGTGTTTTCAAAAGAATCTCTATCAATCGTTCACGATGTCACAATAACTAGCACGGTAGTTATGTCCACACGAACCCAAATAATCTCAAAAAAAAAAAAATCATGAACCATTGAAGCTCAATTAAAACCGTTGTCCAAAGTTTCACAAAATCCTAAATTTGTTAAAAAATTCAGACTTAGAAAAATACTAGTAGTACTAAACTCACTAATATCCAACAAACTAGCATAAAATGCAATCAAACCAATACCATATCATGAAGCCCAAAAGCAAACGTCCAGCCCACTATCAAGCATAATCACATGGCCCAATTTAACTTATCAGCCCAAGATAATCTGCCCTAAAATTGTGGTATATAACACTCACTTTATCACACACTACCCTAATTTTACCCTATCTTAAAAAAATACGCAGTCAAAAAAATCTTTCCTCCTTACTCCTCACAACAATAGCAGCCACACATCAAACTTTTCCACCTAACTTCCTTAAAAGAAAACTTAACACCGATCGACCCTTGATTAAGATTAAATCCGAATACAAACTCAGTTAAACAATTGTACCCTCTTCTTGCTTCCTTCAAATCAATGACATAATACACCCCTTTTGTTCACACTACTCCTTTCAGTTAGTGATAACCCTCTAATGATGTCTTAACGAACCAACAACGGCCATAGTTTCACGATCTTTGAGAAGGTCTAAGGTAGGTGCTTATAGATTTGTTGTTATCTGATATTGTTAAACGAACGAAAAGAAAGAATGAAACACTTATGTTTTGTTCTTTCTTTAGACGTGTTCGGATATACCAAAGAAGTATCGCTTCTAACACGGTTCTGTGAAGAGCTTAAGTTCAAACTTATAAGATCTTTAAAAGATTGGTACTCGTGTTGAACTAAGACTGAGATCTAGAATAATACATTTTTTTTCTCGTTAAGTTGTTTGGATGAGTGGCTGTTGTAGTAGATTGTTGATTAGAGGTAGGAAGGTGTTTGTTGTATCTGCTTTTCTCGTTCCTTTTTTTTTTTTGTTTTTTTATGCGTAAAAAAGTATGGCTTTTTGCGTAAAAAACTTTTGCGTAACAACCTTTTGCGTAGAAAAATCTTTTGCGTAAAAACTATTAAGCATAAAACCTTAAGCATAAAAAACTGTCTTTTGCGTAAAATGAGTTTCTTACGCGTAGAAAACTTCCTTACGCATTACTTTCCAAGTAATGCCTAGATTTGAAGAAGTTATGCGTAGCTTTTGCTCCTTATGCGTAACTTGAGGTTTTTATGCTTAAACTTAAGCGTAAAACGAGGGTTTTGACTTTTTGACCCCTTTTCTGACAAATTTTCCGATGATTTTTCCGATTACCTTTTTCCGACAGCTTTCTGACCACGTTTTGACCACAAGAATTCCAGCAAGAAAAGTCAAAGTACCAGTTTTGGACTGATGTAAAATATTGGATTGATAGACTTTTGATATTCTTCTGTTTGGACTGAAAAAGCAGTAAATAAGCTAGTAAAAAGCTGTAAATAAGCAGTTTGTCAATCTTGACTTTTTGGACCAAAATAAGCTTAAAGCAATATGTTTGGGACAAAAGGACTGTTTGAATCTTAAAGCAGTTTTGACTAAAATAAGCTTAACGATAAGCAAAACAAAAGTAAAACTTTATGAAATAAGCTTAAGGATAAAATACGAAAAAACGGTATGAAAAGCTTTTGATAAGACTCAATAAGCATGAAATAAGCAAAAAATAAGCTACGAATAAGCACAAAATAAGGTAAAAAACGAGACTTTAAAACACACAAAAAAAACTTCTAAATCATCTTTTAGCTCTTGATACCAATTGTTGGGTCCTAAGTTTTATATTATTCCACACTTATGATTTATGTTTAGAGAGATGAAGATGTATTTTAGAGAGAGAGAGTACAAGAGAGGAAAATAAGAGAATTTCTTATTCCAAATGAACCAACCCCCTCTCAAATGAGAGGTTACAAAGTATTTATAGGTCATGTCTAGGGCAACTAACATCTTTCATATAATATCACTTATAGCCCTTAGACTTTGGCAAAACATGAAAAGTTAAACAAAATAACATATAACTTAACAAAACTTAACATAAATAATAAACTAATGCAATCTATTACAAGACACATTGACTCGACAATGATCGTCACTTCAAGCGTTCCCAACAAAATTTTATGCAACCCATGTTTAAATGATAACATTTTAGAGCATGTATTATATAGACTATCCTAAGCATGGATCTAATGAATGACCGAAAAAAGATACCACTATTCAAATATATAAATATCATTTAAAGACATCATGTCTCAAAATGACATACCATGTGTAACAATTCGCATTTTCAGGATAATTACTATTCCCGGAAAATTTCACTATTCACTTCTACTATTCATTTTTCCCGAAAATTTTCCCGAAAGTTGATTTTTATTTGATATTCTCAAGTGATAAATCATTTCCATGGCAAATTAAATGTTTGACATTCGTCAGATCATTTTCGTGAAAGTTATTAAGGAATTACACGGAATTACACGTTTTAGGGTAAAACGTCATTCAGAAATTCTACGTACAACGAAACTCGACCGCGTTAAGTGACCCCGCATCAGAAAAATGTTTGACACACTCATGATTTATTTGAGAATTAATCGTGACTGAGAAAAATATGACCAAAGACTTCCCGGCAGGTCACCCAAGCCTGTACTACTCTCGCATAAGCACGCTTAACCGTATGGGCGATTAACCGTTAGACCACAAAACGTTTTTCTAAGACGATTTGAGTTTTCAACTTATTAGAAAAAGTCAACATATTTTTCCCTCCTCCATTGACCAAAAATCATCCCTTGATGTTATAAGTCATTCCTTGATTTTTAGGCTTACGGTTTGATGTCTAAAAGACATTTAATACCAACCGACACTAGACTGAGCCCAGTCTAGACATTATAAGTCATTTTAAATCATTTTTATCACATTAGAAAAGTAACATTTTACTTTTCTCAATTTTACGCAATATTCGTACGTTTTACGTATTACGCGTTTTAGACCCGTGTTTCCAGTTTTTAGCAGGGTTTTACCACCCAAATGGAACCTACCACTCATTTTATATTTTATTATGGGACATATGGACATGTCTAACAATACTTTAAAGTTCCATAATTTTACGACACCCGGTTTTACGTTTTGAGGCCTAATCATTTACGGTTGTCATTTCCCGGAGTCAAAACTCTTCCTAATACTTAGGATATTTCCAAGCAAAGTCCACACCTTGTCCCCCAAGTTTAGGAACCGACCTAAGGGGGGGAATTCAGCCTTGTGTGTCTTAATCTCATGCTAGGAGCCTTAAGATGTGAACATGTGTTCAACTTGGCCTCCAAGTGTTGACTAGTCAACAATGTAACCTCCTCATTTGCATATAAATGCCTCTCCTTCCCCTCCTTGGCCATTCCAACGACCCACACACATAAAAACACACCATCATCTCATCCTTAGCTCATTTACTTCAAGTTCCATCCAAGAAATCAAGTGCAATATCCATACATAAACCCTAGTTTAGTTTTGATTCATCAAAACTACTTCAAATCCTTAGAAACTTTGGTGATTTCTCTTGAGTTTGAATCCACTCAAGTCACCTCAATTTTCATCATCTCTCTTTCAAGATTACAAGAGTAGAAAGATTGCATGAAGTGAAGTGGGTTGAAGCAAGTCTATCAAAGTCCTATCCTTACATGTTAACTTCCTTTCATCTTTGAAAGCCAAAAGTTGTGAGCCAAACCCTAACTTGATTCTTGTTAAATAATCATGTTCATGTTATTTACATGTTATTCTTGCTATATTATGTCTTGTAGTTATGTCCATGATGTATAAAAGTGAGCAAAACAAGTTATTGTTATTGATTGACAAGATAAGTTACTAAAACAAGTAAACTAGTGACTTTCTTGGTAAGACCTGATCAAAATAGTAAAAATATGATATTGGATCATTACATATTACAGTGGAGGACTTAACAAGGAAACCATAGCAATTTGAACCACCTAAAACGAGTATACGAGTCAAAAGTTACGCCCATTTGAAGTTACCAAAACTTTGCGGCAAACTGCCAAATACCATTCTGATCAAATTTGGGTTTTGAAAGTCCCACTTCTGCTCCGATTCATCAAAAAGTTAAAACACGAAAGTTGTCCGGAACGCCGTTTTCGTTCAGGTTTAAAGAAGCTCGAGACCTAAAAACACTTTCCGAGTGATAAAATTCTTCAAATTCTAAACAGCCCATTTTTAGGCGAAAGTCACAAGATTATGGTTATACTTTGAAAGGAACAAGAGGTCTTATGACCTATAATCAAGACCACAACCATGGCTAGAGCCAAGGTTGTGTCTCATGACCTTGAAACAAGGACCAAAGGTCATGGCTAGGCCATGACGAAATGACCATACCAACTTTCATAGGCGTAAACATGAAACAAAGAGTTGACGAGAACTTGAACAAGCAATTTGGATCTACTTCACTTAAAAGGGAACCATGAGATTTTACCAAGAGAAAATGGTCATACAAAACTTATGAAACATACCCTAATAACAATCTTCATGTACTAATAAACTTTCCTAAGTTTATTCAAATATCGGACATGTAACCTTTCGGATCAAAACTTATATCTATATATTTCATCAACTACTACAATAGTAGGGAGCCTCATGTGAGGAGTTCATTATGTAAGCCATCGAGTTGAGTTGTGGATTTACGAGTTAAAGTGTCCTGGCTCCTCGAACGCTTACTAACATGACTTCTGAATTATGTCGGCCCGAACGGTAGTAAACGATATACAAAACATACATGTTTCATGAATCTTTTCTTTCAAAGACTTACACTATACATCATACCACATCATGGACTAAATGCAAGATATATATATAGGCACTACTTCATATTCTTTACTCCGATCCTAAGTCACAACATTCTATTATAGGTTGCTCATAGAAACCTTCACGATTCAACCGTTACATTCATTACTTGCTATCTTACTTAAGGTGAGTTCATAGCCCCACTTTACATTATTACAATGTTTTACAAACCCTTGGGGGGAATACATGCTATTTTTAACCGAGCACAATGTTTTTAAATTGTATGCTTGCCTGATTGTTTTATTATCACTAAGTACCAGCCTTGCTAAACCGAGATCCCTTATTATGAACCATTTAATCACTAGCAATAGTGAGCGCAAATATTGTGAATAGGCCTATTGGGATTGACGAATCCCATTTGTATTGACTAAGTTCAAACAAATGCACTAATATTTGAGATTTAGGTATGTTAGCAAAGTACCTACCGGGATAAATCTACCGATCGATATTGGTACACGTTAACGTTTTGGTGTCATAAGCTTAGTGTATAATACATTTTATGGGCGTATAACAACATAGCCTACCTATTTTGCTTTCCAAACATTGGTGTGAGCCTATAACTCACACTACCAACATATTGTGTTCAAACATTAAACAAACTCTATGAATATCACTCAACCTTTGTGTTGACCTCTCAAGCATGTATTTCAGGTTCATGACGATCAAGGATGGCACGGAAGGGCACGGATACTCAAGAGGGCTATAAATTTTATCATCATTCAAAAACTCATTTATTATACATTGTAAACATGGAACCATTTGGGACCTCATTTTGTAATCTCTGATATTTATATAATTTGAATGATAAACCTTTTCAAAACGACTCAATTGGAGTTCGTTTTCTATCATTGTGACTATTGTGCCGTCGAGTAACACCCAGTTTGAATTCCGCTGCAACCATGAATTGGGGGTGTTACAGATTGGTACCAGAGCCATGGTTATAGAGAAACGGGTCTAAGTGAGACCTAAACTATAACTACAATCACAAACAAAAACATTTTATAGCCTTCCGCTCTCCGTGTCTTCCATCCTCCAGACGATTATGGACTTAGTAAGAATGTTATGCTACACAAACATATTAGTATATTCATATATACCCATTTTGAGCATTTCCTCGTAGACATTTTTATGCTACACAAACATAATTGCATATTGATATATGTACCCTAAACATAATTGAGCATTTCCCCGTAAGCATTTTATGCTACATGAACACATATAAGTATATTGATATATACACACTAGGCATTTTATGCTACATGAACACATATAAGTATATTGATATATACACACTAGGCATTTTATGCTACATGAACACATATAAGTATATTGATATATACACACTAAGCATTTTATGCTACATGAACACATATAAGTATATTGATATATACACACTAGGCATTTTATGCTACATGAACACATATAAGTATATTGATATATATACACTAAGCATTTTATGCTACATGAACACATATAAGTATATTGATATATACACACTAGGCATTTTATGCTACATGAACATATTAGTATATTGATATATAAACTCGGTTTATTTTCAATCATTTATCTAAACAATGGACTAAACATATCTGTGTATGCCTATTCTAAGGCATTTCGGCACAGCCACACTCTCCCAATCATGTTCCTACTCCAACATTATATGTCCAAGACATTGTAACTGATTGCAATGGTCTTTCCTATTTTCCAAGACATTGTGAGATACAATGGTCTCATTCATTTTTCAAGACATTGTGAGATACAATGGCCTCATTCATTTTCCAAGACATTGTGAGATACAATGGTCTCATTCATTTTCCAAGACATTGTATGATACAATGGTCTTAATCATTTCTCAAATGTTTTGAGTCACACAATGACCTAACCTACTTCCCAGACATTGTGAATTGCACAATGGTCTAACCTACTTCCGAGACATTGTGTTTTGTGCAAATGGTCTCTAGAATTATTCCATCACATCATCAATATCATTTCTTATGATATCAAAAACCCGTCACAATTTATCGATTTCAAAACAAGAAATATGAGATTTCTAAAGGACAAACTAATCCATCATCGACAAAAGCTGAACTTTCTCTACATTCATCAAAGTTTTCTTATGAAACCTTCATTATTAAAAGTTCGTGATCCTGGCCAAGTATGTTCTATTTTAGAACTACTTAAAACTTCCTTTCCATACGTATCTACCCTTACTACCTTCTATGCAATGGAATATGAAAACATACGTTACAAGTCTTGTATGGACGGGACTTGCAACTTAAGGGTTTGACATCGCCTTTGTTTAGTGAACAGTTTCCCGAAAGCAACGGACATATCAAAAGTATACCTAGTTTAGGTATTTGAAAATTTTATCGAACCTTGGCTAAATATAGACTAGTCACCTATATTTAACCTATGGACAGTGGAATATAGTCTGACTAACTATATTCGACTTAAAATTTTCAAATACTGAGAATAGTTGTACTAGGGTTATGTTTAGATTGATTTCCTACATGAACATGATAAACCACCAGAATACATTAAAACAATCTAGAGACACGATAATGTCTTACCACTCAGCGAAATCTTAACACCTTATTTGTGTTACCTAATTTCATTCTTGAAATTTTTCATTTATGGGATAATCCGAACTACTATCTTGAGATAGTTATCAATTATTCTCTTCATCCTGTAGAAGTACTATCCTGTTTAGGTCCTAAGGATATCATTCCATCATAAACTTTTAAAATCTCTTAAGATTTTTAAAGCAAACTCAACATCTATACCTAAGAGTATTAATGTTAAGCATACACTACACACTTTTGTTCATCAACAAATCATAACATTATCTTCACAACCGTTGGAACCACAAGCTCATTAACAGATTTTGATGCACTTTTAAAGCTCAAATCATCCTTAGTTACACCACAAGTACCCTCATCAGCTTTACAAGTTTGAATATTCATCTTGTACTTTTGGAACACCAGTATCATCTCGTAATACACTACCTTGTAACTCACCGGCTAAGTATGAATGTTGTGTCGGGAATTCTTGAGTAGGATGATTTATAATGTCCTTATTTGAATGGATTGGGATGCCTTTTCATTTAAATAAAGAAATTATAAATCATCGAACCATAAGTTTATATTCCTTTAGTTACATTGTTTGGGATGCCTCTCTATGTAAATAAAGAATTATAAACAAGTGGGCTTATTTATATCCGAAATAACATAAGTATGAAGTCAACCTACATTACATTGCTCGGGTATGGCATGATACCTACATTATATTCGCCACAAGAAATCCTATCTTTTCACCGACATCGCTTCAAACCATGACATAAACACTAGGTACAACAACAGATTACCTACTATGCTATGATTGCAACTACTATCCCAATTTCCATTGATATTCCACTACTATATCAATTTCCATTTATTGAATTCCTATGTAAATTGCTATTGTTGTTCAACTGTTATATCAATTGCTATTGATACTTGACAACTATATCAATTTCCATTTTGATATTTAACTATATCAATTTCTGTACAACTACTATATCCATTTCTATTAATAATCGACTGCTATATCAATTTTCTTTGATATTCGACTATTATATGGATCTCTACTGATATTCAACCATGTTATCAATCTCTATTGACACACCATATTCTGAGACAAATCAAACTACATCACTAGTAATTCCAGACTTTGGTCCTCATAAGTAACCACACATCTTTATCGACACCACTCCAACATATGACACACAAAGAACTTCGGGACGAAGTTCCCCGTAAGGGGTAGAGACTGTAACAATTCGCATTTTCAGGATAATTACTATTCCCGGAAAATTTCACTATTCACTTTTACTATTCATTTTTCCCGAAAATTTTCCCGAAAGTTGATTTTTATTTGATATTCTCAAGTGATAAATCATTTCCATGGCAAATTAAATGTTTGACATTCGTCAGATCATTTTCGTGAAAGTTATTAAGGAATTACACGGAATTACACGTTTTAGGGTAAAACGTCATTCAGAAATTCTACGTACAACGAAACTCGACCGCGTTAAGTGACCCCGCATCAGAAAAATGTTTGACACACTCATGATTTATTTGAGAATTAATCGTGACTGAGAAAAATATGACCAAAGACTTCCCGGCAGGTCACCCAAGCCTGTACTACTCTCGCATAAGCACGCTTAACCGTATGGGCGATTAACCGTTAGACCACAAAACGTTTTTCTAAGACGATTTGAGTTTTCAACTTATTAGAAAAAGTCAACATATTTTTCCCTCCTCCATTGACCAAAAATCATCCCTTGATGTTATAAGTCATTCCTTGATTTTTAGGCTTACGGTTTGATGTCTAAAAGACATTTAATACCAACCGACACTAGACTGAGCCCAGTCTAGACATTATAAGTCATTTTAAATCATTTTTATCACATTAGAAAAGTAACATTTTACTTTTCTCAATTTTACGCAATATTCGTACGTTTTACGTATTACGCGTTTTAGACCCGTGTTTCCAGTTTTTAGCAGGGTTTTACCACCCAAATGGAACCTACCACTCATTTTATATTTTATTATGGGACATATGGACATGTCTAACAATACTTTAAAGTTCCATAATTTTACGACACCCGGTTTTACGTTTTGAGGCCTAATCATTTACGGTTGTCATTTCCCGGAGTCAAAACTCTTCCTAATACTTAGGATATTACCAAGCAAAGTCCACACCTTGTCCCCCAAGTTTAGGAACCGACCTAAGGGGGGGGGAATTCAGCCTTGTGTGTCTTAATCTCATGCTAGGAGCCTTAAGATGTGAACATGTGTTCAACTTGGCCTCCAAGTGTTGACTAGTCAACAATGTAACCTCCTCATTTGCATATAAATGCCTCTCCTTCCCCTCCTTGGCCATTCCAACGACCCACACACATAAAAACACACCATCATCTCATCCTTAGCTCATTTACTTCAAGTTCCATCCAAGAAATCAAGTGCAATATCCATACATAAACCCTAGTTTAGTTTTGATTCATCAAAACTACTTCAAATCCTTAGAAACTTTGGTGATTTCTCTTGAGTTTGAATCCACTCAAGTCACCTCAATTTTCATCATCTCTCTTTCAAGATTACAAGAGTAGAAAGATTGCATGAAGTGAAGTGGGTTGAAGCAAGTCTATCAAAGTCCTATCCTTACATGTTAACTTCCTTTCATCTTTGAAAGCCAAAAGTTGTGAGCCAAACCCTAACTTGATTCTTGTTAAATAATCATGTTCATGTTATTTACATGTTATTCTTGCTATATTATGTCTTGTAGTTATGTCCATGATGTATAAAAGTGAGCAAAACAAGTTATTGTTATTGATTGACAAGATAAGTTACTAAAACAAGTAAACTAGTGACTTTCTTGGTAAGACCTGATCAAAATAGTAAAAATATGATATTGGATCATTACATATTACAGTGGAGGACTTAACAAGGAAACCATAGCAATTTGAACCACCTAAAACGAGTATACGAGTCAAAAGTTACGCCCATTTGAAGTTACCAAAACTTTGCGGCAAACTGCCAAATACCATTCTGATCAAATTTGGGTTTTGAAAGTCCCACTTCTGGTCCGATTCATCAAAAAGTTAAAATATGAAATTGTCCGGAACGCCGTTTTCGTTCAGGAACAAAGAAGATCGAGACCTAAAAACACTTTCCGAGTGATAAAATTCTTCAAATTCTAAACAGCCCATTTTTAGGCGAAAGTCACAAGATTAGGGTTATACTTTGAAAGGAACAAGAGGTCTTATGACCTATAATCAAGACCACAACCATGGCTAGAGCCAAGGTTGTGTCTCATGACCTTGAAACAAGGACCAAAGGTCATGGCTAGGCCATGACGAAATGACCATACCAACTTTCATAGGCGTAAACATGAAACAAAGAGTTGACGAGAACTTGAACAAGCAATTTGGATCTACTTCACTTAAAAGGGAACCATGAGATTTTACCAAGAGAAAATGGTCATACAAAACTTATGAAACATACCCTAATAACAATCTTCATGTACTAATAAACTTTCCTAAGTTTATTCAAATATCGGACATGTAACCTTTCGGATCAAAACTTATATCTATATATTTCATCAACTACTACAATAGTAGGGAGCCTCATGTGAGGAGTTCATTATGTAAGCCGTTGAGTTGAGTTGTGGATTTACTAGTTAAAGTGTCTTGGCTCCTCGAACGCTTACTAACATGACTTCTGAATTATGTCGGCCCGAACGGTAGTAAACGATATACAAAACATACATGTTTCATGAATCTTTTCTTTCAAAGACTTACACTATACATCATACCACATCATGGACTAAATGCAAGATATATATATAGTCACTACTTCATATTCTTTACTCCGATCCTAAGTCACAACATTCTATTATAGGTTGCTCATAGAAACCTTCACGATTCAACCGTTACATTCATTACTTGCTATCTTACTTAAGGTGAGTTCATAGCCCCACTTTACATTATTACAATGTTTTACAAACCCTTGGGGGGAATACATGCTATTTTTAACCGAGCACAATGTTTTTAAATTGTATGCTTGCCTGATTGTTTTATTATCACTAAGTACCAGCCTTGCTAAACCGAGATCCCTTATTATGAACCATTTAATCACTAGCAATAGTGAGCGCAAATATTGTGAATAGGCCTATTGGGATTGACGAATCCCATTTGTATTGACTAAGTTCAAACAAATGCACTAATATTTGAGATTTAGGTATGTTAGCAAAGTACCTACCGGGATAAATCTGACGATCGATATTGGTACACGTTAACGTTTTGGTGTCATAAGCTTAGTGTATAATACATTTTATGGGCGTATAACAACATAGCCTACCTATTTTGCTTTCCAAACATTGGTGTGAGCCTATAACTCACACTACCAACATATTGTGTTCAAACATTAAACAAACTCTATGAATATCACTCAACCTTTGTGTTGACCTCTCAAGCATGTATTTCAGGTTCATGACGATCAAGGATGGCACGGAAGGGCACGGATACTCAAGAGGGCTATAAATTTTATCATCATTCAAAAACTCATTTATTATACATTGTAAACATGGAACCATTTGGGACCTCATTTTGTAATCTCTGATATTTATATAATTTGAATGATAAACCTTTTCAAAACGACACAATTGGAGTTCGTTTTCTATCATTGTGACTATTGTGCCGTCGAGTAACACCCAGTTTGAATTCCGCTGCAACCATGAATTGGGGGTGTTACACCATGAGTTAACAAGTAACACGTTAATCATGCAAAACATCATATACATAAAGAATGAAAATATCATATAAATCATGTTAATATATAGTAACACGAAACATATAAGCATGCAGGCATCATAAATAAATAACCAAGGTTTACACATGAATCAATCAAATAGTTATCTTGGCTATGTTAAGATGTCCAATCATATCAAACAAATAAAATGTAAATGACACATGTATGTGTAATGCAAGAGATTTTAATCTTTGTGTTTGGAACCTACGGTTGAATGATCCAAAAGGTGACATCTTTAAGCATGTGTTACGCAAGTGATTTGGTCATCCAAGACCAAGAGATGAGTTTTTGTGTAATAATGGAATATGATAAGAACGTTCTCAAGAAAGCTCTTTGGAACATGAATATAATGAAGTTACCAACTTCAATAGATCTTGTGTATGCTCTAGCGATAGGGTTTGAACTAGGTTATGAGCAAGGTTTGGTTATGATGAACGCTTGAAAGGAAATAGACACATATAGTGTCATTCAATAAGTAGAATTATTATGTAGAATAAAGTCATCATGCTTATGAAGACAAAAATGACAAGATGATGAGAAAGCTCTAGTTCATAGAACTTGCAGATGTTTATTTAAGATCATTAACCCGATGAGGTGTAATGAAATCTCATGTAACACAACCGTTCATGTTTCAAGGAGAGAATGATGCATAGGATATACAATATCCTTTTAACAGGATGAAAACTTAACGCGTGATTTCTTAGGCATATTGTCTTCCAAAACATCATGTTTTCCTAAATGAAGATATGAATCCAAAGTGTTTGAATCGAATAGTCCTATCCTAAATATACTTGATCTCAAGATTATATTCACTAGGTGATGACAAGAGGAATTCACTCGAGTTTCTTATGTATACTCCTCAAGAGTCATTGTTGCTCAGGCTGTATGAGGTTGGCTTTGAGATTGCATTTTAACATATGTTGTTAAGATGTTGATTTAAGGTTTAATGAAACTTATGCTAAAGTTAAAAGTATTACCAATACTTTGATAACTTGTGAAAGTGGTACTACTTAAACCTAGGGTAACTGAATGTGAGCTTCATGTTCATTTGATGGTAAAGGTTCTAATCCTATAGGTGGTAAGATATTATTGAGTGTTTGTTCAATGTGCATTTGATTTGGTACGAGTATTAGACGAAGGTCTTTTTGAGCAATGCACTTAACGGATTCAAATGATGGTAGGAATGGTGGATTGATTGATCTAGGTGGTAGGTCTTCTAGTGTGTCTAACTAGGGATGACATAACATTGGTTTTGTTTGAGATGATTGTGTTATGGGAGTACTAGGTTTTAAGGATGTTGAAAACAACAAGGACGGATACTAAGACTTGTGGTCCATAACTAGTGAGTGAAGTTCTTGAGGTTTTGGTTATGTTTGTAAAGCTTAGGGGCTGAGATATATCATAGAAGTGAATGAGATGATGGTGAATGAATAAGTGAACTTAAGTACTCAATGTTCAATGATGAAAACCTATTGTCATCTGTTTTATCCCTATTGATTGAGAGAGTGTTAGGATAAGTGTTTTAACATAAGTTGTTAAAATACTTGGGTGTAGATTCTTTCGGATGTGACTTTGAATGACTACAATCGTAAGTCAGATTTGCTTGAATATTTCGGACAAAATACTTAAGTTGTCAATCCTACTTTGTTGAAATTTAATAGTACTAAAGGATAGCAAGACTTGATAATACATCTATAACTTAAGTGTAAGTTATGACTTGATGTAAATCCTTATCGTCTTGAAGGATGATACACTACTTTCATGTTAACCAAGTGAGGTAACATATGTAGATACAAGACAATATCTATAGTCACAAGTTAGACTTGTGATTTTGACATTATATGTAATCTTTGTAAGTAACAAGTCCGGATTAGTTAGAAAGTTTTCAAGTCACCAAATAAGTGAAGCTAATGGATGAAGGATGAGTTAAGGATGGTTTTGTTGAAGCAACTTGGTTTTACACTAATCCTAGCGGTTTTCCTAATAGGTCTAGATGATTCGGATGAGGTGTTAGATTTAGTCATATCAATATTTTGGTAAGCTAGAATTATAAGATTAAGAGAAGTGATGGTGATGGTGTGAATTGGAAGTATGAATGTTGGTCAATTTATAGGAAGAACATGCTATGAAAAGTAGTGTTTGAATTAGATGTTGTTCCATACACATTTGGAAGTTCCTAATCATTTGGAAGAGTTCAAATCATTTGAAGTCAATCCAATGGAGTTGGGTGGAGTGAAAGACTAACTTATGCACTAAGTACTATGTGATCATGGAAGATAATGTTCCACAGATTTGGAGGAACCAAAGGAAAGGTTCCTTCCTTGTAATAGAAAGGTTCCTTCCTTGTAACGGAAAGGTTCTTTGGGTTAGTTTAGCCAAGTTTGAAAATTCGGCGGGAATGATGATCCTATTGTTTGAAAGTGTGTTAAGAGTGCTCTTAGAATTAGTGATAAATACTAACAAGCATGTAGGAAGCAAGTTTGGAACCTAAGGATTACTAGAAAAATTCCAAAAATTCAAAGATTAAAAAGTTTGCTGAATGTCTGGAGGAACCAATCGACAACAAGGGCGGAACCAAGTCTTTGGTTCCGCCATATCCGTGGAGTCTCAGATTTGAGACAGAACACTTTTTGGCAGCAGTAAACTTTTTCTGATTTTCCAAATTTTTCCTAAAACTTAAGTAATTAATTAGTTGTAGGTAGGAAATACAAAAAATGCGGGTAAAAACATGCTTACCGATAGAGATCACAAGAGCGATCCTAACTTACACTTTTTAAGCGGAAAATGGAAAATAGCATAGCGCTAAAAAATTATCCCCTACAAATATTGTTAGTTCACACATAATCCACAGATATAATATCATTCTACAAGATCATAAAAACACAAAATAACATGGTTTCAACGATCAAATAGTTCAAGTTTCAAGTTGTGCCAAACACTCCTTAACAAAGGACATTTATCGACTTCCAAAACCCGTTCAAACATCCTAATAATACTTGGAACATATGCACCTAATTAGTTGTGATTAAAACCAAAAACACATGTTAGCATATAGATCAAGCCGAGGATTATGATCTTACCAAAAATGGAAATTAATCCAAACACGGAAAATTGATAACACCAAAGTGTTATCATCCAAATATGACATGGTTAGTTAACATGATCAAGCAAAGATGACTTTATATCATATAGCACGACTCATTCATTAAACATCATAGTAGAGGCATATATATACCAAACACCATTTTACAAGACTACTATATGTTTAAAAATGTAATGACTCATTTAGACACTTGACCATATTTGAAGATACTTAATTAGCATCACTCAATACTCATTCCTAAGTGAATTAAGCAAAATAATCACTTAACATATGCAAAGATGAAAATCTAAGACTATAAGTAATACAAAAGCAATTTATCAACTTGGTGCACAAGATCTAATCAAAAGTCCTATCAAACAAGCAATTAGAATATCAAGGCAAGATTGACACTTATGTATCACAGATAAGCAAGTGTAATTCCAACTTAAAACAAGCAAACAACATGTATGCAAAAAACTCAAACAAGTAGTCATATTAGTATAGCATAATTAGTGAAACATTTTTCATATTATATTCTGCTTCAATGGTAATTTGATACATGGATCGAGCTCCAATTTAAAAATCATTTGTTTTGAAAATAAGAGCTACGAAGCTCTGATGCCAATTGTGAAATCGTAGAGGGGGGGGGGTGAATATGTTTCCGTTAAAAAATCTTTAAACTTGTTGTATCAAATATAGTATAAATCAATGTGTCAAGTTTCGCCATTATTAGTCCGGTTTGTTTTTCTTTACTAAAAACATCCATATGACAAATTTCCGATCAAGCTTGTTGTAATATGAGAAATGCTAATAATAGTCTTATGACTAATATAAAGCATATGATATAACAAGTTGTCACACAAGCATAAACATCAAGTCACAACACAAATAATAATATAGTGCAAGTATAAAAGTAAAACAATGAGTATAAGGAAAGAGCAAACCGAACACGAGGATTTATAGTTGTTCGGTCATGGATCTCCTTTCCGACCTACTCCACTCCCCGAATACCCAACTCGAGAGTTACTTCACTAGATCAACAAGCTCCCTTCTTGGCGGAGAAAACCTTACAATCGTCGCTTACACTTTTTCCGGTACAAAGCTAAATACCGGGTTCTTTTACAAGGGTACAACCATTCCCGCTAGTTCTTTTACAAGGGTACAACAACTCCCGCTAGTTCTTTTACAAGGGTACAACAACTCCCGCTATGTTTTGTGGCCCAACATAGAAACCTTGTGTTTTATAGCACAAACACATAAACCATCTAATCTATAATAATGAGTACAATGATGATCCAAGACATAAATGTCTAATGGATATGAATGACTAATCTAAAAGAACTTCCATTGATAGAAATCCTTCAATGGATGAAGATCAAAAGTTCTCTAAGCTTCTTGTGATGAATCTTCATGTATGTATACTTGTGGTGGATGATGATGGCAAGATCTCCAAGCTTCTTTGGTGGATCAAGATGTATGATATGCTTACAACAAAGATGAATGTTAGAAGCATTATGATCATGATGATAAGGGTGATTAATTGTGTTTTCTATTGATCTTAGATGTATGCAAAGTGTAGAGAGAATGTATGTTTTTCATCAAGTTGTGAGAAAACCATGGATTCTGTAACACCCCCTAATTTGAAATGCGGCAGCGGAATAGTAATTAGGGTGTTACGGTGAGGATCGAAGTCATAATGATAGAAAATGGCTCGAAAGAGACATTTTAAAACATAGTTTCATCTATAAAAATTCAAATACAAAAGGTCCTTATCAGAGTATTATAATAAAAGTCTTGATGTTTTGAATTAAATCAAACATCCTTTATTTTACACCATTATTGAAATAAAGTAGACAAGTTTTGAAGTTTTTGCCGCCCGTTCCATGCTTGCTTCCCCTGCTAAATACCTGAGATACATGCTTAAAAGTCAACAAAAATGTTGAGTGATATCATAGAGTTTGAATTTAATAATCATTTTGATACACAAGTAAGATTGTATTGGAAAATACAATCAGTTTGAAAATATTGATATTGCAGTTCATATATTGCTCTAAGTCTCATGACACGCAAACGTTAACAAATACCGTAAAAACGGAGGTGTTTATCAAATCAATGATAAATTTGCCCTCGTGTAATAGGTGATTTGCCAGTTCCTATTTTTACTCAAATATAATTATCACGACTAATACGACTAACCACATGCATAATGGCATTTCGTCAAGTATTAATGGGACAGGCTGTCAAACCTTAAATAGATCTATTCATTATATTCGCGTTCACCTCAGTGATTAATGGCTCATGATTAAGGGTCTTTTGGCAATAGCTAACTTAGGCATATATCAAACAGGAAGCATACAGAAAAATACTTGCGATATGTTTATAACATGTATCCCCCTCACGGAGTTTTGAAAATAAGTAAATGTGAGGCTATGACTCACTTAGATTGATACTAAAAATGAAGAAAATAAAGTCGGATGAATTTATGAAAACGGCTTCGAAACACAACCTGACAAATAAATTTATTTGAGAACTTGACCAAATACTATTTGGTAATTACGAAGGAATAACAAATATTAAATATTCGTTATGACGAATAAGTGATGTGCAGTGAAAATCTTGTGATATGCATGATATGACAAAACATGATTTTTAAATTATCCATCGAAGTTTTACCTTTTTAATCGTAAGTAAAATATTAACTTTTTTAATATCATTATATATATTATTAACGTTACGTTAAATAATATATATATATAAATAAAAATAAAGTTTTAAATGTAACATGAAATAAATTGACGAAAATAGAAAATAAATAAGAATGATAAATAAATTTATATTTAGTCTTTGTCTCCTTTTCTAATTTTACCATTTTTATTGTAACGATATTTGCGTTACACCGTTAGTCCTTTTTATATATATTTCAAATATAGTCCTCTACTTTGTCCAGTAATCAATACTAACCTTAGAATATTAATTTTTATCACATTTTACCGTTATGTTTCTGTATTTACAAGTTTAGTCCTTTCTTTTCAATATTTACACATTTAGTCCCTCTAGGTGTCTTCGCGTTACATTTTTAGTCCAAATTTGTAAAAATAATTATAAAACATTTCTAAAAATTTCCGAAGCTTATTAAGTTGTTAATAAGCTAATTTCAACAGCTTGTTTATTTAAAAGCTTATTTTTTTGGCTTATGGGCTTTGAACGATCCAATGATAGGCCCGTTAAGAGTTTTGGAGGCGAGGGCATGGAAAATGTTTTGGGCTTGGTTTTGGGCTATTTTTATGATTCTAAAAACATTTCATATGGGCCCAGTGGGCTTACGGATTTTAAATTCTTAATGGGCTTGGATTGAGCCCACTCGACAAACATAAGGTTTTTATTATAAATTTTGGTTTGAAAATTCGGTTGGTGTCGATTCAAAATGGGTCGAGTATGGTGTCAAAACGTGATTATTTTCACAAGTCGTTTATATGAAAATGTTAGTTTTCTAGGTGGTCTATGGAGTCATGAAATAATATTGTACCTTTGTTAAGTGAAATTCAAAGTTATACGTATAGTTTGTGGCATGTTTGAAACCGGTATATATTTTGAAAATTTGCAAATATTTACTAAGTGTTACAATAATTTTCGTACGATGGATATGATTTGAAATGGGTGCGTGTGATGCATGTATCGTTTAAACTAAAGTGAACTTGGTGTGCTACGTGACTCCTAGGCCTTCCAAGATAGAGGCTAGTCACGTTTCGTGTACTAAGAATTATTATTTACGTGTAATATAAGTGCAAAATGATATACGTTCGAAACAACAAAAACAAAGTGCATGACAAAACTTTACGTGTGATATGGAATGGAAATGAGTAGAAAAGACTTACAAACACCTTAGAGGTGATCAAGAGTCGAGTGTGATAGTATGGAACACAAGAAAATCACGTTTCACAATATAACCCAAACGTTATATATAAATATCAAACCCGATTTCCTTTCCTTGCTTCCAAATAATTATACAATCGACTTATGGTCTTGTGAGAATAGTTTGAAGGACGAAATAACTCAGTGAAAGAGTATGAGAATGAATAAGAGCAAGTGCATGCATGTACGTTTATATATTACTTGAATATATAACACGTAAGGTAGAAAGTTTCATAGAAATCTTCACGTATACTATAGCATGTCAGGGAACTAGCTCTTAGGTGCATTTTTATATTGATTTACAAAGGATTATGAGAGCATGATTTGTGGGAATGGTTGTGGTGATTCATGCTATATGTCGACCAAGCTTTTATCTATATATACGATTTACAAAATCGTTTACTACTTGTACATACTTGATCATTCTTAACATATGAACATAGAATCAACTCAGAATTATTATTAGGAACGATTAGAAACAAATGGGATTCAAAACGGTTAAGTTTTGAATATATTACAAATCGATTTGGTTTTGTACGAGTCGAACACTTTGCCTCTTAAAAACGTATCAAAACTCAACGTATGGACGTGAGAATTGACACACTAATAGTTGGCCAGGAGGTTAATGAGATGAGAAAATAAAATACGTATGTCGTGTGTAAGATTTAGAAATAAACGAGGCGTTTTGGGGAGGGTTTGATCTAGTCGATCGGATGAAAATAATGTTTTAGAAGTTGGGCTTTGGTCGATGGGCTTATGAATAGTGAAATGGAATTGGGCTAAAAATTAATTAAGGGTCCGATTGACTAATTAGGTGTAATTAGGATTTTTAATTATATTTAGGAAATATAATTAGGATTTAAGAATTAGTTTTAGGATTAAATGAAAAGTTTAGGTTTCGTGTAACGTGTCGAGGATTAATTCCGTCTTTTCGTGAATTATATTATTTTGTGAAAATCGTCAAAATAATATAATAAGAAAAATTTCAAATTTTTTCGAGAAAATGGGAATTAGAAACGTTAACAAAGGATTATTTATTTATTAATGATTTAATTACAATAAATTTTTACAGGGTTCTACAGATTCCTATATGTAGGTAAACTACCAAAGACATTAACCATGTGCAAAAACCATGAGCTACTTTACAAAACTAACAAAGATCTTACACAATCTTTCCAAAGTGAACTACAACATATCTTACAAAATCTATGACATATCTTACAAGATCTATGACATATCTTACAAGAATATTTGGAAAGATATACATTCTAGAATATGATGATCCGTGTGATGGTGTAATTATATACTTTCTATTTTGATAAAAATGTATATGAAAGTAAACTTGTAAAGTTATTAGAAAATGTATTAACTTGCTATATGATATTTAGTAAGTTACTAAAAATGTTTGATGTACTTATGTTATTATAAGACATATTTTTATAGATTGTAAACTTACTAAAATGTATTAACTTGCTATATGATATTTAGTAAGTTACTAAAAATGTTTGATGTACTTATGTTGTTATAAGAAACATTTTTATAAATTGTAAACTTACTAATATTACCTAGACACCTAATGTGACACTTATTCTATTTTATACCTAAAGTGCACTTTGATACCTAAAATACTTAAAGGCTCTAAACGTATTTTAAATATTCTAAATGGTTGGGCAAGGGGTTTGATCATGATGCCACATAACAAACATATACGAACCTGTGTTATAGCATACGAGGACTCGAGACGTCGAGAGGTGTTGAATGTATGTTGAGACAAAATATGATTACGAGTAACTTGTACATTTTACGTTACATATCAAGTTATACGTTTGTCATTAATCAAAACAAACGAGACTGTGTAGATTAAATTTCGTAATATTTGCACTAACAGGTTCTAAAGAGGGATTAGGTCTAAGTGTTTTCTTTCCTAAGGGTTGACTAGGTGTATCCTTATTCTTAGGTGTGGTTTCGGGTTTTCTCTTTTGTTTTAGGTTGTCTATTACTACCATTATTACTATTATTATGAGTATTACTATTCCTAGGAATTTGAAACCAGCTAGGGTACTATCCATAGTATCTTCTAAGTGAAATTTCCTAATGGGTATTCTAAGAATTGTCAAATCCTAAGGTATAATCTAAAATCCTCAAATGTATATGTGTGGGTATCCTAAGGGCTAGGCATGGGTAATCTATGACCTAAATCTACTTATTCCTATGGGGTAGAAGCTTGCTAATGTGTCTATCCTAAACTAGGGTCTAAAGGCTTAGGGTGAAGGTTTTACTATCTGATCCTAGGTTTTTCCTAATCTATATTCTAATCCTAATGTATTCCTATGCTAGACTGAATCCTATCTTATAGGGATGTTTTCCTAATCTATCTGTTGGGGTAGGAGTTTTAGTTTCTAACCTAATAAATTCTAAAATTTCCTAGTCTTATTTTTTTTTTTTTTCTATTTCCTCAAGGGTTTCTTAGATGGCCTATCCTATTAATCTAAGGTTTTCTATACCTAAGTTTATGTTTTCTAGGGATGTCCTAATGTTATTTCTAACATCAAGTATGTGAATCCTAAATAAGATTTTGGGGTTTACTAAGGGGATGGGGAAAACTAGCTCAGGAATCATAGTAATCTAAGGGAATAAAGAGGAAAAACGTAGAAATATGCTTATATATGATGATCATATATTTGCATATGGGATAGTTAGGGGTAGAATCTCTAACTAGAACGAAGATAGCTTAAGAAAGCTAAGGAAGGAGTGAAGGTTTAGAGATCGGAGGAGAAATAATTCAGATTTCTATGGTGTAGAATGAGGATTCTCACCATTGATAAGGTAAAGTGTTTTGAAAAGGTTAGGTTTTTAGGGAAAAAGGGAGTGTAAGGGGTGTTTAAAACAGTTTAGAGATTCTATGTATCTAAGACATCGGGGTAGGTTTTCTAAGGTCCTAAGGGTAAGGGTTAAGGGTAGGTTATAACAAGTACCCAACTTGTTATGTTTTATGGGTTATACCTAATTTTCCTAAGGGGTTACTATTGGGTTAAAGGTGTGCTAGGGTGTAAGGCATTCCTAAATCTAGTTATCTAATCTATCCTAATTGAGGGGTACTAGGTAGTTTCTAAATCTATCCTAATTAAGGCTTGGGAAGGGTCAACATGAGTTTAAACACTTTTTATTACAAAAAAGTTTTGTATTCTAATTTTAACAAATCGTGGTATGAATTCATGCATAGTTCATACATGAAACGACTTTTTGTGGAAATTCATTTTAATGCTGGATATAAAAATATAAGATTGGTAAATCGATGGGGTTAAGGTCTTGCCCTATGTTAATCTTAGACTGATACGCCATCCATAATTGTTACACTCTCTTAGCTCAAACCATGCAGGTAAATCCATAGCTTTATGCATGTGGGTAGATGGCTGATGTGGGATGAGGTGACTATTGGATTTGTTGGTCACATGCTAAAGTAGAAACTAACAAATTTGTAAATCCACTGGCATTTATGTTATAGTCTAAACAAAGCATTAAATAAAGAAGCATCGGTAGTAGCATTAGAGTCAGTCCACCATGCAACATCATCATCCTACACAAAATAAGCCTCAGATATATACGTAATATAATAAATATGAAAAAAAAAACTATTATATATATTTTGACCTTTTAGTTGGTTGTTAGAGTCATTCCTTGAACTTTTTATACCTGAACCATTGGTATATTTATTACCAACCTTAACACTTCTGCAATCCTTTTTCGATTGTCCAATTTTACCACGCTTCCAGCAAGTCAATTTTGACTTCTTTTTAGGATCAGCCTTGTGGTTATCATGATATTTGCGTTTGCACTTACTGTTATTATATATGGTGGAGTAATTATGTTCCACCATATTGACAACGGATGTATCAGCAACATTGATGCTCTTCGGCTTGTCATTTTCATGCGCCCTGAGTGAATCCTAAATACGCAAATGATTGCCCAACTCAACAAGTCTTAATTCGTTTTTCTTATGGTTACATGTATGTTTGAAATATTTCCAAGAAGTACGGAGTTTATTAATGACATAAGAGACTGAAATAGCCTCATCCATGTTCATTTTATGTTGTGTGAATTGACCAAATATGTGAAGAAGTTCATTGTATTGTTTCATGTTTAGAATCGACCATCTTGTAATAATTAAAATTTATCACAAGGAACTTTTTACTAGAAGTATCCTTAGACATCTACTTAGCATTTAAAGAATTTCATAGTTCTTTAATAGATTTAACATTTTGATAAATATCAAGGAGAGAGTTAGACATGCCATTGAGGATCAAACCTCGACAAATATAGTCATCATTCTCTCATTCGTTCCTCTTCCTTATTTGTTCTATGGTGGCATCATGATGCGTGGTTTTGCAACCTTGCAAAAGGTCTTACCTCTCGAGGGATCTCGAGAAGCTTGCAATCCCCACCAGGCAGTGTACCTGACCGATGTAGTATAGTGTAGTGGCAAGTACCGAGGGATTGATCGTTCTACTTGGGGAATAGTGTTCGTTAGGATTGAAACTTAATCTAACTAGGTCTATAGGTGAAGGATGATTCTTTTTGTATTTTTATATTGTATGGAAAGCAAGTAAAAATCTCGGGTATTGAAAGAGTGGGCTGAATTAGTTGCTAGTCCACTAACCCAAATAACTACAAATGCAATAAAAATAAAATAACAAATAAATGTGAGAAAAACCTTATAAGGAGAGAAACGTGTTTACTTAGATTTCACTACTCCCTAGCTATCTTTCATTAATTGATTATTTTGTTACAATTGCGTAGATGACGGGTTATATTACTTAATACTATTCGTGGTGTCGTGTACGATCTTCCCTAACTCTATAAGCTTCTACCTCTTCCTATTTCGAGCCGACAACTAGCTCCTAACATGGCCTTCTTAGTAGTCACTTATGCATTAAATATAACCATTAAAATCGTAGTACACATCCGATTCATGTTTCTTAAGACGTTCAAGCATGTTACCAATTGGAGATTAGCCAGTTTTCTTAAGCCTAACATCGAGATCATTCATCCAACAACAATTAATAACAAACAATCAATCAATAATCAATAGCTAGGTTTCATTACATCAAAGCAAACACAAATAAACCTAGCCTAGCATATTAATATAAAGACAAGCATAAGATAGAATCAAACAACACATAGACATATTGAATGATTATTGGAAGACTTATCTTTAATTAATCATGGATGAAAGAAGGGTTTGAAACTCTTACAAAAAGGCTAAAATTTGTCCTAGGGTTTATGGTGAAGTTCCTCCAAAAGTTCTCTCCCTAATGAATGAAAATTAGAAAACTATATATAGAGATTACATTCTGACGGCGTCACGTTATACATGTGACGCCGTCAACTTGCCGCCAATACTTTCCTCGGATTGCCTAGATCTAGATCTGATGTCGTCCCCTTTTAATCTTCACTGGCCGTCACCTTATAGAATGTACATGACGGCCTAGGCATCACAAAGGGTGACGCCGTCACTCTTTAAATCCAATAAAACTTCTGGCGCGTCTCGTGTAAACTTCATATCCACCTCTTTGCCAACACGTTACGCCGTCACCTATAGAACGTGACGCCGTCAGGTACTGTTTTCAGCTTGATTGAGAGACTTTGTCATTTTCTTCACTTTTCGCTCCAAAAACGTCCAAAATGCTTTTTTTTCCAGATTTCTTCTCCAAAGTAACTAAAATGACAAAAGGAACGATTTGAGGCAATATTTGATCAAATTATCATGACTTAGGGCTTAAATGACCCCTTAAAAGCGTAACACTTTTCGCCTCATCACATCATCTGGGATTGGTGTGCTAAGAACATGCACTACATTCATGCTCGAAAAAAAGAATTTGCATCTTTTTTTGCCATCTCCTAAAGTCCATTCCTTCAAACTTGTCTAGTTTGTAGAAATTAGCCGCCATATGCTTCATTGTAGGCGCCATTGATTATCACAAATAATTTCTTTTGATTGTTGGTGGTATTCGTTTAAGTTTGGAATTTTCCCAATTAGGTGAAGATAATCAATAGCTTAATATCACTTAGAATCGTATAATCTCTTTCCAAAAGAAATTATTTAGTCATAATTGCTCAGGTTACACGAATATCTCTTTCGGATAAGACCAAGTATTATGCTCTTGATTTAGGCACAAAACAAGAACACTTTTGCTTCTAAGTGTTTAGGTTTTCGTCTATTCACTAAAGAGTATGACTCACTGAACTTATCAGCTACCCAATTTCTATACCACAATTATTTGAGTTAGAAATGTTCAGTAATTTAATGGGTGTACACTTCGTATCTTATAATCAATTTACCCAATATGACATGAACCATCAATTGAACTAAATTTCCGATGTAATATGAGTAGCTTTCTTCTCGTACCCTACCGGCATCACGTCGCTCATCTGACTTATTCAACACGATAACAACCAACTTCTATGAAAAACTTTTTTAACGTATAATAATTTTGATGGGATATATGTCCTTCAAAGGAAAATATCTATAGCGTCGACACTGACAATTTATTTTTATTTTTTTTGTTATAAGTTGTAACCGACACAAATTGTTCACAAGTCTAGTCTAGCTATGCGTATAGACATATCGAATATACAAAGATAAAGAACTAAAAACTTGTTTATTCACGGTAAACCTTTTTAAAAAGAATGCGATTGGCACACTCTCAAATTTTATTGGGACACTTAATTATACAAGTAGTTAAAGCAGTCTATATTTAATGTACAACTGTCTATTGCATATAGTGGAGTGTCATTTTAAATTTTGAGAGTATGCAAATCATTTCTATTTTTAAAAACTTTGAATAAAATAAGAATGAGAATAACAATTTTTATTGATATGGTGGGGCCAAGGAATAATTGAAAACAATGCATGATTTCTAATACCGTCAACATATTATCTTGTACCGGTTTCTATTTCTTACAATACTTTTTGCCTTCAAAGTTCTTAACCTATATGGTTTTGTAAACACTTTATTCTTTTAATAAATATAACACTAAGGGTCCTTTTGGTTTGTATGTGGGTTTAAATTTAGATTTGGTACACAATTTAGATTTGAGGTGGTTATAGGAGAGAGAAATTATATATATGTAAATATATTTTATGCTAAATTTTAAATAAAAAAATTTATTTAAATAATAAAATAATATAGAATATGAAATAATATTAAGAGTGTCTCACATATATTAGGAAAAAAAAAAAAGAAGAAGAAAAAAACGCATTCTTTATGAGAAAAAAAAACATACTCTGTATGTCCCATAACAAATGTCTACTTTCAAAATACAAAAAGTTTTAAGAAATCTCACTAATTACAATCTCTTATCAAATATCATCTCGACTTTTCATTAGTTGAAATACAATATGAACATTTATTTTGGAATATTTGAAATACCAATACGAACACTTATTATGAGATTGAAATAGCTAGTAATAAATACTACGTAGTAAGTTTAAAATTTAATACTCCCCCGTTTTAAAATTATTGTCAGGAGACAAAAATCACAAAGTTTAATAAAAGTGAGGCCATTTTAATTTTCAACAACTCAAATAGAATATTCCTCATTAAATTCTCTTGTTTTTTTACTTAATAAGGAAAATGAACAATTTTTTAAAACATCCAGAAAAGGAAATATGGTATAATTTTGAGACGGAGGGAGTAGTACAATAATCCGAAAGTAGAAAAAGAATTTAAAAGCTAATGATAAAAATGCTAGTCTTACAAAATTCGAGTAATATTTATTAATTATACTATATATATAAAACTCAGGCACTTCATCAAAACGCGACAAGTGTCGTTTTACTGTTACCAAAACGTGCTACAGTAAACCTTTTTTTTTCACGCGTCGCTACAGTACTCGGTACAGATTTTTTTTTTTTTTTTTTTTTTTTCTTTACATAAATTTCTTTATGAAAATTTGTTTTTAAAAAAAAAAATAATAACAAAAAATAAAAATAAAAAAATACAAAAAATAATACACTTACAAAAAATTTCTTATACAAATTTGTTTCTTTTAAAATACAAAAAAAAAAAAAAAAAAAAAAAAAAAAAAAAAAAATCCGTAAACATAAACAACTTATACTTCCAAGTAAACATATGCATATTTCAAATAATAAAATTATTAATTACACCGTGCAACCCACAAAATACAAAACACAAAACACACCCGCCGCAACGCGCGGGCTACCCAGCTAGTTATACTATATATATAAAACTCAGGCACTCAAGGAGAACCTGACACGTGTCCTGCTACAGTGTTTGCTACAGTACGCGCTACATTAATTTTTTTTTTGCGTCGCTACAGTACTTGGTATAGATTTTTTTTTTCTTTTTTTTTTTTTTTTTTTTTTTTTTAACATAAATTCCCTTAAGAAAATTTGTTTTTAAAAAAATAAAAATAAAAATATACAAAAAATAATATACTTACAAAAAATTTCTTATACAAATTTGTTTTCTTTTAAAATACCAAACACAAAAAAAAGGGCATACCGAAAAAACAAACAACCAAAAAAAATTTCAACCGCAACGCAAAAAAAAAAAAAAAAAAAAATCATTAAATATAAACAAATTATGCTTCCAAGTAAACATATGCATATTTCAAATAACAAAATTATTAATTACACCGTACAACCCACAAAACGCACCCGCCGCAACGCGCGGGCTACCCAGCTAGTACTATATAAAAGGCAGGCAGTTCACCAAAAGGCAGGCACTTCACCAAAATGCGACACGCGCTACAGTAACCTTTTTTTAGTTTGCGTCGCTACAGTACTCGGTACAGATTTTTTTTTTTTTTTTTTTTTTAACATAAATTTCCTTAAGAAAATTTGTTTTAAAAAAATACAAAAATACAAAAAATAATACACTTACAAAAAATTTCTTATACAAATTTGTTTCTTTTAAAATACCAAAAAAAAAAAAAAAAAAAAAAAAAAAAAAAAAAAAAAAAAATCCGTAATTATAAACAAATTATGCTTCCAAGTAAACATATGCATATTTCAAATAACAAAATTACTAATTATACCGTACAAAAAACAAAACACCCCCGCCGCAACGCGCAGGCTACCCAGCTAGTAAGGCTGAGCATCGGGCCTCTCCCGACCCGTCCCGACCCGATCCCGAATATCCCTAATCCCGACAAGCCGGAAAACACAAACCGAGTCCCGACCCGATTAACGTCGGTTCGGTTTCGGGACGGGATCGGTCGGTTTTCTCGGTTTTGTTTGTTTTTTTCGGTTTTTGGCCCGTCCCGACCCGATCTCGACTATCCCGAATCCCGACAAGCCGAAAAATTCAAACCGAGTCCCGACCCGTTTGATGTCGGTTCGGTTTTGGGACAAGAATCGAGACTCGGGATCGGGACAGGATTCGGGATCGGGTCGGTTTTGCTCACCCCTACCAGCTAGTACTATATAAAAGGCAGGCACTTCACCAAAATGCGACACGTGTCGCTACAGTAACCTTTTTTTGATTCGCTACAGTACTCGGTACCGTTTTTTTTTTTTTTTTTTTTTTTTTTTTTTTAACATAAATTTCCTTAAGAAAATTTGTTTAAAAAAAAAATACAAAAAATAATACACTTACAAAAAATTTCTTATACAAATTTGTTTCTTTTAAAATACCAAACACAAAAAAAAAATAAAAAAAAAAAATAAAAAAAGCATACCGAAAAAACAAACAACCAAAAAAACTTTCAACCGCAACGCCAAAAAAAAAAAAAAAAAAAAAAAAAAAAATCGATAAACATAAACAAATTATGCTTCTATGTAAACATATGCATACTTCAAATAACAAAATTATTAATTACACCGTACAACCGACAAAATACAAAACACAAAACACACCCGTCGCAACGCGCGGACAACCCAGCTAGTTTAGTTCTAAAAACCAAGATTTATAAACAGTTTATTGTTTTCATTAAACGGTGGATTTAATTAGTCAACTCATTTTATGAAACCCGTCGAACTAAAACCTGGTGGCTGGTTTTTAATTCTTATGAATTATTGATGGATTTTAGTAAACCAATAAGCTCACTTGATCCTATAAATACACATTTATTCACGTTTCTATTCTGCATCTCAAACAACAAACAAAGCAAATTAGTTTTCATATTCTCTTAAGTGATCAAGTAACAGGTAACAAAAATGTCCAGCACAATCGGTCAAGTGATTCGATGCAAAGGTATATACGTTTGATTTATCATTATATCTATGTAACTATGTTCTTTTTGACATATTAGTAACGTTTGTATATAACACCAGCGAGTTTATAGGTGAGTATGTACTAATTTTTTTGTTTGAAAATGTTTTGTAGCTGCGGTGGCGTGGGAAGCTGGAAAGCCACTAGTGATCGAAGAAGTTGAGGTGGCGCCACCGCAGAAAATGGAAGTTCGTGTTAAGATTCTTGTCACTTCTCTTTGTCATACTGACGTTTACTTTTGGGAAGCCAAGGTAAATCCACTAGCTTAATTGGCTGGCATAGTTTTTTTACTTTTACTTTTTAAGTCAAGTTGCATATCAGATGGTAGAATACAAAATTTTCTTTAAAAAAAAGTGAAATGTTTGTTTTACTATCAATTTCAGGGTCAAAATCCTGTATTTCCTCGAATTCTAGGACACGAGGCTGGAGGGTATTTTCTTATGTTCACTTCTAGTACTAATATCTGATTCGATTCATAATCTGATACATTTACTAATGTGAATAGGGTTGTGGAGAGTGTTGGTGAAGGAGTGACTGATCTTCAGCCAGGGGATCATGTTCTGCCTGTTTTTACGGGGGAATGTAAGGAATGTGCTCATTGTAAGTCCGAAGAGAGCAACATGTGTGATCTACTGAGGATCAACACAGATCGTGGAGTCATGATTAATGATGAGAAATCTCGGTTTTCAATCAATGGAAAGCCCATTTTCCATTTTGTTGGAACTTCTACTTTTAGCGAGTATACGGTTATTCATGTTGGATGTCTTGCTAAAATTAACCCTGCAGCCCCTTTAGACAAAGTTTGTGTCTTAAGTTGTGGGATCTCCACAGGTACAAAATAAGTGACTGCAGTAATTGTCAATTTTGTTGCATTTATCGACTTTGTTAATGTTATCTTGACCAAAATGATTTTGGAATTTTAGGCCTAGGTGCTACTTTAAATGTTGCAAAACCAAAAAAGGGCTCATCTGTAGCAGTTTTTGGACTAGGAGCTGTGGGACTAGCTGTGAGTTATTTCATATTGCAACCGTTTAAACATGTACCATATATATTTACTCTTAATGTTGCTAATGATTTATTTGTGATCAGGCTGCTGAAGGTGCTAGAATTGCTGGTGCATCAAGGATCATTGGTGTTGATCTCATTGCCAACCGGTTTGAACTTGGTAAGTTGTTACACAAATTTAAAGATTTATCAAGTAAAAACGTTTAACGAAAACTAATAATACATTTCTTCGTTGTAACAGCAAAGAAATTTGGGGTGACTGAGTTTGTGAATCCAAAAGACTACAAGAAACCAGTACAAGAAGTGATTGCGGAAATGACTAACGGTGGAGTTGATAGGAGTGTAGAATGTACTGGCCACGTTGATGCAATGATCTCTGCTTTCGAATGTGTTCATGATGTATGAATTTACTTTTAAACCCTTTATAGTCGTACTTGTAATATTTAGTGTTTGTGCTAACAAGATAAAAAATAATTGTGAGTATACAGGGATGGGGTGTTGCTGTTCTCGTGGGCGTTCCACATAAAGATGCCGTTTTTAAGACAAATCCTCTTAATCTATTGAACGAAAGGACGCTCAAGGGTACCTTTTTTGGAAACTATAAACCTCGTTCCGATATTCCTTCTGTAGTCGAAAAGTATATGAACAAGGTATTAAGCCCATAACTAAACAATTCTAAACCAAAAATAAGAAGCCTATGATTGGAAACTTAACAAGTTTTGGTTGATTTGTTGCAGGAACTTGAGGTGGAGAAGTTCATTACGCATGAAGTGCCATTTTCCGAGATCAATAAGGCGTTTGATTTGATGCTTAAAGGTGAAGGTCTTCGTTGCATCATTCGCATGGGTGAATAGATGGATGGCCAAGATTTCAAAAGTCGTCATGTATAGTACTGTGCAAGAGAGGCTGTGTTTGCTTTTTCTTTACTTTAGAAATTGAATAAACTCAAAGTTGTCTTTGATGTTATGGTCATTACTTGTATTGCATTTGGCTATGAATGCCTTTGTACTCTTTCTAATGTTAATCTCTTAATACAAAATTTTTCTTTAATAAGATCTTAGTTTTCTACCTTTCAAAGATTCCCAGTTTGTCTATTTCTAATGCCTTTGAACAACTTCATATAATAGAAGAGCAATGGTGCATGCATCCACAAAAGTGTGAACCATGACAGCATTAAGAAAGAAAAGTTATTCTAACCTATCAATATTAGCCACATAAGAAACCACCTAATACAATGTACCATTGAAGTTAAAAACAACTAAAACAAAAGGATTAATATACAAATATGGTGCATGCATCCACAAAAGTGTGAACAATGACAGCATTAAGAAAGAAAAGTTATTATAACCTATCAATATTAGCCACATAAGAAACCACCTAATACAATGTACCATTGAAGTTAAAAAAAAAAACTAAAACAAAAGGATTAATATACAAATAGGGACTAATTATCTATACTACATTATAATGCATTTGAGATTATTTTATAATTAGAAAAGGTTAAAATTCAGATTTTTTTTCTTGCCTATTATGAAAAGATTTCAAAATTAATTTGTTAGAAAGCAAGTTGATTAAGAAGTTTGTTAGGAAGTTGTTGGTTGTTCAAACTAAAATTATTTGGCTTAACCATCTCTAATATCTCTACTTATAAAGCATGAAGACAACTAAACGTGTAACAAAATAACGCAAAATATAATCACACGGTACCCGCCGCCGCATTGCACGGGTACCGTTCTAGTCTTATTTTAAGTTTTTTACACTTATTTTTATGGTTTATTAGTTCAATATAATATAAAAAACGTTCGTTACCCTCATTGTACTATCGGAATTTATAAGTACTCTTATGTAGATAATGTTTGGTTTAGTATCATATCGTTCACACCCGATAATCGATAAGTTAATTCAACATGAAAACAAAAAAGAAAGAAAGATTAACATCGTTTCTTATGCGGAATCAATGGAAAATAGGTGACCAACATAACATGTAATGTTCATTAATAATTTCGCTAACAGAGGTGATTGAGATTGCATTAGTGCTACTGGAAATCGACCCAAATACTATTGTATCATGGTGGATAGACGATTGAAAGAAAACTAATTCGGCCCAAGTTACCATATTACACATGCAACTACGTAAATAACTAAAGATGAAAGATCATTTGAGGACTAAACTTTTTGTACATATCAAGGGACTAATCTCCACCCTCCATCTTCCATCTATCTTTATTTGATTTAATGGATGAGATTAATCTCAATAATTTAAAAAACCCACTTCAATCATTTTTTTTCAAATATTAATATTTTTCAAATCATTAATCGTTAAGCGAAAAAAAATATACCGTTACGACGAACATTTAATTTTCTATATATAGGCAATTTGACATATTTTCGACAAATTTTTTTTCTCGTTTTTTTTTCGTGGCCGAAAAAATCACTCGTAATATATCACATGTGATATTACACTAATATCACATGTGATATATCACATATGATTTTTTCGGCTACGAAAAAAAACGTGAAAAAAATGAATTTTTTTTTTTTTTTTTTTTTTTTTTTTTTTTTTTTGTTTGTCGAAAGTATATCAAAATGCCCGTCTATAGAAAGATAATTAAATACTCGTCGCTATGGTATAATTATTTTCGCTTAACGATTAACGGTTTAAGAGATATTTAAATTATAAAATATGGGTAAAATATTAAAATACTTTTAATCTAAACCATTGATTTTTTTTAGATGGATGGTGGGGATGAGTCCCTTGATATGTAAGAAAAGATTGATATTTAATATAACTCGACTCGTAACTAAATGATATGGCTAAACGATATATATATGATTTTTGTAAAGAAAGAACCTCAATCAAATCTGTTAAACTATCATCGAGAATAACTAGATCCAATGTAGAACCTTCACGCACATCACAATCAGCCAAACAACGATCATCATCAAGGCGTTTGCCATATAATACAAGTCTTTGTCGATCCATAGGAATCCCTATAGACTCTTGAATATACTTCTTTATATCAGCAATTGTGTTCGATCTATTAACCTCCATTACGATATATTTCCATGTAACGGTCCTAACAAACGTTTGCAAACCTCCCCTCAACTTAACGACGAGTGGTGGCCCGCTTTTCTCTTTAACACCATAACGTAACCACTTACCTTAAGTCATGATGTATGCCCGATGTGGAACCTTGGCCTTGTTTAGTATTTCTTTTGACATTCATGTTGATCGCGTGTGTTGAACTTTTAGCCTTAATGGTGATACTTTCAGCGCCATTAGAGCACGAATCTATTAGTCTACATTGAGTTATTCATGATAAGCAAAGAGATAAGACCGATTAGTTGTATATTAGTTGTACATTAAAGTTGATTAGTATGTGATTAGAGGGTGATTGCCCATTTACCCAAAATAGATCATAGATAGACTCTATATGTATCATGTATCCCATTAAGTTGTAATCATCAAACAAGATCAAATAATATTATCCCTTAACCATCTTTCATGGTATCAGGCTAAACAATATCACGATCCACAAAATAATCACGTTCCTCCTTTCCATCTAAACTCTCGTCTTCTCCCTATATATTCTCCTAAAACCACTGTACATCTTTCTAACCCTAAAACAACATCAGACTAAACAATGACCAACGATTCTACCCCCCCCCCCCCTCCTACATCCGCAGACAAGTTAATCCCTTTTAGCATCACCAACGAAGTACCCGTAAAACTAAACCTAGAAAAACATAACTACACATCATGGAGTTCTTTCTTCTTAATCCATCTTGGAAGTCTTGGTCTAAAGTCTCACGTTGAAAAAGAGGCCTCGTCTAGTACCCCCAATCCGGAGTGGTGTAAACTTGATGATCTCATCAAGATGTGGATTCTTGGCTCATTATGTGACTCGCTTCAAGAACAAGTGGTATCCACACCGGGCAAGGCCAAAGCCTTGTGGGATCATCTCAAAGACTTGTTTCACGATAACAAAATCGCTAAGGCTATTAACCTAGATAATGAACTTCGTTCCATTAAGATTGGTAGCATGTCAATCAACGAGTATTGCACTAAAATCAAGTCTATAGCAGATAGACTTAAAAATCTTGGCTCGTTGGTTAGTGTGAAGAATTTAGTTATCTATGCTGTTAATGGATTTGATTCACGATTTGCCACTATTGTCAAAATCATACGCCATCGTGAACCTCTTCCAACTTTTGAAACGGCGCGGAACATGCTACTCCTAGAAGAGTCTATGTTGAATGAACAAGCCAATGTGTCTAACATGTTTGATAGTAGTGCCTCCTCGCCTACTATTCTTGTGGCATCTCACTCGTCAGAGTCAAAAGGTAAAAACACTTCTCATGCAAATAAATCTCCAAGTCTTCCCCAATTATGTAATCATTTTAATAAAGGAACATGTAAATTCGGTGACCGTTGCAAATTCATCCATGATCATCGAAATAAGGAAGGACTGCAAACTAAAACTACCAATAGTGGCCTTGGTCGTATATCTGGTACTTCACCGTTTCAACATAACACCATGAGTTGGGCTCAGCCTGGTTACTACAATACTCGTCTGGCCCAATCCCCTACCCACTACCGAGCCCAGACCACCCTACAGCCCATTAACAACCCAACGTTAAACAACACCATCCTGCCCCACTGTACACCCAACACCAGCCCGCTCCAGCCCAGTACACTCACCCAACCCAACAAATGCCACAATAGGCCCTTTATACAACACAGTACCAGTAGCCCACTCACTCCGGTCAAGGTCTCCTCGGTCCTGCTCCTGCACCTTATCCGACTCAAGCTACATCACTTTCTAGTGCTTTTAGTACTATGACCTTGCAGGACCAGACGTGGAATATGGATACAGGTGCTTCTTCCCATTTAACTTCTAATGCAAATAATTTAAGTTCTATTTTTAACAAACGTTTATTCCAATCTATGCACGTTGGTGACGGAAATTCTATTCCCCTTACTAACACCGAACATAACATTACTCCATCCACTCATCACCACTTCATCTTCATAATGTCCTTGTCACCCCCAATATTATTAAAAATCTCATTTCTGCATGTCAATTTACTAGAGATAATAATTGCACTATCGAATTTGACCCTTTTGGTTTTTCGGTGAAGGACTTCTGGACTCGCCATATCCTCCTTCGATGTGATAGTTTGGGAGATCTCTATCATGTTACCAAGCCATCTATCACCCCTACCGCTCTTCTCTCAACAAGCTCCTCCACGTGGCACCAACGCCTCGGTCATCCAGGTGACGAAGTGCTACGGTCTTTTGTTTCTCGTTAATTTATTTCATGTAATAAAGAAAAGTCTCCACATGTATGTCATGCATGCCAACTTGGCAAACATGTGAAGCTTCCTTTTCATAGTTCTACCTCTATTGTTGAACATTGCTTTGATATTATTCATTCTGATTTATGGACATCTCCCATCATTAGTAAATGTGGTTTTAAATATTACGTCTTATTTCTTGATCATTTCTCTCATTATTTGTGGATTTACCCCCTTCGTAATAAATTTGATATGCTTGATAAATTTTTGCATTTTCGTAATTATGTTAAGAACCAATTTAAATGCAAAATAAAAAGTTTCCAATGTGATCATGGTGGTGAGTTTAACAATAACCGCTTGCATACCCTTTTTGCTAACCACGGTATACAATTTAGATTTTCTTGCCCAAAAACTTTCCAACAAAATGGCAAGGCGAAACGCATGATTAGAACCATTAACAATGTCATTCGTACACTTTTATTTTAGGCTCACCTACCCCCTACCTTTTGGGTCGAGGCCCTACATATGGCCACCTATCTCCCCACCCTTTTACATTCTACCGCCATCAACAATGAAATCCCCTACACAAGAATTTTCTACAAAGCATCTGACTACTCTAACTTACGTATATTTGGGTGTCTATGCTACCCTCACCTTCATTCCCCTCACAAACTTTCCCCACGCGCAACACAATGTATATTCTTAGGCTATCCCGCCTATCACCATGGCTTTCGATGTCTAGACCTTGAAACAAACAAAATTTTACTTTCCCGACATGTCACCTTTGATGAAACCCAATTTCCTTACCATTTAATGACACCCGAATCTCCACCTTCCTACACTTGTTTAGACTCTCCACCATCCCCTCTACTTACCCAAATACTTACTAACCCCCCAACACCCAATGCTTACACGAGTTTACCCAACAACCCACTACTCGCACCTCAACAACAACCCAACAGCCCTACAACCGCAACCCAAAATCAATCATCACCAGCCCAACAATTTCCTACTAACCACGACGCCTCGACCCAACCTACACAACCTCCCCCCGAACCACCCGTACTCACTGCATGGTCACTCGGTCACAATCAGGCATTGTCAAATCCATTGAACGTCTCTCGCTTCATACTTCTTCTATCGCACCCTTACCTAAATCTCCCTTCCTCATTCTACAAAATCCTCATTGGAATAATGTTATGCATGATGAGTATAATGCAGTAGTTAAAAATGGTACTTGGATTCTATTACCACGGCTATCTGATGTTAATTTAGTGAGATCTATATGGTTGTTTAAGCATAAATTTCATGCTGATGGGACTTTGAGACATTATAAAGCTCGTTTGATTGCCAATGGCAACAGTCAGCAACTTGGTATTGATTGTGATGAGACCTTTAGTCTGATTGTCAAACCGGCTACCATTCGCACTGTTCTTAGTCTTGCGGTATCTTGCAAGTGGCCTATTCATCAGCTTGACGTTAAGAATGCTTTTCTTAACGGAGATTTATCTGAGACCGTATATTTGCACCAACCACTAGGATTTTTAGACTCCCGGTACCCTCATCATGTATGCCTTTTGCAGAAATCCTTATATGGACTAAACCAGGCACCTCTGCTTGGTTTCAGAGATTCGCAGATCATGCTACTAGAGTCAGATTTTATCGTAGTCACTGTGACTCTTCATTGTTTATTCTTCGACAGGGATCCCAAGTATCTTATTTACTTATCTATGTGGATGACATTATTCTAACAGCCTCCTCTACTGCCCTCCTATAGCAGATCATCTCCTCCCTGCACAGTGAGTTTGACATCACTGCTCTTGGGCCCCTTAATTATTTTCTGGTCATTTATTCTACTTGACATTCTATAGCTCTCTTTCTATCTCAACGAAAGTATGCTACTAAGCTCCTTCAGTGTGCTCACATGACCAATTGTAACCCTTCTCGAACACCAGTTGATACAGAATCCAAACTGGGTCCCGAAGGTGTTCCAGGTCAGGATCCTACTTTATATCATAGTCTTGCAGGTGGTCTTCAGTATCTCACATTTACCATACCAGATCTCTCCTATGTTGTGCAACAGATTTGTCTTTGCATGCATGATCCTCGCGAGACACATTTAGCCACCCTTAAACGTATTCTACGATACGTTCGAGGGACTCTGGATTTTGGTCTACACCTATATGCATCCTTTACCACTTCTCTTGTTGGATATACAGATGCAGATTGGACAGGTTGCCCATCCATACGACGGTCTAGGATACCGTGTTTTTCTAGCCGATAATCTACTTTCTTGGTCTTCCAAGCGACAACACACCATCTCCCGTTCTAGTACCGAGGCTGAGTACCGGGGTGTTGCTAATGTTGTAGCTGAGACTGCCTGGCTTCGTTACCTACTTTGCGAGCGACATTCTCCTCTTTCTATTGCCTCCCTTATCTACTGTGATAATGTTAGTGCAATCTATTTGTCTACCAATCCTGTTCAACATCAACGAACCAAACATATTGAGATCGATATTCATTTTGTCCGTGACATGGTTACTGCTGGTCAGGTTCGTGTTCTCCATGTACCCTCTCATTATCAGTACGCATATATTTCACCAAAGGACTTCCTTCAGCCTTACTTGAAGATTTTAGATCCAGTTTTAGCGTCCGGCCTCCTCCTGCTCCAACTGCGGGGGAGTATTAGTCTACATTGAGTTATTCATGATAAGCAAAGAGATAAGACCAATTAGTTGTATATTACCTGTACATTAAAGTTGGCTAGTATGTGATTAGAGGGTGATTGCCCATTTACCCAAAATAGATCATAGATAGACTCTATATGTACCATGTATCCCATTCACTCTCAATCATCAAACAAGATCAAATAATATTATCCCTTAACCATCTTTCAGAATCTGCATATTTTTTATGTTATAGATCGATTACAAAATTTTGGTTGGATTTGGATGATTGGTGAATTGTGAATATATGAAAGAGTTTCCAAAATTTTGTGAATCATGAAAACCGGAGTCTAATTGGTTTGTATTTATAATTTGTTTTTAGAGTAAATTACATCGCTAGTCACCAAAGTCTACCCAATTTGTGCATTTGTTCCTTTTTTTCTCAAAAATCTCACTTTTAGTCCCAACATTTTTTGTTAATTACGCGCCTGGTCCTTTTGACCTAACGACCGTTTGTTTTTTGGTTAGTTGCAAGGGCATTTTTTTCTTTTCATATTTTTTTCTCCAAACACTCCATTAATCTTTTTTAACACACAACAAACATTAACCCAAACAATACAGAGTTTAATACACTTTCATATCACCGCTACATCAGCATCTCATTATTTTATAAAAACTCTCACAATCTATTAAACTTTGTACAGTTTAATGCATTTTCACATCAAGCACATAAGCAAATGAACTCAAATTGTTACCATTAGTTGTTTCCCTAGAATCATCCACTTGCTTTCCTTTGTTAGCAGTATTCGAAGTACCACCAACATCATCTTCCATGATACTTTCCTCCTTCACCACGTCTGTACTCGCAGTTTTCGTAGCATCATTGAGAAGGTTTTAATGGTTTCCCATCATCACCCATTAATACGAGCTTTCCTTTGAGCATTTGACTCCCTAACCTTCTTACAGATCTTTATTGCTAATGGAATAGTATTTGGACTACCAAAAACCTCTGATAAACTGGGGAACGATCCCAATCCATCTTCTTTTTCTCTTATTGAACCAGTCGAATTATCACTTGAAATAGAATCAGTTTTCCGTCCATATTTTTTCTTTTGATTGCTACACATCCAACTAAAATCAAGAAATCCCTCTTGCATGCTTAAATTAATCCAACCCAATCAAAACCACAAAATCAAGAAGTACACACAAAGGCCTAACTTTAACTCAGACCGGTGAAACCCTAACACAGATTCAATAGTTCAACAATCCAATAAGACAAGTAAATCAGAAAGCATGTTGAATCAACCCAACACAGTATAAAAACAAGCAATCTTAGTGATTATATAACCAAATCTTACCCGTTAAACCTAAACGAGAACAAAACAATGATATCAGCTTTGAATCAACCAGAAGTACTAACCCTAGGATTAAACACACTAGACAATTGCAGAGATGAGACCAGGATCATTGGACGGTAAAAGAATTAAGAGAAAAGAGTTGGTCGATTTAGTAAGGGTTTGGTCGCCAAAATTGCCCCTAGGGGAGAGGAATCCCACTGAAAGTATAACTTTTTTACATTTAAGATGTTACTAAAATATGAGAATTATAGGTTTATACACAATGTTTTTAAATGAAATTAGGGATGGCAATGGGTCGGGTTCGGGGCGGCTTTTAATGTACCCGTACCCATTTTGTAATATCCAAACACGTATCCGCCCCATTACCAGCTGGGTACCCGATTAATATTATCCATCGGTTTTTCGGGTTTCCCCGCGGGTTTCAGTTATCCCCAACTGAATAATATACGAAAAAATGACGGTATTAAGATTAAGTCACACGAAAATCCACCAAAAAAACAAAGGAAAACACCATAATATATTCAATTTTTTTGAAGTTAAAGAAAATGAATACTGTATCAAACGATTTCATGCTTTTGAATAATTTATGTACAAAATAAAATAGTTTATTTAATAGAGATACGCATATAAAAAAATATAATGGAAGAAATTATATATATATATATATATATATATATATATATATATATATATATATATATATATATATATATATATTCTAGTTAATTATAGCGGATGTAGATTCGGGTAACCGTACCCGGCTATAAAATTATATCAATACCCAAACCTGCATCCAAACCCGCCCCCGAACCCGACCCAACCGGTTCGGGTTTCGGCATTCCCCGTCGGTTTCGGGTGCTTTTGCCATCCCTAGATGAAATCATGAAAATCCTCTATTGTAGATAACTATATCGTGTTTGTTTGTGATTAGATTAGGGGTATCTATGGTACTGGAGCCGGATAGAACCGTAACCGAAACCGAGAACAGAAAACCAAAAATAAGGAAAAAGTGAAACCAAGAACCGTCCCAACTTCTTCGGTTCAGTTCAGGTACGGTACTCGATTCCAATACGGGAATTTTTAGGAATTCTCACGAGAACCTAAGTGTTTAAAAAAAAATTTTTTTTCATCGTCGATCATTTATAAAGGACATGCTAATAATGCTATAACAATACAAAACACACAAAAATGTCTTCAACATTGCAAACCATTCTGCTTGAGTTCAGAATTATATAAGTCACTAGATTTTTCTATTACTATACATGTACTAAAACAAGAAAAGCTATAGCCAACATGAGTAGTAATTATGTCAAATATGATTGAAAAGCATACTATAGGTAAGTATCAAATTTACGATAATGATTTCAAGATAAACTTACTTTCATGTTGATGAATGATAATGATGATCTTTGAATGGATTAAAAAGTTAAGGTTTTAATTTTATGATGTGTTTTTGAATTTTAGATTTTACGAGTTGGATCACCCGCGCATTGCTGCGGGGTGTTTTGCCAAAGAATGTTTAGCGAGTCTTGCAAAAAGCAGAATCACACCAAGCTGGTATGCATCTAATGGTAACAATGACATATAACAATATAAGGTTCATAGCTGGAAGGTAGAGACTGCATTGCATAGATAAGTGTCATTTGCATATAGTGATGCAACATTATACAAAAATGAAGAAGTCATTTTGCAGTGCAAGTCTTATACAAAAGATTATTGCCTTGCTAGTTAAAGACTCCAAAGCTTAGTTAAAGTGTTGTACAAAAGATTAGTGATGTTTCGGCACATATTTTTGCATGTTGGGCACAAATATGTTGCAAACCATATTAGTTTCTAATAACGGCAAGATACCGTTTCAATATTTACATAGATAGGTAGTTATTTAGTTTAGTTTCTTCTTTTCAGCGGCCCTGGTTGTTGCTTTATCTGCCGTTGTAGGCTGGGTTCTTGCTGCATAAACATAATCAGATTAACAAAGTTAGGAAAAGAAGATAAAACGAAATGAATGAAAAATAGCCAATTTAAAGTTTTTGTACAGGTAGTGTATTATTGTGCTACTGTTAATAACAGATCTCGTGAGTTTGTGTAAGTGGAAACAGCCAAGTGAAAAGAACCTCTAGGAAAAACTTTGATGCCATTTATCATATGTTATCTATATTCTTGTTTGTAATTGCAAACATGTATGAGTGTTCATATGTTATCTATATTCTTGTGATACGTACCTTTTTGCTTCTTTGATTCTGATGCCTCTTCTTGAAACAACGCTCTTTTGACTGTTTTTGTCTTGGTCTCTTGGCCTGTCTTATTTTGCATAGCTGTTTCTAAAGCTTCTTGGTGCATCAATGGCAGAATTTCTACTGGTGTTGCTGCTTATTTGTAAATCCAAAATCAGTATACGCAAATGCAACTATTAATTTTAATAATGTGAATTGTTGACGCTCTTTTTGCAGAACCTTTAAATTTGGTATATGGAAAATCAATAAGCGGCATGTAGTAAATAAGCAAAAGTGTAAACTGAAAATCTCAAGTGTTACTGGTCTGTTGTTTGCAAAATTGTAAACTCAATCACTCAAAATTAATTTTGAACAATAGAGAAGACTTCAACTTATTTCAAGGGTTAGTAGTATGTTATTCTTAAGGAAATAAGTGTCATGTAGGCTTATATGCAAATGCAACTATTAATTTTAATAACCTGAGGTGGGTTCATCCTGAAGGAACGGCTTATTTGGTGTTTCTGACCCATCTTTTTCATCTTTTTTTTGTTCAGGAGTTTGCTCAGTTGGCAATGCAGCAGGGGGTGGTGGTGTTTCTAGTTATTTATGTAAAAAAAAGTCAGTATTTGCAGTTGTAAGTGTTATTCTAAATTTTGTAAATTCTTGGAGTAATTGCATCACCTGATGTTTGTTGATCTTGAAACAATGTAATGTTCATTTTTTTTCAAGTCATCATCTTCATCTTTTTTTTCTTGAGTAGTTTCTTGGTTTGTCAATGCAAGAGGCATTGGCGATGCTCCTAGTTGTTCAAAAGCAAAGAATGAGTAGTTGGATGTGTAAATGTTATTTTAAAGATGATAAATTGCTGACATAAATGAATCACCTGAAGTTTCCTCTAACAGTTTGGTTGTCCCTTCTTGTCTTTTCTTTTTGTTAAAATATTGATCAAGATTAAAATCTGTTGTTTGGCTTGATGTGTTGAAATGGAACTGGAAAATGTTTTTTTCACCTTCAATTGCCAAAAATTTTGGCGGTATTTCTTGAGGGTCCTTTGCTTTGTGGTTTGCTAGCAACTCTAGGCATGAATACCATGTGATATCATCTGCTGCAGGGCTAAAGAAAGTGATCGAAACTGTTGCAGATGAGTCTGCGATGAAACCTTTGAAATTATACCTGCGTTTTTTTTTATCAATCTAAGTAACTATTGGTTTACTTTTATTTTAGGTATTTTTTTAATATTAAATGAACCTATGTTTAAGAAGTATGTACCTATATGATGGTTTTTCATGTTTTCCATGATTAAGACAACGGTACATTCCATCTTCTTCTTTCACTTTGGAGGAACATTGGTTGCAACAGATGTAATGCCAGTCTCTCTTTATGTTGATGGAGGTCACCGTTGCTTCAGATGTGAACCTGACCCCCTAGAAATATTTACAAAAAGTTATTATGTGTGTAACTTTGTGTGCACCAAACTTTGGGATAAAGGTATTTGTTTAGTGCTATATGAAAGTTTACCGTGTAGCTTTCTGGTTGTTGTTTTAAGAGTGTCTTTAAAGGGAACCTATTGCAGATCTTTTCTTTTTCAACATCTTCATATGGAGTCTTAGTGATACGAAGTGGTGGAGTTTTTTGGTGCTTCTCTGTGTATCTATTATGTTTTAAAAATTAGAATGAATATGTGATGGCAATAATCTACGGCACGTTGTTGTTATTCTAAAATTCCAGGCTTAAAGTTATTACCGTGCTCTTGCGTCATCAGCTTCTGGTATCTGTGGGTTTAAGTAATAGTGCGTTGCAGATGTTGCTGTTAGCTGGTAATCTGACATAATTTTGTTTCAGAGTTTCATAAGAATCCGGCATTTTAGATTTTATAAATCATTAATGCAATACCTCTAAATTTTGTGACTCTGCAAGAGGTAACAGCAATTATAATTGGCTTTTGCATTGTGTCAAAGTCAGCGTCTTCAAATCGGTCAGCCATGTCATCCCACATTATGAACTCGACAACATTACCACTACGAAGATAAGGAAATTGTTAGGCTAGTGTGAAAAGTTAATTGTTAATTTTTTATTAAGAAAAGTTTAAAATATAAGCTAATGCACCTTAAATTTTCAATGTCCACTTTTCTAAAGACACTTTCATTTTGGTTGGCATTTGGTTTGCGAGTAACTTCTCCTGGTGACCTCAAACATCCCATGTAATCTGTAAGCAGATAACCGTAATGATTTTAATATTTGTGTGAGTGTAAAAAATTTGTTAGTCAAAAGTTTACTTGTGAGAATTGGATATTGCATTTTGCATGTTGCATCTTCTCTAGGAATTCTGTGTTGAAGCTGGTTATACGAAGCAAATTCAAAGTAGTGGTGCGGAATTTCTGGTGCTTCAATGGGATCAAATTTTGTGGCTCTTCCCAACCTAAGACTTGTTCTGTTGCTAATTGTTTGTTTGAAAGGGTTGGTTGGTTCACACATGAACTCGGAAAACCTGTAGACTAACCCAAGTTTGATTTTTGGCTAAAGTAATCGATTTCCTTAACATTCATGTTGGCTTGTATAGCATTTCCCTGTTTATGATTATACGCATTTATGTAAACTTGAGTATTCATTTTTTTGGTAAAGGAAATGAGATGTACTTCACGATCTATTAAGATACAACAATACGCAGTTTCCTTTTTTTTTCCCAGAGATTCCACTCTGATCTTTTTTGGCATAGGTCACTGAAGTCCATTTTCTATAGATTCTAGGTTCAAGTACTTTGCTATGGGATGTTGGTCGTAATTCTCGTATTGTTGTAATCTGTGGTACACTGGCAGCCTCAACAATTTTATCTTCACGTGCATGTTGCATGAGAGGTTGTGTAGTTTCTTCCATTGTGCTGGATCATAAATAAAAAAATAATTATGAGGTTCAAAAAATATTTGAAAAGTAAGTTGCATAGAAATTATAAGCACCTGAATATCAACATTATCATAGACAAAAAACAAAAACTCAGTGTTATCAAATCTAGGTGTTGTTCATGAGTTTTACGACAGTTGTAGAAAAGCAAAAGATGGTAATATGCAGTTGTGATAGCATCATATAGAGTGTCAATGACAAAAATAGTACGCAATTTTTTTTTGGAAAGGTATAATAACATATACGTAATTATCTATCCTAAATAGGCTGCAAGCACCAAAATACCTACTGAAATGTTAATCTTAAAGTAACCCCTAGCCAAAATACTGAGATTCAAAATTTTGTTCTGAAAATAGGCAAGTATTGATGGCTATATTTGCATCGGCAGCAGAAAGCTTCTATTTAACATATAGCTAATTACCTATTCTAAATAGGTTGCAAGTACCAAAAAACTTATTGAACTGTTAATCCTAAACTAACGCTTAGCCGAAAAACTGAGATTCAAAATTTTGTTATGAAAAAAGGCAACTATTGATGGCTATATCTGCAATGGCAGCAGAAAGCCTCTTTCTTTTATTTTGCTTAGGAAATCTTTGTAAACAATATTTTTCGTCACATTTGGCCTCTGATTTTCTTGTTGTTTGATAAGGATTTTTAACCCATAAGGAGATGTAGCTCTAGAAAGAGCCACAAACTGGCCATGACCAAAAACCAGTTCAGGAAGGTAAACGTCAATTTTGTTTAGAGATTGGCCTTGACTTTTGTTGATTGTCATATTATAACAGAGCTTTATCAGGAATTGAGTGCGTTTGAAAATGAAAGGAAGATTTGGATCTTTATGGATTAAGGGTATTTTGTGTATAAATACTTTTTCACCGACTCTTGTCCCTGTGATGATTTGCACTTCAATAAGCTTCGACATCAAGTGTTTAACTATCATACGTAACCGGCCTCCGAGGTTAACATTTCTTAAAAGCATCATCGGTGATCCAACTTTAAGCTCTAATTCATGTGGAGGGAACCCTGGTAGCTTAAATGTATTTATATATTTAGGAGGATACAACACTTCTGTCTCTGCGCCGCTATTCCCAACTGGTATGGCCATGTCGTAGCTTGCATAAGTTGTTGCCTCACCGTCAATCATTGATAAAACTTTTGCATTGATGATGTCTGCTGTGTCATTCTTTAGACAAACAATTGCTTTTTGTTGTAGAGTAATTGTTGAGGGTATTTGAAGCATGGACTGGTCGTAAATGAAATAAATGAGATTTGAGAGACCTTGATCATCATCTTCAATGCAATATCTAGATGGGATTTCAACCCATGCCGAATCTCTTGGATCTTCTTTGTCAGGTTCTCCAATGTTACCATCACCAATGTCAATCAGCCACGAAGCAAATGAACGGGCTGAGCTTTGTTCTTCTAAAGTTAGATCTGATCGGAGTAATCGCATATTTTCTTTAAGTGTCATAAGACGAAAATGAGACCATAGTTGTGATTCTGCGATAGAGGATGCTATTATCTCCATTTTTGGTGCACCTTTTTTTAACTTGGAGTGTTTGCCGAAAGTCTCCACATAAAAAAATGGTCTTCCCACCAAACAAAACATCTGGTGCATTTAGTATATCTCTCATAGTCCTGTCTAATGCTTCAAAGCATCTTCGATCATTCATAGGTGCTTCATCCCAGATAATAAGGTCTGTGTCTCTTAACAGATTTCCTATATGAGTGTTTTTTTTTAACCCTACATAGGGACTCATCTGTCAGTTCTAATGGTAACTTGAATCTTGAATGTGCGGTCCGGCCTGATGGAAGAAGAAGAGAAGTGATACCAGAAGAAGCAATAGCCAACACAAATTTTCCCTCACATCGCAAGGCACTAATGATTGTCTTCCACAAAAAAGTTTTACCAGTTCCTCCATGACCATACACGAAAATTAGCTCTTGCCTATCTTCTCTAAAAGCACTGAGGATAATATCGTATATGTCTTTTTGTTTACTGTTTAGTTTTGGTACTAAATCATCTCTTTCTTGCGCCAATTTCTCACGGTTGTAACTCTTTTCTTCCATCAGTAGGCGGTTGTTCAGCTGATCTAACAACTCTTGTGGAGGTGTTTGCAAACCAAAACTCTGCACTGATTTTCCTGAACCATTGAGTATTATTTCTAACTCATATAATATATATCCTTGTAACTCAGCATCGTTGACATAATAATTGGGAATGTGCACTTGATGTGAGATAATGGCTGGAATATCATGCCCCATTTCTCGCCAATATTTATCCCACAAGCACAAGGGGTTTGTCACTTCGCAATGAGTGAGTACCTATGCAAACATGAATCTAAGCTCTGCCGATGATGCTGATACACATGCCTCTTCAAGGGCTATATCACATTCGTTATCATCTCCAAGTAGACCAAGTGCATCACATGCAGCGCGATATGTGGAATGTACAACATTGTTGACTTTTCGCAGCTCTTCAAAGTCTCTACACCCTTTTTGATGACACAATAACATCCGTAGGTAGAAAAGCTCCCCTGAAGTTAGGTGGACATATGCAAGCCGTCTAATAGAAGATCTGCTATTTTTTCTACGTGACCAACTTTTCTGATGTTGGTACCAAACAAATTCTGATGGGAACTGTAAATATGTCAAATGGTGACCATCTACATTTTCATTGTTGTAAGTAAACCATTCTGTCAGTGTTGTTAGCTTGCGATCACGCTGATTGACTACTAATTCTAAATTGTCGCCATCTCGAAAGGTCACGTGCTGCATGTTTTCTAGATGCACTGAAAGGATCTGCACGGCTGGTTCTCTACTGTGTATTTCAAATTTCAAGATCCTCCAACATGCCTCATGAGGGCATATAAACCGTCCATCAAGGAAATTTTGAATCTCATCAATAAATCGTTGTGGTTGCATTGCTGAAGTAGATGCCTCACCAAGCGATCTTGTTACTTTGGCGAATATGCGATCTGTTCCTTTTGATATATATTTGAATAGATATTTTATTAACATACTCTAGCCACAGTATTCAACATTAATATGAGCCTCAAACGCTAAGCAAAGATCACGGTTGTATGGCACGACATAGGTATTGTCAAGCTTCATCTGCCCTTTTGTGATAGAAACCTCTGTCTGCCTTCTTTTGTAATGAGGATAACCCTTGTCATCAAAGAAACTTTCGTTATTGAATTTCTTTGGAAAATCTTTTGTACAATGCTTGCCTTCCATACAGGGGGCATTCAAATTGGCTTTCCCACAGGGTCCGTGGATCATCATTTCTGAAACTACCTTATAACCACGGGGTTCAATACGTGGATCAGGTAGTTCAGCAGAAATGTATTGGTTGACATCCTAAGCATTTTCAATTTTGCTTGATGAAGAAACCCAAAGGAGTGTGTGGCAGTGTGGTAATCCACGCTTTTGGAACTCAATAGTATACAACACTGTATAGTAAAAAAAAATGAATAAGTAAGATAATGATAATCTAGTGGCATGCCATATTATGCAAGCATCAAGTTAAGACGTTTAAAGTTAACAAAAATGGAAACAACTGTATAAAAAAAACAACAGGCATACCTCCTGTCACGTCACCAAATGTTCGCCTTTGCTTGATAAACCTGACAAAGGATTTAACCTTTTGCTCGAAAACTCTACACACTATATCTGCTCTGTCAGCTGTTGCCAGATGAGGAAACTGAGCCATATACCTCTGGATCTTAGGCCATTTCACATTACATGTGAAGGTTATAAAAAACTGTGGATTACCAAGCACACGGAAAATTGCCAATGCATCCAAGTAATGGCTATACATATACCTTGGGCCTCCGGTAAAAGAAGAAGGCAATATAATTCTTGAACCTACTTCTGAGCCTTCACAATCACCCCTTGAAATTGCATCATACAGGCCTGACAAAAACTCTCCTCGAATATCGTTTTGGTGCTTTCTATAAAAATCCATCCTATTTTGCTCTATAGAACAATAGACACTAACAAAGTACTGCTGGAAGAGCCTGCCGGTTCGGAAGAGCAAGTTGTAGTTATCATGCCATGGATGTAACTGGTATGTATATAATGCATTCATCGAGACTCGTTTTGGATCATGGTTTGGATCTATTGCCCTTAACTTTAGCTTTGTATGATACCTTGGCTGACCATAGATGAAAATCAACAGAAACTGTAACGACATGTATGATTTATGGATCTTGCTAACTCTTTTAAGTGGACCGTCTCTGTATTCTAGAACAACATCAAAATTTGACTCGCTTTCTGGTCCTCTGTCAAAGACAATGCCTCCAAGGGTGTTTGATGCTGGAAGTTCATAACCACGGGGGCCTTCACCACTGTACAGTCGTACCTTAAATTCCGGCACATCTGCTTCAGTACACTTGTCACATGCAGTTTGGAATATTTGGACCAGCTCGTTGTGGTCGTCTAAAAAGTGAATGGGACCTTGCACAACTTGTGGGTCCAAAGCAGGTGCTTCTGAGTTGGAGAAATTGTTAAGTCTGTTTTGAACCTCATTTTGTGTGTCGTAGATATATAACTGCAAGAATTTCATGTCGTCATCACCTGTCGATAAGAACGAGCCTATGCGATGATAAACCTGGCCAGAAACCTTAAACACATATGGGCCTCTCCATTGATTCACTGTGTCGTCTATTGTTGCACCGAATGAAGTCATGGCAAACATCAGGTTGTAAGCCCTAATGTTTTGCATGAAATCGTTGTCTGCAAGCAGGTGCTTAATATACTCAGGTGGGTCTGGGTAAGGCTCCATGTAGACTTTACCGCCTCCACAATATAAATGGTATTGAGGTACACCACAAACAGAGGCGGTGCTTCTAAGACGTTCAGCACGCCAAAAAGCAACATCACAATTGCTGCATCGCTCAGTGCAGTCTCCTAAGTCATCATATGTAGGCGATGCATCTGCATCTATAAAACAACAACTGTCAACAAAGAGTGTGGAAATCCACATTAATTTAAAAGGTACTGCATAAGAACATAGGTCAGAAACAGTTACCTTGAGCTGCATAAGAACTTGATTGTTCACCAATGCTGGTGGAGGCATTATCTGAATTCGGATGCAAATTATATGTGGGGCGATGCTGACGAACACACCTTGTAGAGGGCTCTTTTGTGCGCCTATTTCTTTTTCGAGTTTGCTCCTTATGGGCAAAAGCATGTGTAACATTTTGTTGACTATTACCGTCGAGGCCTATTCCCATTGCTAAAACAGAAGACAACAAAAGTTATAAAATTGTTATAAACAAATACCATGGAAAAAAGGTAAAAAAAAGCGCTTACTTTCATCCACAATAGAAGCTGATGGTTCATCATTGGTGCATACGTCAGCATCAATGGCTCAATGAGAATGCAAATTAGATATGGTTCTACGCCGATGAACACACCTTGCGGAGGATTAATTTGTCGGCCTATTTCTTTTTGGAGCTTGCCTCTGGTTGGCAATAGCATGTGGAACATTTGGTTCGGCATTACTATCTACAGGTACTCCTGTTACTAAAATATAAGACAATAAAAAGTTATAAACAGGTATTCCTGTTATTAAAATATAATATGATAAAAAGTTACAATCAATGATAGAAACAAACAGTATACGACCAAAGGAAAGAAAGTGGTTACTTTGAAGTATGTTAGAACCTGATGGCTGACCAATGGCGCACTTGTCATCGTTGGAAGCACATCGTTCACCGCCTATTCGTGCTGTAAAAATTGGCAAACCATAAACATGATAACCAATGTTGCATAGACAGAACCAAAAGTTAAAAAAGAGTAATGTAAAATGATAGAAAAATACTAACTTTGGCTGGTGTCAAAGGATAGTAGTTGACCAACATTGTCTGCACAATCAGGTGCATCATGTGTGTGCACATACATCGATATGACCTGAGTGGAGTGTTGCGTGCATTTCTTAGCCTGCTGCGAAGCGGAACCACTATGCACAGATTGTTCTATCATGAATCAAAAGCATGATACAATAGCAAGTTAGCAAAGAACAAAAAATAGCAATTTTGAAAAGAGTCTATATTAGAAGAAAACATAACAATCAACCTTTAGTTGCATGAAGATTTATCAATTCACCAGCGGGTCGCACAAAACCATCTGAATCAGATAAGAGCAATTGGCTTACGTCAGCTGTATTATCTTGGGTGTTTCTCCTTAGAATTTGCTATGAAGACTCACTCTGATATGCACTTGTTCCTGTTGGGAGGCCCTAAAAAAAATACTTGAGAATTAAAGCAACCCATCAAAAGCCTTTATGCAAAAGAAAACACAAAAGGCAACCTTCAAACACATAAAAATTAAATAGGCCACTAAGGCAACCTTCAACATTTATATGCGTTTTTTTTTTTTTTTTTTTTTTTTTTTTTTTTTTTTTTTTTTTTTTTTACTTTTGTTTATGCTGACAGGCATTTCATTAGACGTTGCACCAACTGGCTTTTCCAAAGACTTTGCATCAGAACGACTTTTTAAATTCACTTGTTTCCTGCGTTTTGGGCCAAAAAATCGCCGGTTGGCGGAGCTACTCCTCCCAGATGACCACCATAACTATTATCCATCGTTCTTTTTGTAAGATTTGACTTCTGCCCTTCCAATGGTCTCGTGTTATGCATTTCATACCCAGGCCACCCATGTATAATTGGAGTATTGTTTTGTGTTAGATTTTGAGGTGAGGAGTTGCAAGTTTTTGAGAATGACGTATTGGCTTGCGCTTCATGCTTATAACCAATAACACAAACGGCGCCGAAGCAAAAAAAAAAAAAAAAAAAAAACTATGTACATTTTTTTGAATTAGTTATTGTCAGCAAGCAAAAGTATTTTAAGATAGTATTTTGGAAACATAGAGGAGAGCAAACAAAGGCCAAGAAGACAATAAAAAGTCAGGACCCATGATGAAAAAATGGGCAGGCTGTTAAAAAGGCATGTAAAAAAATAATACTAACAATTCAATAAGAGCACCATTTAATCCTAAAAAAAAAAAAAAAAAAAAAAAAAAAAAAAAAAAAAAAAAAAAAAAAAACCATTCAATAAGAGCAACATTTAACCCTAAAAAAGTAACCATCAAATTAAGTAAGCCCTAGCATTTAATAAGGGGTAGCATTTAAGAACAGGAAACCATAAACAACAAATCATTAAATCAAGATATATGTCTCATTTAATTACACTAACAATTAAACCACAAAGATGCCAAACAGTTAATGCAACCACAACATTAAAGTAACCCTTTTCAATTGAAGCAAAGATAAACTTAACATGATCCACCTCCTAGAAACCTCAAAATAACAAACAAAATCGCGAAAATGGGAAAAAAAGACACCTATTGTGAACTCTTCGAAGAACTTTTGTGAAGGTCGTTTTTAGCAGGAACAATTGATCTACCTACCCCAAGCAAAGTTACATGAAGCAAAAACAGATTATGTGGCTGAGGGAAATGGTGTAACTGTTAAAGATAAAAAAAATGGGCAATCCATAGCCACAAAAGCAATAAAATACTATTATTACTGTAGATTCTACTGTGACTTCCCTCACAGTCAACTGTAGCAATGTCGGGTACCCATTTTGTCGGATCGGTAAACACCCAAAAATCGTTGGATAATACATCGGAGCATGCCCAGTCAGATCTGAAAGTGAAAAGTGTTGTGTGAGTGAAAGTGAACAGCTACCGGGTCTAAAAAAAAGCCAATGGGCCATACGCATTAGGTCTAGCCAAATAGATGGGCCTTGTCAACTTCTTATAAATGTTATATTTATAAATGTTACAACTTAATAATTAGTAAGTTATTATTATTATTATTATTATTATTATTATTATTATTATTATTATGTTAGTTTTAAACTTACTTTCATGTTAATTTTATGATGTGTTTTTGAATTTTAGATTTTATGCCCCCCCCCCCCCCCCCCCCTCTAAAAGGCTATACACATTACACAATGTCCCAAATAAACCCTATAAAATTTCATATTTTCAAAAGAGTCGGTTCATTTGGGAAAGTACCGGAACCGGACGGTTCCGGCCCGAACCATCCTGAGAACCAAAAATTTAGAATTTTAGGAAGCAAGAACCATACCATGGTTCTAATATACGGTTCGATTGATAAAATTGATTTTAAATGGTAAGTTTAGCTAAAAAGTGATTTTTTTTGTGTTAAAATTGCTTAAAATTGAGTTTGGAGATAAAACGCGGGTTTTGTTTCGAAGATGAAGGTTTTGTTAAAAAATGTGGGGTTGTGTGATTAAGTGTGTCATGAGCGGTTTTTGCTCAAGTAATGCAACTTTGTTTGTTTTTTGGACTGCCTTTGAGACAAGAAGCCACTCAGAAAACTAGAACTTCATAATTCTATAATGCCACTTTGAAAGAACGCCACATCAAGTCAAAGACCGCCAGTTTCTTGGTGAGCAACGCCTTTGAAAAGTGAACCACGCCTAAACTAGTTTAATAAAGTGAGACAAATATACAAGAATCACACCTTGTTGTTTTCTGATACATGGTTTTGCAACCTTGCAAAAGGTATTACCTCCCAAGGGATCCTCAGAAGCTTGCAACCCCCACCAGGCAGTATACCTGATCGTTGTAGTATAGTATAGTGACAAGTACCGGGGGATTGATCGTTCAACTCAAAGAATAGTGGTCGCTAGGGTTAAAAGTCAATTAAACTAGGTCTAGAGGTGAGGGATGATTCTTTTTGTATTTTTGTATTTTAAGGAAAGCAAGTAAAAATCTTGGTTTTTGGAAGAGTGGGCGGAATTAGTTACTAGTCAACTAACCCAAATTACAACAAATGCGTATAAAATAAAATAAAATGAAACTACAGTAAATTTGTGGTGGAAACAATAATAAGAGAAAATGTGTTTACTTAGATTTCACAACTCCCTAGATATCTTTTACCGGTTGATTATTTTGCCACAATTGCATGGATGACGAGTTATATTCCTTAATACTAGTCGTAGGGCCGTGTACGATATTCCCTAACTCTATAAGCTTCTACTTCATCCTATGTTGAGCCGACTACTAGCTCCTAACATAGTATTACTAGTAGTTACCTACGTATTAAATATAACCAATTTATCGTAGTACACCTCCGATCATGTTTCCTAAGACGTTCAAGCAAGTTACCAATTGGAAGTCTGCCAGTTTTCTTAAGCCTAACATCGAAATCATTCATCCACAACAATTATAAACAAACCATCAACTAATAATCAACATCTAGGTTTCATTACATCTAAGCAAACACAAAGAAAACCTAGCCTAGCATGTTAAAAAGAAGACAAGCATAAGATAGAATCAAACAACACATAGACATATTGAATGATTATTGGAAAACTTATCTTCAATTAAGCATGGATGAAACAAGGGTTAGAACCCTTGTAATTACAGAAAATTCTTCTAGGGTTTTGCATACAATGCTCCACAAAAAGTTCCACACTAATGAATGAAAATTAGAAAAGTATTTATAGATTTTGCCTTATGACGGCGTCACGTTATGCTTGTGACGCCGTCAACTCACTGCCAAAATAATAATCGTATTACCTAGATCCACTTCTGACACCATCACTCTTTGATTACTCTGGGCCGTCTCTCTTTGTAATAGTGTGTGACGGCCTTGGCGACCCTAAACTCCTAAAGGGTGACGCCGTCATGCCTCCTTTGGAAAATGTTCTGGCGCGTCACGTGTAATTGTCAAATCCACCTCTTTTGCCAAGCCTTGATGCCGTCACTAGTAAGTCTTGACGCTGTCAGGTACAATCTTGAGCATGATTTTGGAGACTTTATCGTTTTCTTCACTTTTTCGCTCCAAAAACATCCAAAATGCTTTCTTTTCCAGATTTCTCGTCAAAAGTACCTAAAATAACAAAAGGAACAATTTAGGGCAATATTTGATCAAATAATCTCGATTTTGGGCTTAAATGACCCCCTAAAAGCGGTACACTTTTCGCCTCATCAAATACCCTTACACTTGAGATTTGCTTGTCCTCAAGCAAATGCGCTTTTATTCTAATCAAAATACAAGCTAGGGGTCATTTAACACTAATATAAAAGTAATTACAACAAATAATCATTCCACTTCAACCAAAATAAGCACGGAAATTATATACTAGCACCTCACAAATAGTGTTTAGATACTCACATCTCTCGGGTGTAATAAAATATATATCACAATATGGAAATGGAAAACATCTCTCACTACCTGTCATAGCAAATAGATTACCATAGGCTTGGGAAAGGATCAAACCTCCACCACTTGGCGTAAGCACCAATGATAAACTATCAAAGAGGTCTTTTAAAAGAGTTATAACGTGAGGTGTAGGGATATGATAAACACGGTTTTGTTGGATAAAGGCAATATTTACTGGTGGCGAGTTAATCATCTTGTTCAATTACATGTACAAGGTGGCGTTGCTAAGTCAAGACGCGACTCGACTTAAGCTAATCAAAAACTAACAAAAAGAAAATAAAACAAACATAAAAGGAAATGGGATGGTAGTCCGTATATTTTTCTCTTTTTCTTTTATATATATATATATATATATATATATATATATATATATATATATATATATATTTTGCATACACTCTTGCCTTACCATCCAAAATAATACATCATAGGGGATTTATGTCCCCCTTACACTTGAATTTTTACATACTTTACAATCAACTATTCTAATGACTCGAATCAAGATAATCAAAACACTTGGGGTACTATTTAAGATTAACGCACATATGGGGGTAATAATTGACTTCTTCCCCATTACTCCATAACACTGGTACTTTACCCATGAGTCCCAATCGTCCCAAAACAATGTGTACAAGATATGACTCGACCTAGCAACCATGTAATCAATTAGATAATTAACTAAGGGTTTAAACAAATAATAATAATGCACTAAAGATGAGTGCATACACGGAAGGCTAAGGCGATTTGGTTGGATTGTAAACAAATTATTCCTTTAAGTAAGATGCTTAAAGTTAGAAACGAAAGAGATAGGCTCTGACGGGTATACTAGGGGTATCGTGTACTAAAAATGAGTACATTGCAAAGGTGTGGGAAAAATTAATTGACTTAATAGTCAAAAAATTATGACTTTATTGGTCAAGTAATTTATGATACGGGTTTAACACAAGGATGATCCTAATGCCTCTTATCATGTAGTAAATCCTAACTACTCGAATGTAGTCTCACTAGCGGTCTCGGGATGCATCACTAACGCAAGTTCTGGAATCTAAATACTACCGGTACACTCATAAGCACCAACAATGAATGCTTTTTCCTAAAGATCTAAAGGCGAACTTCACATATTTGGGGTGGAAATTTTTTTTTAAGTGGTACGGTTTTTGTGCTAGTCATACAACTCCTATCCATGAGACGCTCATTAAGGCTAAAGTTTCACTCCTAAATGTTGTAAAAAAATTTAAATTTGGCGCTAAAATTGCCCTAACAAGTATTTCTTTTAGTTTTATTACACACCTACTATCGAACAAACAAACTCAAGTGCAATTGTATTCTCTAAGGTATCATCATTTACCCTCCCCTTACACTTAGGCTGAACATTGTCCCCAATGTTCAATAAAAAAAATTGCAAAAGAAATGAAGGTAAAAGAATGAAAACAAATACTCCCCTGATTCGTTCGGTGTGGATAATGTGGTAATAAGGTTAAATCTTCCTCCAAGAAAACGAACGTTGAAAGCTTCCCTCCATAAATATAAATCATCTTCTTGTCCCATATAACCTGTTAAACCTGAGAAAACAATCAAGGCAAACCTCGCGTAAAATCGGCGGCAATCTATATATACTAAAAGATATAATGCTTGTGGAATGAATGTTTGCAGATTTCCAAGGGTTTATAAAACTAAAGAATTAACAAGAACTTAAGATTCCGGTAGAAAAACAAAACTCGCAAAATTTTTCAGAATTTTAAACCTGACGCCGTCAGAGTGTTCTGACAGAAATCTTTTGTTAAGTTTCTGGAAAATTTCTGGAAAAACTCATGCCTTAATTCCTGGAATTCCTGCAAAATATCATTATGACTCGATACAAGCATTTGACTCAAACAAATACTAATATACATGTTCATTTAATAATGTTGTGGTTCACTCTCAATTCCGTTCTTAGAAACATATTAGATTTCCCTTACACTTAGCTTTTGGAAAATACCTTTATATGAAGTTAAGACGAAGTTAACAACAAAGATAAAGCATTTTCACAATTTATTTTAAAACACGAGCCACAAACAATAAAAATAAAGCATGCATACGGAAACAAATAAAATCAAACAAACAAACAATCAAACAAATGAAACAAATAAAACTTGGGTTGCCTCCCAAGAAGCGCTTTTCTTTATTAACGAGTCTTGTAGCTAGACTCAAGGTTACGGGCTATCCTATATGAGTGAGTTCCTCATCGAGGACATCTTTGGGATCAAACTTAGGTTTCAATTTCCTATCAGTTATCTTAGTTCGGTATGACTTCTCAAATTTTCCCCCATCCGGATCATTTAAAATCATCTTCATATGCCATGATCCGTCACCTTCCTTAGGTGGCTTGTCCCAATTCCATTTACATTTATCACCTTCCCTTTTCCACTTGTTCATTCCTAAGTTGATAGGCATCACCCGTAGGAATTCAATCATTTTCCTAAAGACTAAGGGATCCTCAAAGGGGTTTAGTTCTTCATCCCTAGCTATGAGTTGCTCTACCGAATGCATTTTTATAAACTCCTCCTCTAAATAAAATGGGCGTTGAGGTCCTATGAAGTCTCTATTAACCCAAGGTCCGTATCTAGATGGTCTCCTATTCAAATCTACCCAATGAGGTGTTGGTTCCTCACTAGTATCACAGGCATGTTTCTTAACATCGTAGACCGACAAAGTTTCTCCTTCTCCTACCGCTATTCTAGATTCCTTACAATCAATCATCGCACTTGCGGTAGCTAAAAATCCTCTTCTTATTAATAAAGGGCATGTAGTGTCACTAACCATATCAAGGATATGGAAATCACATTGTCATCCTTCCTATATGCACTAACACATCCTTCACTACCCCAACCGGATACGCTACACTTCCATCCGCAAGCCCTATGATTACCTCTGTTTCATCTAATTTTCCCAGCTTAAGAGTGGTGTATAGAGATAATGGAAGCAAATTTAGGCTTGACCCAAGATCAGCTAATGTGTCAAAAGCCTCAGAATTTCCGATCTTACAGGGTAAAACGAATATGCCCGGATCATTTAACTTTTTGGGTAGCTTGTTTTGAACGAAGGCGGTCCCATTCTTACCCAACTTAAGTTTCTCTTCATATTTCTCTAAAAGGGCATTGTAATAGGGAGCACAGGCTAAGACATCAATGACGGGGCGCTCAAGGTGAAGTTCCTTGAATTCATCACCAATGTCTTGTATAGGAGGTGTTTCAACTATGCTATTGATCGGTTTGATTTTGGGTGTTTTATTCGATTGGTCCTTTTGAAAAATTTGGGTTTGCTTGAAACACGCGCTCACGGTATTGACCGAATAATATTGTCGACAAGCCATAGGAGACGAAATAGATGATATAGCGTTAACGTTTAGTTTCAGATTCTTGACCGTGTTACTTGGGAGTGCCCCCATTTCTCGGTTATTGAGAACTTTCAACAACGTGTCAATCTTATTGGTCATCTCACTTTGTTTTAGTTTGAAATCGGCTTCAAACTTGGCTAAACGAGCTTCTTGGGATGCCATAAATTTGGACATCAATCCTTCAAGATTATTGGTACTACCATAGTTGTTGGAAGGATTATTGTTGAAAGTACGGTTAGGAGGTGGACCGTTTGGTTGGTAACGATTAGGTGGAGTGGAAGAATTGTTTTGGGGCATGTTTTGGTTTTGCTTCCACCTAAGGTTTGGGTGATTTTTCCAAGAGGGATTGTATGAATCACCGTAAGGGTTTGGCTCGGGTTTGAAAGTGTACCACTTGTCTCCCGCTCCATCGGTACGCGAGGATGCGTAATCCGCAAAAGCTTGTTCGGGGAGGTCCATGCAATTACGAGTGTCGTGGGGTGATGAGTGTGTAAATACTCATCATTTTTGGTCAATCTAAACTAAAAACGTTTAAAAACACCCAGAAATACATCAAAATACAGAAAATATCCCAAAGATCGTGTTTTATATGTTTCAAATGCAAAATGATTGAAAACAAACGAAAAACGAACAAAGTTTGCATAATTGGCAGTTTCAGTCCCCCACTACCTTACATATGGCTCCGCCCCTGATCACGGGTATCCCCTCCACGATGGCAAACCCACACACCCCATCTGATCAAATGGATAAGAATAAAAGAAGTGGAGACATAGCTTGAATCAATGGATGAGGATTTTCCAAAGAAGCACAAGATTAGTCCAATTGTCTCTCCTCTCACAGAAATAACACACAACACAAGGAGACAAGAAAGAGAAGACTTTTTCTTTGATATTAGTTGTATAAATAGTCATTCTTGTAGCCATTGTTTGGCATTAGGACTTAGAATTAGTAAGGAGGTAGTTTAGTAGGAATTAAATGAGGAGTAGATTAAATCAGCTTTAGTATAACTTTTAACGTTTTTAGCTTATTAAGATTTCGGTTTTTAAATTCTAAGTATTGTATTTCACTTTCAAATTAATCGAAGTTTATTTTTATCACTGTAGCAACAGCTTACTACCTGCTTATTAAGTGCTTATTCAGTAATTGTTCTAGCTTATTTAAGTTTCTAATTACCCTTTATGTATATCTTAGTGTAGTTTTTTAGTTTAGTAAGCATTTGCAACAAATTTCAATGTCAACTGTTACCTTTAGCTTAGAATTGCTTATTGTGTTAAACTTATTGAAAACTGCTTATTTGGTGTTAAGAATTGGTTCTTAAGTATTTTCCAAGTCAGCTCAGGCTTTTTGCTTAAAAACTTTGCTCAATATCAACTTCTCCATTTGAAAAATCAAAACAGACATCTCTAAGAGGGTGTTTGGAATAGTAGCAATTTTCAAACCTAAACCATTTTTAGTCATTAGGTAAACTTGAATCAGTCTTGTTTACATCAATTTAATATTTTTCAAGTTTGATTTAGTATTTTTACAAAGTTTCTAGGCTTTTGAATGGATTTTCAAATTATCCTTGTTTACCACTGTTGCAATTAGAACCTTAGGTTTAGATTTAGATTAAGGCTTCTCTAGTTATAATTTTTACTTGTTATGAGTTCATTATAGGTTAGTCAAACTTTATATAACCTGGTACTTGACTTTTCATGGGTAAAAAAAAATCACTTTTTCCCCAGTTTTACACCACTGTTTGCTGTAAAAAAAAATGCCCAACAGCTGGTTAGTTTTTTATTTTTCATTTATTCGTTATTAGTCTGTTTTAGTTAAAAATTGATTTGGTGCTTATTCAATAGCTCATCTAGTTGACTGTATTTTTAGTTTATTTTTTTTGAATTTTTTATCACAGCTTTTCATTAGCCCGAAGTAGCTTTATTTGTTGCTGTAAAAAAAAATATGCATTTCAGAAACTGTTTTTGATTTTTCATTCGTTCGTTATAAGTCCTTTTTACCCGAAATTTGGTACGCAAGTTAATTGGATGGTATCCTAGTTGGTCATATATTTTTTGAATTTTTTAGATTTTTTTAGCAGCGTTTCTGTCCATTTTTCCCCAACTGCAGCCATAGTGTAGGATTGCTTGTAAGTGCTTTGTAGCTTACGATTATTGCTTTTTATTTCTGTCCCCCTAGTGATATTTAGGATTTCCATTGATGCCTTTTGTATGTTTCCTATTAGCATGGTTTATTTCATCTTATTGATAGCTTTTAGGTTACTCGTATCTCTCTTGCACCATTGGTTTTTGCTTTCTGACCCATTTTTCTTTGGACCATATCTTGCTCAATTCTTGAGCATTTTGTTTGAACTTTGGTGATTTGGGAAGCCCATAGTACTGAGTTGTTAGATGTATACTTCGTTTGGCCTTTCATGCTTGTTTGCTTGCTTGTTTTTAGCCTCAAAGTTGGCCCTCTAGTTGTTGCTTCTGCTGGTGTATCGGTAACAACTAAGGTTGTTAGATTTTGTGATTTTGCTTGATCCTTGGTTATTAATTGTTGTTTTTTTTTAGATTGTTTAAAGTTTGCTTATGGTTGTGTTTGTTGTTGGTTATCTTTGTTTTAGCCCTTGAGTTCATTTGTTTGTTTAGCTAGCTGCTACTACATTCAAAACTCACTTTGGTACAAAAAGCTTGAATCTATTTGGATTTTAAGCTAGAATAAGCTGTTTAAAAGCTTTTCAAGAAATCTCTTTTCACAAAAGTTAATTATATTTGTTGGTTAAGTGATTTGTAAAGAAGAAGAAAAAAAATGCAAAAAAATGGGGTTTGTAGGGGTCGAACCCCTGACCTCTTGCTTGTACAAACGACACAACACACAGATAACCAACTGCCCTTGGGTCTTGTTTCAGTTGTTCTATGCATAATTAAGTATTTAACATAGTCTTGCATGTTTTGCTTATTTAAACCTTCCAGCTTTTGTGCTGCTTATTTTGTGCTTATTTGCTACTGTACCCAGCATTTTTATATTTTTCTTAGATTAGTATTACCTTATAGTATTTTCCAAAAAAAAGTTTCAGAATTTTTCAAAATGGTTTAGTATTTTTAATAATTATATTTAGTTTATTTAGTAATTAATTATTAATAAATAATTAAAAAGTCTAAAAAAATATTTTTTTTTCCAATAATTTTCTTTTATCATTAGGATCGTAGAAATATAATTTTCATGTCCGTAGGGTTAGCGTAGCTCAAAATTCGCGTTTTAATTTGCGTACTCACGTTTTTCTTAAAGTAACTTTTATGTTTTTAAATTAGATTACGTTTTAGGGTTCCCTAGTTTCCTGTTATCATTCCCGTAGGATTTTAAGTAGTTTTTAAAGTTCTAGTTTTCATTCCTTGTTTGTATTCATGTTTTAGTTACGTTTATTTAATTGTTCGTACATTATTTGTAATTTAGCGTAATTCAACAATTCCAAATAATCTCTCAACATCCTTACAAGCATTTTAATCACAAATCTCGCACGATATTGCTCATTCTCACCTCGTTGGGACACGACCCGGGTAATCACTTACTCGGTATCACATATATATATTGTATTCACGAGTCTTTACAAGTCTTCCTTTTCCTAAAGGTTGATCGGTAAATTTCACTCACGTCTACTTTGTGTATATTTTTTATACGCACTCAAAATCGCAATGTCAAAATGGCACCGCTGCCGGGGAGGTTGTGTTGCGACAATATCGTTATGATTTCAACGATTAGTGACTTGTAGAACCTTCGTCAAGAAGTTATCGTTTTCAAAAACTTATAAAACACAAAAATATTTTCCTTTTCTTTTGTATATATATCTATCATATAAAAAATACAAAAAACATTTTCCGTTTCTCTTGTTAAATAAAATTGATGAGGTGAAAAATGATCCGTTTTTAGGGGGTCATTTAAGCCCGAATTCGAATTTATTTGATCAAATATTGCCCTAAATCATTCCTTTTGTGATTTTAGGTACTTTGGGAGTGAAATCTGGAAAAGGAAGCAATTCGGACGTTTTTGGAGCATAAAAGTGAAGAAAACGCCAAAGTCTTAATTTTTCATGCTGGGAACAGTAGGTGACGGCGTCAAGAGCAAAATTCCATGACGACCCAGTACAGATTTGACGGCGTTACGAAGGTAGGGCGTCAAGAGTAAAAGTCATGACGGCCTGGAAATGATTAAGTCTTGACGGCGTCAAATGTAGATCAAGGCAGTCCGAGAATAGTTTTGGCGGCGAGGTGACGGCGTCACAAGGTTGGTCTTGACGCCGTCAGACCCCTTTTCCTATATATAGTTTTCTAATTTTCACATTAAAAAAGAGAAGTTTTGGGAGAAACCCTAAGTACGAACTTGGTGCGAATTTTACAGGTTTTTCAAGGGTTCCAAGCCCTTGATACCTTTCATGTGTAATTGAGATAAGTGTTCTTTTAATTCAATCAATATGTCTATGTGTTGGTTGTCTATATCTTGTTCTTGTCTTAATTCCATCATGCTAGGCTAGATCTATCTTGTGTTTGCTTGGATATAATGAAACCTAGATGTTAATTATGTGTTGATTACTTGTTTATACTTGTCTTGGATGAATGATTTATATGTTAGGCTTAAGAAAACTGGCAGATCTCCAATTGGTAACATGCTTGAACGTCTTAAGAAACATGAACCGACGCGCACTAGGTCTTTATTGGTTGTATTTAATGCATGAGCCACTGTTTACAATCCCTATAGTTGTGCTGGGCATGGTGTAGGAGGAGATAAGAGCTCATAGAATTGGGGAGTTAAGTGTGCCACCCCATGAATGGTATTAAGGAATACGATCCGTCATCCATGCAATTATAACAAGTAATTAACGTGTAAAAGATGTCTAGGGAGTAGTGAAATCTAAGTAAACACATTTTCTCCACTTATTGCTCACAACTTTAGTATAATTTAGTTTATTTTCATTTCTAGTATTTTATTTTGATTGCATCTTTAGTATTGGGTTAGTTGATTAGCAACTAATTCCGCCCAAATCTTTTAAACCCGAGATTTTTACTTGCTTTCTATAAAATATAAAATACAAAAATAATCATCCCTCACCTTTAGAACTAGTATTTAGGCTTTCTAATCCTAGCGACACTATTCCTAAGCTGAACGATCAATCCCCCGGTACTTGTCACTATACTATACTACAACGATCAGGTACACTGCCTGGTGGGGGTTGTAAGCTTCTCAGGATCCCTTGAGAGGTAAAGCCTGGTGCAATTCCCACGTCATCAAGTTTTTGGCGCCGCAGCCCGGGGAATAGTTATTGTCTAGGTTAGAATTTCTTTTTATTAGGTCTACTTGCTAGATTCTTTTCTAGTAAGATTTTATTTTTATTTTTAGATTTTCTTTAGTCTATCTTAATTCTTTGTGCCTTTGTTCGTAACCACTCGACATCATGAACAACGGGAACATCTTTGAACCCGTCATCCCACCATAACAAAACCCATCATTAGAACCCCTTAGGCCCCGAACCTTAGGAGAGTATTCCCGACCTAGCCACCAAGGCTATCGAAACACCATTGAGCTCACCGGAGCCAATGTGACCCCCTTGCGATCCGACACCATCCGGTTGGTGCAAAGCGAATGTGCATTACATGGACTTCGTTCCAAAGATCCAAACCAACATCTTAAGGACTTCCTCAAAATCGTAGATTCCATAGACCTAGATGTTGCAACTAGAGAGACAACCCGATTACGCCTATTCCAATTCTCTCTACGGGATCAAGCTAGTCAATGGCTTGAGCGTTTACCCACGGGATCCATCACCACATGGGATGATCTCACCACTCGTTTTCTTGCTCAATTTTTCCCACCGGGGAGAACTACTAAGCTTAGAAATGACATCTTGATGTTCCAACAACGTCAAAATGAATCTCTTTATGAAGCATGGACTCGTTTCAAGGACTTACTCCAAAAAGTCCCTCATCATGGCATAGATCTTTGGCTCCAAGTCCAAATCTTTTATGACCATATCGACATCTCCACGAGGCGAGCCATTGACCAATCGGCCGGTGGTAAGCTACGTGATCTAAGTGCGGAACAATCATGGGAACTCATATAAGATCTTGCTCTCTATGACAACGAAAGTTGGAATGATCCCCGTGACTTGAACAAAACGGTCAAGGCAATATCTTTGCCTTCGAACAATTCTAGCATTCCCGACCGTAGGATCATGGAACTTGAGGACCAAGTCAAGTTTCTCATGAAATCTTACGAAGCTCCTAAGCCTTCAATCCAAGTGAACAAAATCACTTCTTCATGCGAATTATGTAGTGGTCCCCACGACACTCGTGATTGTGTGGAACTCCCCGGAACAGCTTTTGCGGACTACGCATCCACGCGTACCGACGAAGCGGGAGATAAGTGGTACACTTTCAAGCCCGAGCCAAACACTTACGGTGATTCATACAACCCCTCATGGAAAAATCACCCAAACCTTAGGTGGAAACAAAATCAACCAAATTCTTCCAATCCGCCTAATCGTTACCAACCAACCGGTCCACCCTCCAACCGTACTTTCAACAACAATCCTTCTAACAACTTTGGTAGTACCAACAACTTTGAAGGATTGATGTCAAAGTTCATGGCATCTCAAGAGGCTCGCATAGCTAGGTTTGAAACCGAACTCAACCAACAACAAACAGAGATAACCAACAAGATTGACAACTTGTTGAAAGCCCTCAACAACCAAGCATTAGTCACACCTAGGAAGGACACTAGGGACACCAATAATGGAAGCCAAATTAAGGACCCCTCATCATCCAAACATGTCCACTTTGTCAATGTTGTCACCATTAAGCCAATAGATAATGAGATTGAAGAGAGTGACAAGGATGAAGTTAGAATAGAAGCCGAGACTAAGGATGAGAGTAGGGAAGTTGAGGTAGAGCCTATAGAAGAATACTTTGATAAGTTGCCCACCAAGGAAGAACGGGAATACCATAAGGATTTATTCGATAGTCCCGACAGACCATCTATCCTTGGCACCCCCTTATCAAAATGGGAGACCCCTCTAACATTAACATCCCATGCAATATCGGGCACATGCATATATGGAAAGCTTACATCGAACCTAGATCCCCCGTGAACATCATGACTAGGACTTATTACAATTGGGTGATGAAGAAACAACTTGATTTTAGAATGATGCCCGATAAGAATCTGATAAGTAATTTTGTAAGAAGAGTGAAGGGATTGCATGTGATTATAGGGAATCTCACCTATGAGATCGATTTTATGATAGTTGAGGACACTCGTCCGGTAATAGATGCTTGCCTAAGCCAAATAATATTTGGAAAACCATTTGTTGAGGCCACTAGGATGAGTTATGATCCGACTTTAGGGATAGTTAGATTCAAGGAAGAGAATGATGAGGTTGCTTATCAAATTCCCTACAAGATTAAGCCATACCGCCTTCTCTCTAATTTCAAAAAGGAATACAAGCAAGCGGCTTATTATAAGAATGAGGAGGATAGACGTAGAGGAGTAGAGTATGTAAAGAACAGAATGCTTGGTTTCTACAAAGAATGCTTGCAACTAGGTCCGGAATAAAAAACTGGTTTAGAAGACGACCTAGAGAGTGGAACCAATGATGAGGTCACGTAGTAACCCATGACCTTGAGTCTAGCTACAAGACTCGTAAATAATGAAAAGCGCTTCTTGGGAGGCAACCCATGTTTTGTGTGATTTTATTTTGTTTGTTTGTTTGTTATTTCCTTCTGTATACATGCTTAATTTTTATTGTTGGTAGATCATGTTTCTAAACTAAATAGTGGAAATACTTTACTTTGTTGTTTGGCCTAGTCTTAACTCCACCTAAAGGTATTTTTGCAAAAAGATAAGTGTAAGGGGAAACCCCAAATATGTTTTCAAGAAACAAACCTGTTGGGATCACACTTTTGTATTTAGTCAAGTCTCGGTCATTACATTTTGTAATAGGTTGGTTTGGTATTTATTTCATTATGTTTAATGCTAAATGGCTTATGTGTTAAAGCCCTATGGGCCTTAAAGCCCACGAATTAGAGAGATAAGGGAGGAAGGGAGTGTTGCCCTAACTCCTCCCTTATAAATGGAAAGCTTATGTAAACATTATGTTTGTTGGTTATTTGAATATCTTAGTGAAACTCTTGCATTTACTCTTCTCTCATTTCTTATAATCAACCATCTCTCATTCTCATCTTATTTCTTTCAATATCATACTTATGTTTACATAAATGGTGACCTAACAAGTGGTATCATTCGCCAAATAGAGATTGAAGAGTGTTTCTTGGTTCTAATGTGGGGTTTGAATGCTTATTCTTCATCTTTTTGCATTCTTCTTTGTTTCTTTCACTCAAATCTTGAAGCTTGGATAAGTTTCAAGGTTGATATAGTGATTTGAAGCTTAGTTTTTGCATAAAGTTGTGATTTTTAAGGTTTTATAGCTTCTTTGATATTGGAAAACTAGTTTTTGGTAGCAAAATCTTCTATAGTTAGTGTTTTCTAAGTATTGGTGAAGTTATTTGATCAAAAGTACCTTATTTCTAAGCATTTTTCTTCAAAATTTGAGATTTTTCAAGTTTCTGACCAGTTTACGCGTAACTAAAGTGAATAGTATGACTCAAAAGCTGTGAACAGTACTTTTTGTCCTTTTTACGAGTAACTTTTGGCCTAAAACCCTCTTCTTACGCGTAACTAAGGTCAAACCCTTTTCTTACGAGTAACTTTGGTTTCCTACGCATAAAACCTACGAGTAAGTCTATTCCTACGCGCAAGTTGTGATTCCTACGCTCAAGATTCTACGTGTAAGTTGTGAGTCCTACGCAGAAGACAGATTCTACGCATTAAATTTATGCATAAGTCAATCTTACGCGTAAGGTTCAGTTTCTACGCATAACTTTCATCAAAGGTCTTCTCCTTGTGTTACGGTGACTCAGTACTTCCCTAGCTTGGATAAGTTAGTGGAATACTTCGACTTTGGATATCTTTCAAGCTTGGATAAGTTTGGAAGATTTGTTTGGTTGTTTAAACCTTACGCATAAGTCTAAACTTACGCGTAAGCTTATAAGCCTAAGCTTACGCGTAAAGAGGAAACTTATGCCTAAACTCTCTTGTTTACGCCTAAAACTACTCTTTACGCATAACCTACAAGTTTACGCGTAAGATTATAGTTACGCGTAAGAATTGAAGTTACCCCAGGGATTTTGGACTTAATCAAAGGAATGTGCATTTCAATCTTCTACAAAGATCCATTTCTACACAAGTGTTTAAAGATGTCTCAACCACCTAATTACTACTTCCCTCATCAACAGCAACATCAGCAGTATCAGCAACAACAATACCATCAGCAACAACCGTATCAACAACCTTCACAATCACAAGTTCAAAAACAACCGTATAATCCACTACATCATTATCTCATGATGCAACAACATCAAATCATTCCTCAACAACAATCATATCAGATGTCACAACAGAACACTCAGTTCTCCTCCAAACAACCTCACTGGTTTGATAGAATGTGTGAAGTTATTACAACTCAACAATCCCGACATGAGGCAGGATCACTTGAAACACCTCCAATGCTCACACCTGGGAACTATGTTCAATGGTCAAGTCGATTCTTACGATTTTTTGAACTAAAGAAACCTCATGGGAAATTCTTGAAGCAAGTGATACTTGAAGGACCATTTGAGTGGCCAACAAGATTTGAAGCTGGTGATCCAACTGCTGATCCTCCACGTCCTCCTGGTGATAGACCTCTTCCAGAAACTGCACTCACTGAAGAACAGAAACTACATCGTGAAGCTGATGAGTATGCAATGGCTTATATACTTCAAGGAATACCTAATCCAATTTATCGAAGTGTCGATGCTCAGAAAATAGCCAAAGCTATGTGGGAACATGTTCATCTCCTTATGGAAGGCACTCAATTGAACAAAGATGATATGGAATCCAAACTTTACACGGAATACACAGACATCACAATTGAACCAGGAGAGTCACTTGAATCCTACTATCATCGTTTCACAAATGTGGTCAATGATCTGGAACGTCACAAAATCACAGTACCAAGGATAGCAGTAAACTCCAAATTCGTCGGTAGTCTTGGTCCAGATTGGCATAAATATGTGACATTTGTACGTCAAACCAAAAATCTTCATGATGCTCCATATGGTTTGTTGTATGATTTTCTGAAACACCATGAACCTGAAGTAGAAAAAGATAGAGCTCTACGAGGAGGATACACACCAACTCCAACACCAAATTCTTTGGCTCTCGTAGCTCAATCTCCCTATGCTCCACCACCAATGTCAAATCATGCATATGTTCAAGAGCAGAACTACTTCAGTTATCCACAATCTTCCACCTCGAACCAAATGGTCCCTTATGATTCATCTCTACAGAATGCTTCTACTCAACTTGTTCCATTAAACAACAATGATGTAGTGTATTACTCAAATTCTAATGACGATGACGATGATGACTTTAACACGTTGAATCAGGGACTTGCTCTTATTGCTCGTGCTTTTAGCAAATTCTCCAACAAAACAAACAACCGTCAACGTTCATCTTCTAACACAAGGAATCAAGCTGTTGTCAATGATGGAAGAGTGGAAATTCAGAATTGTAGCTATGGTCGATCTGGTTCAGGAAGCTCTTCAGGAAATTTTGGGAATGGTCAGAGGTTTAGTAACAATGGAGGGTTCAGGAACAACTCAGGGTCTTCTCAGCAAAGGTCTGAATCAGTTGCAACAAGGAACTCCAACTCAGGGAATGCAGTGTGGTGCTACAACTGTAATGAACAAGGTCATATAGCAACAGCATGTCCCAAACCGAGAACTAGGGGTAGTAAGTTTCACAAGCAGGCATTACTCATGGCTCTTCAAGATGAAAAAGATGGACATTTCCCTGAACAAGACAACAACTTCATGGCAAATGTGAACAATGATGATGACATGGAAGATCTGGAAGCTAATGCAGCTGTGATGCTTATAGCCAACATGCAGGAACTTCAGTTTAATGATTCAGGTCCAGTGTATGACACTGACGGCTTGTCTCAGGTACATGACCAAAAAGCATGCCTAATACATGAAATAGCTTCACCTTCTGCTTCTGAATCAGATATGGCGCAAGTTGTTCCATCTAAATCATCTTCATCTTCTCAAACAGATGAAAAAATAAGCACAGTTGTCATATTTGATGATGACATAGTTGTTTCATTTGATGATCCTATTGAGAATGATAAACATGATCATTTTGAACAACATGAACCATCATTTGATCCAGACCCTGACCTCATAATGTTATCTAAACAACTGAATGATCAACAATTGCTAATAGCAAAATGCAACGAGAAAAACAAAGTTTTAAAAGAAAGAAATGCGGCACTTGCAAGAGATATTGAGTGTTATAAAATACAACTTTCAAGTCAGCAAGAAAAGATTAAACATACAAAAAGTTTTGAAAAAGCTTTTCAAGAATCTTACAACAAAGAGCAAGATCTTCAGCACAAGATGCAAGATCTAATTCAGACAAACGGAAAGTTGATTTCTAAACTTGAAAGCGATAAATGTGAACTGAAAATGCAAGTTGAACGTCTTCAAAGAGACCTGTCAAAAACAGAAACAGAATTGTCCAATTGTAAAAAAGAGTTTTGTGAACATAAAATACGAAAAAGGAAGTATATTGACGATTTACTCGGTGATATTTTTTATCTTGAAAAACAACTCAAAGAATTTCGTAACATTGTTTACAAACACGGGAACTCTGTCACAACAATTCAGAAATTTACTTTAAAACCGAGACCCGATAAAGGTTTTGCACTTGGTGATTACAATTCAATGTTTCTTCACACGGCTTTCAAAGAAATTCCTAAAATTTACAGTATGGACCATTTGCTTGATAATACGATTGTGCGTGCTGTTGTTTTTGATACTGAAGAAGAAGAAGAACTTGAAGACGAGAGTCGATCAAAAATGAGTTATGTTCAAAATTGGACACCATATGACTATTCAAAAGCTCCTCCTATTTCCAAATCTTTTGTTACTCAAAAAGAATTACCTGAGAAATCATGGTATGTCACTGAGTCATATGTTTCATCCTCCAATGCGGCCCCTGTCCAAACTGTAGCACAAATAAATGGTCCTTTACCATCATCTGGTGAACTTACACCTTTACCGAAAAAATGTCGTGTCTTAAATTATTTCAAAACTTTTATGGAAGACATCGAAATTTTGGAGGAAACAATTGAACGCAATTCTGTAATAAAGGTTGAAACTTTTCAATCCGCTTATGAGCGAGAAAAGAGAGATATTTTTCAAAAACAAATGCTGCTAATTGTCAAACACCTCCGTCTTTGTGCTACACGTTGGGATCAGGAACTTCAAAACGAGGTCAAAAATATGATAAACGTTTTCAACTCTACTGAAAATGAGATTTTGGTTCAAAAGCAAAGAAATAGAGTTTTAACAAATGATGCTGATCGACTCTTGGAACAAGTTCTCATGAATGATCTTTATAAATCTGGTACTTCTATGCTTAAGAATGATCATTGTGTTGATAATAATCTGTTGAATGAGGAAATTGAGACACTCAAAGTGGAAAATGATAAGCTGAGAATTTCAAATGATGATGTGACAAAACAATTTTCAAAAGAAATTTGTCAACTCAAACAAAGGCTTGAATGGTGTCAAGCTAAAAGTATTGAACGGGAATTGAAGTTTCAAAGTCAAAATGTTTCAAACTCTTGTCAGATTTGCAAAAACAACGAGTCTTTAAAAAGTCTGTGTCTTCGATACGAGAAAGAACTTGCGGATTTAAAAATTGAAAATGCCGAATGGCAACAAAACCGCGATGACATAAAATATTGCAATGGTTTACTTGAGTCTGAAATCCAGGATAAAAATCACATCATCATTGATTTGAAAGAGAAAATTAAGCTAATTCAAAAGGGAAAGATGGTTGACACCACGGTGATAGCACCAGGAATGTATCAATTAAACAAAACTGCTAAAGAAAATGTCATTCAAACCACTAATGTTGATACCTCCACTTCTACAGGACTAGTCTCCACTAATAGCGTTAGCAGACCCAAGCGAAAAAGTAAAAAGAAGAATAGGATCTTGCAACGTAAGAGAGGACAACTAGAAGCTCAAGAAGTAGAAGATCAACTTAGGAATTTGAATAACACTCATGTTGCATCAGATTTAGATTCTAATCTGGCAAATTGTAATAAAAATCTAAATGTAACGAATGATGAACCTTTGAATGTTTTGAATATTAATGCATCTTGTGTGTTTTGTCGTAAAAGAGTATCATCTGGTGATCATACAAAATGTTTAGCTAATTCTCTTCTCAATCGTCATAAGAAACGTAGGACACGCATTCCTTCTAGGCCCACTACTGCCTCTAAGTCTAACTTAGGAAAGCCGTCTTCTATGGTTTCTAAAGAAGTTGAAGTTACCCCCATAGGTGCTGAGAACAACTCTAGGAATCCGCCACCTACTAGTGCCTTTAATATTAAGAAAGCAAGAACTAGTTGGAATTGGCAACGTTGGTTACAACACAAACCAGACTTTAAATGGATTCCCAAATTGTTGAATACATGTGATTCTAACCAACAGGAACCCGCACATTCTTTGGGTTCCACCCTTACTTCTGTTCCATCTGTGTCTTCTTCTTGTGATGCAGGTGGTACAGATTGTTCTCTGGATTGTTGATAGCGGATGCACCCGACATATGACAGGCAATCTCAAACTGCTACACAACTTTGTCTCAAAGTTCATTGGTACTGTCAGATTCGGGAATGATCATTACGCTTTAATCATGGGATATGGTGACTATATCAGTGGGAACATTGAAATCAGTCATGTTTATTATGTGGAAGGCCTTGGACACAACCTTTTCTCAGTCGGACAATTTTGTGATGGAGATCTCGAAGTTGCATTTCGTGAGAAAACCTGTTTCGTTCGTGACTTACAAGGAAACGATCTAATGTCTGGCTTACATGGTTCTAATCTTTATACAATATCAATGTCAGATATGATTGCTACATCTCCGATATGTCTTCTCTCCAAAGCAGAATCGACTAAATCTTGGTTATGGCACAAACGTCTTTCGCACTTGAATTTCAAAACAATGACTGACCTTGCTCGTCACAAACTTGTTGATGGATTTCCAAGATTCCGCTTTACCAAAGATCACTTATGCCCAGCCTGTGAACAAGGAAAAAGTACTCGAGCTCATTTTCCTTCAGAACCTGAGCAAAGTACGAATCATGTTTTACAACTGCTTCATATGGATTTGTGTGGACCGATGCGTGTTCAAAGTATCAACGGTAAACGCTACATACTAGTAATTGTGGATGACTTCTCAAGATGGACTTGGGTTTATTTCTTACGAAGTAAAGATCAGGCTCCTTCAATGATCATCACCTTTCTCACTAAAATTCAAGTCCAGCTGCGCAATACGGTACGAATAGTCAGAACTGACAATGGAACTGAATTTAAGAATCAGACACTTCGGTCATATTTTGAGAAAGTGGGAATTGAACATCAAACATCTATTCCTAGAAGCCCAGAACAAAATGGAGTTGTTAAAAGACGCAACAGGACGTTAGTGGAAGCTGCTAGAACTATGTTGATTAATGCTCAATTACCAGATTACTTATGGGCGGAAGCTGTTTCAACCGCATGTTATACCCAAAACCGTTCCATGATAACAAGACGCCATCGCAAAACACCTTATCAAATTGTTCACAAAAGAAAACCGAATATCGATTACTTTCATGTATTTGGAGCACTTTGTTATCCGAAAAATGATCGTGATGATTTAGGTAAACTTAAAGCAAAGGCTGACATAGGAGTGTTCGTTGGATACTGTGAAAATTCTAAAGGTTTTCGAATCTGGAATCGTCGAACAAGAGAAATTCAAGAAACCATTCACGCTAATTTTGATGAACTCACACAAATGGCTTCTGAGCAACACAGCTTAGGACCCGAATTCAACCGTCTTAACTCTCCAGAATCTTCGGCTGAACCATTGCCACTCAACCACAAAGAATTGGAAACCTTGTTTGCTCCACTATTTGATGATACAATTGTTTACCGTTCTACTGTGGTCTCACCTAATTCCGCTGCTCAACCTGAAAACATTCAAGTACCAGACTCACCTCAACAAACTACTACAAGTGTTGAGAGAAACGGTCCTCCAATTGCATCACCATCTACAGTAGAACAAACTGTTTCTAACTCCCACCATTCGGCTGAAGATCCCACACCACAATCAGTTCCACAACCCGCAGAGCATGATCCTGATGCGTTCTTTAACCCGTTTGCACCGGCTCCTACCTTTCCTGATATAGCTGAGTCGTCAACACGCAATTTGGATCCTGCTAACATGCGAGATACCTATCAACTACACCCTTCCACACACAAATGGACTCGAGACCATCCACTAGTTCATATTATTGGCCATCCAGATGCACCTGTTATGACAAGACAACGACTTCACACGGATGGAGAAACTTGTATCTATGCACTCACAGTTTGTCACGAAGAACCTAAGAACATTAAAGATGCAATGACTTATGACAACTGGATTGAATCTATGCAAGAGGAATTTCAGCAATTCATAAGATTAGAAGTCTGGGAATTAGTTGAAAGACCTGACGGAGTCTTTGTCATCGGATTAAAATGGATTTGGAAGAATAAGCTTGATGCTGAAGGAACTGTCATACGTAACAAATCACGCCTGGTAGCGAAAGGATACTCTCAACTGGAAGGACTTGATTTTGCTGAATCCTTTGCTCCAGTGGCTAGACATGAAGCTGTTCGGATCTTTTTGGCCTATGCTGCACACAGGAACATGGTTGTTTACCAAATGGATGTGAAAACCGCATTTCTTAATGGAGAACTCCGTGAAGAAGTGTATGTGAGCCAACCAGACGACTTCGTTGATCCTGAGCGTCCTAATCACGTTTACCGACTCAAAAAGGCACTCTACGGACTAAAGCAAGCCCCTCGGGCGTGGTATGACAAACTGTCCACTTTCTTACTGGCCAATAAATTTTCAAAAGGATCAGTGGATCCAACACTATTTACAAAAACCTACAGGGAGGACTTACTTGTTGTTCAAATATATGTCGACGACATTATTTTTGCCTCAACAAAAAGAAGTTACTCTAATGATTTTGCAAAATTAATGAAAGATAATTTTGAAATGTCAATGATGGGTGAACTTTCGTTCTTTCTAGGACTACAAGTTCATCAATCACCCCGTGGAATTTTTATAAATCAGTCCAAATATGCTCTTGAAATTTTAAAGAAACATGGAATGATGACCAGTGATACTTACAATACACCAATGCGCTATACCACAAAACTAGATGCTGACTTACATGGGACTCCAGTTGACCCTACCAAATACCGAAGTATGATTGGGTCCCTCATGTATCTCACAGCTAGTAGACCTGATATAGTATTTGCTGTCTACATGTGCTCTCGCTATCAGTCCAAACAAACTGAAAAACACCTCAGTGAGGTCAAGAGAATCCTTCGATACATAAAGGGAACCATTAACTTGGGAATCTGGTATCCGAAGGATTCTGGTTTTGAACTAATTGCTTTTTCAGATGCTGACCATGCAGGATGTTTAGACACATGCAAAAGTACATCTGGTGGATTACAATTTCTCGGAGACAAACTTGTGTCATGGCAATCAAAGAAGCAGGACTGCACATCACTGTCGTCAACAGAATCTGAATATGTAGCAATGTCCGCTTGTTGTGCTCAAGTCATTTGGATGAGATCACAACTTAAGGATTATGGATACCTATTCAATAAGATTCTTATCTACTGTGATTCAAAGAGTGCAATTGCTATCTCCTGCAACACAGTACATCATTGCAAATCCAAGCACATCGATCTCCGATATCACTTCATCAAAGAGCATGTGGAAAAGGGTACCGTTGAACTTTATTTTGTTGGGACTGAGTACCAATTGGCGGACTTACTTACCAAATCCTTAGCACCATCAAGGTTTGCTAGTCTAGTTCACCAAATTGGTATGCGATGTTTGATTCCAGAGGATCTGGAAAAGTTTTTAAAACACAATTGATCGTCAAACATCATAACTATCTTTTGTATATATTTTTTCAAAAACAAAATACAAAAATATAAAATCAATCAAAAACACAAAAAGATTTTTTTTGATTCTTATTAAAAAAAAAAAATGCAAGTATAAACCACCTCGTTCAACACTATTTTATAAAATGTCTTCAATTATTTAAAAACAAGTGTTGAGGGGGAGGAATAGTAATTTTTTCAAATTTCTCAAAAAAAAAAAAAAAAAAAAAAAAAAAAAAAAAAAAAAAAAAAATTACTATTATTAACTTTTATACTTGCATTTTACCAAAAATTAATACGTTTTATCAACAGTGTTGATTCAAAAAGTGTTTCGGGTTACTCTCCTTGACCAATATAATTAATTTTTCAGTAGTTTACTACAGTCTAAGGTCGAGGGGGAGTACCACAAGTTGTTCTTATCATGTCTTGGTGTTAATTAACGAAAGTTATATGTGATTAAGTGCTTAGGCATTAAGAATAAATGTTAGTTAAGGTTAAGGGACCAAGTGTGTCAATACATGAATCTTATTTTTAACCTTTGGTCAAAACCAAACCTTGACCAAGCATTTACTCCCACCTGCAAAAGTAATAACTTTTTCACCTACACAATCAACGACTCACAATCATTTGAATAATCCGTGCATCAATCTTCTAATCTGTAAGTGTAAACATGTTTTGATCATCATTTCATACAAGGGTTTTTAATTTCATAACAATCCAACGGTTAAAACTACCATAATCGATTAAATTGTTCTTAGGGTTGTGCGTAGAAATTAAACCCATAAATTGGTTGTGTTACGATTGTATATGTTGATGGGAAATGGTCCTTGGATGATTGTTAACATGTATCCTAACTCCAATCGTACCCAGAAACGCTTAATCGATTGATTTGATATTAGGGTTCATACGAGTCAATTTGGGACTCTTGATTCTGAGTGTTAGGATTGTAATTGGTGATGGGGATAGTGTTCTTGTATGCCTAGGATCATGTTTCTATTGTTTAATTGTTTCAGAAAAATGTTTTTTGATCAAGATTCATAGATCTAGGGTTCGTACACTAGCAGTTTTGATTTTGTGATTTTTTTTTGGTCAATTAATGTTAATATTTGGTCCATATGATCCTTAGGGTAGTAGAAACATTTGCCCTATGTTCATTATCACCCAGATTCATGTTTGCTTGTGATTATGATTGTGTGTTCATACGTTTCTACGCGTATCTCTGATTATTGCATGTTTACGCATAAAATTGCGTACTAAGTTTTTTAAAATGTTTATTGATCAGTGGTTGTGTGTCTTACACTTTCAGGAATCAAACAACGTTTATCACTAAAGGTGAATTTATGGAAAATGACGTTTTTACGCGCAACTTGTTCATCCTACGCGTAAGATTGAATCTTACGCGTAAGATTCGACACGTGGACAAACCTTGTCTTGGATAAGACAAGGTTTACGCTTAACTGATAAATCTTACGCATAAGTTTTGACCTTACGCTTAAGTCTTGAACTTACGCATAAGCCAAAACCTACGCATAAGTTATATCTTACGCTTAAAGTTAATCCTTTGCGTAATCTCATATCCTACGCATAAGATTTTATCCTACGCGTAAGATTGAGCCTACACATAAGATTCACCTTATGCATAACATATAAGTTTACACGTAGCTTTTGCACTTACGCCTAATTTCACTTCTTACGCTTATGTCATGTTACGCGTAGATTTTCCATGTTACGCGTAAACTTTCCTTATTCATGAAATTTTCTAAGTGTTGTAAAAATTTCCAAAGTGTAACTTCTTGTAATGATAAAATTGTGTTATAACTTAATTATTATAAGTTTCTATCATATAATATAACACAGATTTGTCATATATCAAAAGTTTTCACACACACAAACACCCACTGATCAATGTTTAACATGCAAATCTAATATGTGTGGTCCATTATATTAAGTCTGAGCTAACACCGTAAACAATTGCCATGTTTGTATTTGTTTATGATCAATTCAGATGGCAGAACACAACGACATTCCATATAGACCAGAACCCAAACCTAAGCTTTCATGGGAAGAGACATTCCCAGAAGACTACACCAGGAAGATCGGAAAGAACAACCTCCGTATCAACTTCAACAAAATGACTTGCAACGAGTCATCATGTATTGTTGCAGTGGATGCTCTTCTTTATCACCCCAACAAGTTGTTGTTCACCAAGTCTGCCTCATTTTCCTGCTTCTACATCCACCAGTTTTGGCATACACTTCAGCTAGATCTTGGGGAGGCTTCCTTCACCTGTATGCTTCATAACCATCAAGTCACTGTGGACATTGATATGCTCAGGAATGTACTCGGGTTACCAGACCTCGGCCCTAATGAAGTATATGATGAAGTTCCCACCGAAGAAGATCTGATTATGTGGTTAAGGGATATTGGGTATGACGAATCAGAAGAAGTTATTACAAGACATTCTAGGGTCAACATTAGGTATCTTCCACAACCATGGAGAACCTTATACATTCTGATTGCCAAATCCTTATCTGGCAGAGACACTGGCCACGAACACCCAAAGCTCCAACACCTCAAACTCTTCTGGGCAGTGGCTAATGTAAAGAAAGCTGATTATGCCAGTATCATTTGGGAAGACCTTGTGTGGCACATTCAACACAAAACAACCAACATTCCATTTGTCCGCTTCACAAAACTACTCATCGAAAGCTTCCTTCGTGAGTATGATGATATCCCACAAAGACTTGACGACACTGATAAGAACACGTTCAGAAATGAAGATACTCTCAGGGTCATCAAGAGAATGGAAACCAGCACACGCAAGCAGGGAAAGAAACTTCCCGATTGTCTCTTGAATGCCAAAGTTAAGGCTTGCAAGAATTACAAGTATTACGAACAAGCTCTTGAAGCAGAAAAAGTTGGTTTCCTGGACGAAGTTGTTCTACCTTCGTTCATGCAAAAGAAGGGTAAGAAAGGCAGTAAGACTGGAAGCTCCGGCAGTTCTACTCAGTCTAAGAAGAAGAAGGGTACTCTCAAGAGAAGGACTCCTGCAAAGAAGCCTGAATCCACTCCTGAACCCACACCACCATCTGACTCTGAACAAACCGAATCCGACGAAGGTCCAGTGTATAGACAAGCTTATGCTAACATTGATAAGGATGTGAATCTTGATGAAATTGACGATAAGGATTTGACGTTCGAAGATTGGGAAACTAACATTGATGAGTTTGCTGATAATGCTGTATACCCAGCATATCTTAATCAGAGACCGTTCACTGAAGCACAGACAATCCTGGAAGAAGAAAGGATCAGGAGAGAAAAGATGAAGGAACCTATGACTACCAAACCAGAGTCTGCTCAAACTAATGTAGGCCTTTCAGTTGAAGAAGAAAATGAAAGGGCTCTCAACCTTGGTCTCCTCCACAGCCGAATTGATGCATTCAATGCTGATTTACCTCCTCCACCTCCAGTATTCTCTCAAACTACCGAAGCTGGCGGATCAAGCAGTATTCCTGAGTCTGCCATAGGGATCAACACTAACTTAGTCGCCTACGACAATCCTTCAGTATCTCCCACAGATATTGAAATGACTTATGCTTCAACAACGGGAGAAGAAGAAGAGGAAGATCCCATGGATACTGATGCTCCACGGTTAATGACTGTAGAAGAAATGGAGCTTAGGGAAAGGGCTCAGGAAGAGGAATTGAAGAGAAAACAGGAAGCTGAAGAAGCTAGGCTTGAGCAACTTGCACAAGCCAAACTGGAGGAACTATACGAATGGAAGAAAGTAGGAAGGCTGAAGAGGCAGCCAAGCTGGCTGAAGAAAAGTTGAAAAGAGAAGAAGATGCTAAAGAACTAAGGCTTAAGGCCGAGGCTGAAAGACAGGCTGAAGAACAAAGGTTGGAAGGAGAAGCAGCCAAAGCTAAGAAAGTTGATCAACCCGAACCACAGAAAGGAGATGACAAAGACATAACCACCAATCTTGAATCCTCATAATCATCACCTCCTGCATCCGAATCAACACATGACAAATCTATCAAGAAACTAAGCACCAAAGCCTCTGCTGCATCAAAGTTGCTTAAGTCAGCATTCAGAAGAGTACATGATAAGAAAAGAAGCAGACTGGAAGATCAGGTTGCAACACTAGCAACCCAAGTTGCTGAATTGACGAAGCTAAACTCTAACGTCCAAGAGCTGCAAGACAAAGTTGACACTTTCTTAGCTAAAGACGTACAGGAGAACTTGGAAGCCACATTAGCAGCTCAAGCACAAGATTACATGGCACAACACTTAGTTGCTGAGTTGAAAGATCTGCTGGCACCCATGAGAGACAAACTCACCAAGTTCGCAGAGCAAGCAGTCAAGAAAGTGATCCGATCAACCACATTCACTCTTCGAGCTGACAAGTCTACTGTTCCACTACCAGGGCTATCTCTGGATGAATTGGAAGCTCAACTCTTAGAAAAGCTGGCAAACAAGTTCACCTTGTCTTCTAAAGAAGCCAAAGTCCTGGAAGCATTAAAAGACAAGATGAACAAAGAGACTTGCAGCACAGAGGCCGATAAACTGAAACGTCAAAGAGACGATGAAGACAGGGATCCGAATTCTCAGGCAAAGAAACAGAAACAAGCCGAAGGACCCGCATCTCAATCTAAAACACCGGTTATCCCTCCAACAACAACAACTTCCACACAACAACTGAAGGCATCAGGTTCTGCTCCCAAGGCACACGACCACTTTGAATACACCGGTGGTGACGAGATTCCTCAACCAGATGAAGTTCCAGAACCGTCCCCTAAGAAGAAGAAGAAAAATAGGAAAGGAAAGCACCATCAATCCAAACCAGACACCTCACCAAAAGGCACAGAACCAAAGAAACCGAAAACCGTCCTTAAATGGCTAGACATGTGAACAATGTGGTAATGATATTCGAGACGAAAGCTGTTTGTTTTGTGGTTCGAGGAATTCATTTGCTTATCATCCTAATCATAACTCATTCAACGACTCCTCAAATTTTTCCAACTACCCATCACATTCATACGAGCAAGAATCACATTATCCAAATCTCAATGATGCTCCGTATCAAAATACGCCAAGCCTGACTCAACAGTTTTTCTATTGTGAGTACTGTGGTGGCCCACACTACAGTTCTGATTGTCAATCGGGAAACACGCTTGTCTATGAGCAGTTTCCTGATAACAATTATGACTATAGCACATACGACTCATAGCCACATCAGTTTTTCTGTTGTGAGTACTGTAGAGGTCCTCACTTTAGCTCGGATTGTCAAACAGGGAATCCCTGTCCTTGTAACAATTACGACTATTCGTTTCAAAACCCACCTCCACAGTACCTAATTATCCAAGCAACTCCTCAATACCCGCAAAACCTTTGTCATAAGGTTCTTGAAGCATTAAAAGAACTTAAGGATGAGTTGGCTACTACTTCGTTTCAAGATTCTCGTGAGAAATCCATGGCAGAATTACTTGCTGAAGAACGAGATTCTAGAAACGAAATGAGCATGGAAGAATTACTGGCTGAGCAACGAGCAGCTAAAATACGTGCCAATCTTCACAATGTTGCTCTATTTGATGACGATGATGACAGTGATGATGATGAAGATAACGTTGTTATTATTCAAAAAGATTCATCAAGTTCATCAGTTGATATCCCTGCAGTTGAGATTCCATCTCAAACAACTGCTATCACACCCGAAGTTCACACTCACTCTCTTAACATGGGGGACGAGCATCTTAGCACTGTTCCTCAAAAGGAATCAGACGAATTCATAAAGTCTAGTGCTGAGAACCTTGTCCCAATCCCAAGAGAGTCACAGGGAACTTTGGATCATATGTGTGATTTACCTTCCCCTCTTGAGTGTTCAAACGATCATTTTGAGACTTTCTCAGATTTTAATGATGATTGTACATCTCATGGAGACATCGAGTATGTTGAGGCATCAGTTCCACATTCTGATGTTGATCATCTTCTTGAGGAGTTCGCCGATGAACTCACTCACATCAATCCACTTCCAACGGGAAGTGACGATGATCTCGTTGACTTTGAAGCCGATTTAGGAGAAATTGAAAATCTCTTATATCATGATCAGTCACTCACTTCTTATCCCAACAGTCCAATAGAGAATATTGATCACCTTGTTCCCGAAACATTTAATACGACTCTCACCAATCCTTTGTTTGAATTCGAATCTGAATTCACTTTGATTTCTGATAATCCAATCTTTGGTACTCAGATTGAGGATTGTGATGAGTCTACTTCGGAACATGAGTTCACAGATTTACATCTTGTCATTGATTCTCTTCGTGAGGAGTTCTCCGGTGAACTCACTCATATCATATCTCCACCGGAGTATGATAACTTCCATTTTGATCATGACACACCCGGGATATGTCTTGATCAAGTGAGCTTAAATGATGAGATTCATAATCTAGAAATTATGGATTCTCCCGTGGGTGATGACGAGTTAGTCATGATTTTCATCATGAGTTTCTTTCTTTTCTTCACCTATCCCGTGACGTCCTCTCTTCTTCACTCCTTCGGGACTGAAGACACTATCTTTGACCCCGGCATTTCCATGTATCATTCATTTGATCCAGGTTCTATATATCTCATCGGTGTGGAACTTTCACGTGCTTCAAATGTTTGTCCAAACATCTTGAATGAAAGTCCGATGAAGATTGTCTCTTCCACATCATGCTTCCCCAAGAACCAATGAATTCGGGGTCGAGTCAAGCTAGCGACTCGGTAAACAAAAACAGTAGCATGTACTTAGGGTTTTCACCCTAAGTGTGGGGGAGTTACCCCTGCTGTGGTTACCAATAAAGTGAAAAAAAATGGTGTTTCCACATTTAGCTTGTAATGTTGCCCTTTTACGTTCAAAGAGTCGGCATAATAGCCGGGACTTTGAATATTGAGGACAATATTCAATTCTAAGTGTGGGGGCACATTTTACCATCTAGTACCCCCGTTTTTGGCCAAGAATTAAAAAAAAAAAAAAAAAGAATCACTTGAGCTTCAAAAATTTTTGTGGTTATCAGTCCGCCATGTCTAACCAACAAAAGGATTGGCTAATCCAGGAGCAAACGGCTCTTGGTAAAGATATATCAAATCCGTTTATGGCTTACAATTTTCCCAAAATTGTATGGTATCTCAACTCGCCATATCCTAAAAAGTGAAAGAGTTGGCTAGCCCGCAAGATTATGGCTTGTGGTAAAGGCAGTGGAAAAATCATAATTGGTAATCAGCTCACCAAGATGTTGACTATTCCATCAAGAGTTGGCTAGTCCAGACGCAAACGGCTTTTGGTAAAGACAAATCAAATCCGTTGACAACTGGTGGTTTGCTCAAAATCACATGGTTATCAGGTGGACCATAGTTCTTACTTGAACTGATACATTTGGCTACTCCAGAAGTAATGGCTTTTGGTAAAGAGATTAAAATCCATTGAGTTTTCAAAACAGTTTATTGCTAGGGGCTAGCAATAGTTTAGTGTGAGGGATTGATGAGTGTGTAAATATTCATCATTTTTTGTCAATCTAAACTGCAAAAACGTTTAAAAACACCCAGAAATACATCAAAATACAGAAAATATCCCAAAGATCGTGTTTTATATGTTTCAAATGCAAAATGATTGAAAACAAACGAAAAACGAACAAAGTTTGCATAATTGGTAGTTTCAGTCCCCTAACTTTCAAAAATTGTCAAAACTAGTCCCTGAGCATTTATTTTAAAAGAAAAATCAACAAAGGTCTTTTGGAAATCATAAGTTGTCAAAAATGACCCTTGGGTGAAAAGTTTTCAAAAATGTACAAGTTTAGTCCCTCAAGTTTGCAAAGTTGTCAATAATAGCCCCCGAGAATTATAATTTGAAGAAAAGTGACAAAGTAGACCTTGGGAATTCAAGCTTGGCAAAATCAACCCTTAGATGATGTTTGATATGTTGGCAGGAATGGTCCTTCAAAATTCAGATTTTACATTTACAATCCATGGGCTTGATTCACTTGTAAAACCAAACGTATCCTACATAAGCATATTATACCCTTTACATAAACCCACTACCCAAAAATCCAAAAACTAATCCCATAAGCCCAAACTACCCATAAGCCCAACTCCAAACCCAACCAAACACCCCAACCCTTAAAACCTGTTATAATAAAACGTACCCTAGTTTTTATTATCCTTCTACCTGGTCAAACACACCTCCTTTTCCCTGCTATTAACCTCCATACACCCCAACTCCCTGCTCTCCATTACACGCCAAACAATCACCATCCACCCCTCTCCCCAATACCTCAAAAAACTCCCCTCCTTCACGTGATTCCAACCCATCACGGGCAGTGGCGGAGCCAGAAAATATGATTACGGGGGGCGTCAAGCAATAAAGAGGTTTCTATTGCAGCGTGAAACAAGTCAGGTCGGGTACTTAGGTTTGAATAAAGACAACAAAAGTGTTCTATTTCGATGCAATTAACGTTTATTACAGACTAAAAATAAACATGCCAAATATCGTACCAATTATATCAGAGTGTTTGCCATCAAATATAATAATTTTATCAAAGTCATAACATTTTGAAAATTAAAATATGATACGTAGGTAAAAAGATGCAATTGAAAAAAACTATGTGGTTAACAAAAAATCATATACATGGACAGATGGACTCATGAATTTGTCCCTGAATCAATATATGCAGACTCTATCCTTTTTATATCTATGAAGTGAACTATATTCAACTTAAGTAGGACTAGTACGGAATAGTGGAATACTATGTTAGATGAAAGAAAGAAAAAATTATTGAATATATTATATTAAATTCACTTTGTAAAAAGTTAATAACGCAAAAGATAACATCACGTGATACCCACAACCCTCCACCTATCACCATTCATCTTCTTTCTTCCCATATGAACGTCTTTATACTCCATTATTTCCGACTAAATCTTACAGCCGGCAAAACACTTCCCACATTAAAGAGCTCTGTTTTTTCGGTGACCTTACAAGTTTCGAGGGCACTTTGACTATTTAATTGAGGGCACATGTCCTATTTGTTACCAATATTAAAAATTTTCCTATGTATTTTGGGTGTCCGCGAGAGCTTGGTTGGGGGCAACGCCCCCCACTACCTTACATATGGCTCCGCCCCTGATCACGGGTATCCCCTCCACGATGGCAATCCCACACACCCCATCTGATCAAACGGATAAGAATAAAAGAAGTGGAGACCTAGCTTGAATCAATGGCTGAGGATTTTCCAAAGAAGCACAAGATTAGTCCAATTGTCTCTCCTCTCACAGAAATAACACACAACATAAGGAGACAAGAAAGAGAAGACTTTTTCTTTGATATTAGTTGTATAAATAGTCATTCTTGTAGCCATTGTTTGGCATTAGGACTTAGAATTAGTAAGGAGGTAGTTTAGTAGGAATTAAAGGAGGAGTAGATTAAATCAGCTTTAGTATAACTTTTAACGTTTTTAGCTTATTAAGATTTCGGTTTTTAAATTCTAAGTATTGTATTTCACTTTCAAATTAATCGAAGTTTATTTTTATCACTGTAGCAACAGCTTACTACCTGCTTATTAAGTGCTTATTCAGTAATTGTTCTAGCTTATTTAAGTTTCTAATTGCCCTTTATGTATATCTTAGTGTAGTTTTTTAGTTTAGTAAGCATTTGCAACAAATTTCAATGTCAACTGTTACCTTTAGCTTAGAATTGCTTATTGTGTTAAACTTATTGAAAACTGCTTATTTGGTGTTGAGAATTGGTTCTTAAGTATTTTCCAAGTCAGCTCAGGCTTTTTGCTTAAAAACTTTGCTCAATATCAACTTCTCCATTTGAAAAATCAAAACAGACATCTCTAAGAGGGTGTTTGGAATAGTAGCAATTTTCAAACCTAAACCATTTTTAGTCATTAGTTAAACTTGAATCAGTCTTGTTTACATCAATTTAATATTTTTCAAGTTTTATTTAGTATTTTTACAAAGTTTCTAGGCTTTTGAATGGATTTTCAAATTATCCTTGTTTACCACTGTTGCAATTAGAACCTTAGGTTTAGATTTAGATTAAGGCTTTTCTAGTTATAATTTTTACTTGTTATGAGTTCATTATAGGTTAGTCAAACTTTATATAACCTGGTACTTGACTTTTCATGGGTAAAAAAAAAATCACTTTTTCCCCAGTTTTACACCACTGTTTGCTGTAAAAAAAAATGCCCAACAGCTGGTTAGTTTTTTATTTTTCATTTATTCGTTATTAGTCCGTTTTAGCTAAAAATTGATTTGGTGCTTATTCAATAGCTCATCTAGTTGACTGTATTTTTAGTTTATTTTTTTGAATTTTTTATCACAGCTTTTCATTAGCCCGAAGTAGCTTTATTTGTTGCTGTAAAAAAAATATGCATTTCAGAAACTGATTTTGATTTTTCATTCGTTCGTTATAAGTCCTTTTTACCCGAAATTTGGTACGCAAGTTAATTGGATGGTATCCTAGTTGTTCATACTTTTTTTGAATTTTTTAGATTTTTTTTAGCAGCGTTTCTGTCCATTTTTCCCCAACTGCAGCCATAGTGTAGGATTGCTTGTAAGTGCTTTGTAGCTTACGATTATTGCTTTTTATTTCTGTCCCCCTGGTGCTATTTAGGATTTCCATTGATGCCTTTTGTATGTTTCCTATTAGCATGGTTTATTTCATCTTATTGATAGCTTTTAGGTTACTCGTATCTCTCTTGCACCATTGGTTTTTGCTTTCTGACCCATTTTTCTTTGGACCATATCTTGCTCAATTCTTGAGCATTTTGTTTGATCTTTGGTGATTTGGGAAGCCCATAGTACTGAGTTGTTAGATGTATACTTCGTTTGGCCTTTCATGCTTGTTTGCTTGCTTGTTTTTAGCCTCAAAGTTGGCCCTCTAGTTGTTGCTTCTGCTAGTGTATCGGTAACAACTAAGGTTGTTAGATTTTGTGATTTTGCTTGATCCTTGGTTATTAATTGTTGTTTTTTTTAGATTGTTTAAAGTTTGCTTATGGTTGTGTTTGTTGTTGGTTATCTTTGTTTTAGCCCTTGAGTTCATTTGTTTGTTTAGCTAGTGATACTACATTCAAAACTCACTTTGGTACAAAAAGCTTGAATCTGTTTGGATTTTAAGCTCGAATAAGCTGTTTAAAAGCTTTTCAAGAAATCTCTTTTCACAAAAGTTAATTATATTTGTTGGTTAAGTGATTTGTAAAGAAGAAGAAAAAAAATGCAAAAAAATGGGGTTTGTAGGGGTCGAACCCCTGACCTCTTGCTTGTACAAACGATACAACACACAGATAACCAACTGCCCTTGGGTCTTGTTTCAGTTGTTCTATGCATAATTAAGTATTTAACATAGTCTTGCCTGTTTTGCTTATTTAAGCCTTCCAGCTTTTGTGCTGCTTATTTTGTGCTTATTTGCTACTGTACCCAGCATTTTTATATTTTTCTTAGATTAGTATTAGCTTATAGTATTTTCCAAAAAAAAGTTTCAGAATTTTCCAAAATGGTTTAGTATTTTTAATAATTATATTTAGTTTATTTAGTAATTAATTATTAATAAATAATTAAAAAGTCTAAAAAATATTTTTCTTTTTCCAATAATTTTCTTTTATCATTAGGATCGTAGAAATATAATTTTCATTTCCGTAGGGTTAGCGTAGCTCAAAATTCGCGTTTTAATTTGCGCACTCGCGTTTTTCTTAAAGTAACTTTTACGTTTTTAAATTAGATTACGTTTTAGGGTTCCCTAGTTTCCTATTATCATTCCCGTAGGATTTTAAGTAGTTTTTAAAGTTCTAGTTTTCATTCCTTGTTTGTATTCATGTTTTAGTTACGTTTATTTAATTGTCCGTACGTTATTTGCAATTTAGCGTAATTCAACAATTCCAAATAATCTCTCAACATCCTTACAAGCATTTTAATCACGAATCTCGCACGATATTGCCCATTCACACCTCGTTGGGACACGACCCGGGTGATCACTTACCCGGTATCACATATATATATTGTATTCACGAGTCTTTACAAGTCTTCCTTTTCCTAAAGGTTGATCGGTAAATTCCACTCTCGTCTACTTTGTGTATATTTTTGATACGCACTCAAAATCGCAATGTCATGGGGCCCACTACATAATTCGCATGAAGAAGTGATTTTGTTCACTTGGCTTGAAGGCTTAGGAGCTTTGTAGGATTTCATAAGAAACTTGACTTGGTCTTCAAGTTCCATGATCCTACGGTCGGGAGTGGTTGAATTGTTCGAAGGCAAAGATATTGCCTTGACCATTTTGTTCAAATCACGGGGATCATTCCAACTTTCGTAGTCATAGAGAGCAAGATCTTCTATGAGTTCCCATGATTCTTCCGCACTAAGATCACGTAGCTTGCCACCAGCCGCTTGGTCAATGGTTCGCCTTGTAGAGAGATCGATATGGTCATAGAAAATTTGGACTTGGAGCCAAAGATCTATACCGTGATGAGGGACTTTTTGGAGTAAGTCCTTGAAATGTGTCCATGCTTCATAAAGAGTTTCACCTTGACGTTGTTGGAACATCAAGATGTCATTTCTAAGCTTAGTAGTTCTCCCCGGTGGGAAAAATTGAGCAAGGAAACGAGTTGTGAGATCATCCCAAGAGGTGATAGATCCCGTGGGTAAACGCTCAAGCCATTAGCTAGCTTGGTCACGTAGAGAGAATTGGAATAGACGCAATCGGGTCGTCTCTCGAGTTTCAACAACAAGGTCTATGGAATCTACGATTTTAAGGAAATCCTTGAGATGTTGATTAGGATCTTCGGAACGAAGTCTATGGAATGCACATCCGCTTTGCACCAACCGGATGGTGTCGGATCGCAAGGGAGACACATTGGCTCCTTGAATGAGCTCAATGGTGTTTCAATAGCCTTGATGGCTAGGACGGGAGTACTCTCCTAAAGTTCGGGGTCTAGGAGGTTGATTTGGTTATGGTGGGTTTTGTGGATGGTTTTGTTGTGGTGGATTGATGGGGTCAAAGAGATTACCACCTTCCATGATGGCGAATGGTAATGGTTACGAACAAAGGAATGAAGAAAAAGATAGACTAAAGAAGACCTATAAAAATAAAAATAAAAATCTTACTAGAAAGGAATCTAGCAAGTAGACCTAATAAAAAAAATTGAACCTAGACAATAACTATTCCCCGGGCTGCGGCGCCAAAAACTTGATGCGTGGTTTTGCAACCTTGCAAAAGGTTTTACCTCTCAAGGGATCTTGAGAAGCTTGCAACCCCCACCAGGCAGTGTACCTGATCGTTGTAGTATAGTATAGTGACAAGTACCGAGGGATTGATCGTTCAACTCAAAGAATAATGTTTGCTAGGGTTAAAACTCAATTAAACTAGGTCTAGAGGTGAGGGATGATTCTTTTTGTATTTTTGAATTTTAAGGAAAGCAAGTAAAAATCTCGATTTTTGGAAGAGTGGGCGAAATTAGTTGCTAGTCAACTAACCCAAATTACTACAAATGTGAATAAAATAAAATAAAACTATAGTAAATTTGTGGTGGAAACAATAATAATATAAAATGTGTTTACTTAGATTTCACTACTCACTAGATATCTTTTACCGGTTGATTAGTTTGCCACAATTGCATGGATGACGGGTTATATTCCTTAATACTAGTCGTAGGGCCGTGTACGATATTCCCTAACTCTATAAGCTTCTACTTCATCCTATGTCGAGCCGACTACTAGCTCCTAACATAGTATCACTAGTAGTTACCTACGTATTAAATATAACCAATTTATCGTAGTACACCTCCGATCATGTTTCTTAAGACGTTCAAGCAAGTTACCAATTGGAAGTCTTCCAGTTTTCTTAAGCCTAACATCGAAATCATTCATCCACAACAATTATAAACAAACCATCAACTAATAGTCAACATCTATGTTTCATTACATCTAAGGAAACCCAAAGAAAACCTAGCCTATCATGTTAAAAAGAAGACAAGCATAAGATAGAATCAAACAACACATAGACATATTGAATGATTATTGGAAAACTTATCTTCAATTAAGCATGGATGAAACAAGGGTTAGAACCCTTGTAATTACAGAAAATTCATCTCGGGTTTTGCACACAATGCTCCACAAAAAGTTCCACACTAATCAATGAAAATTAGAAAAGTATTTATAGATTTTGCATTCTGACGGCGTCACATTATGCTTGTGACGTTGTTAACTAGCCGCCAAAATAATAATCGTATTGCCTAGATCCACTTCTGACGCCGTCACTCTTTGATTACTCTGGGCCGTCTCTCTTTGTAATAGTGCGTAACGGCCTTGGCGACCCTTGAGGGTGACGCCATCACGCCTCCTTTGGAAAATGTTCTGGCGCGTCATGTGTAATTGTCAAATCCACCTCTTTTGCCAAGCCTTGACACCGTCACTAGTAAGTCTTGACGCCGTCAGGTACAATCTTGAGCATGATTTTGGAGACTTTGTCATTTTCTTCACTTTTTCGCTCTAAAAACATCCAAAATGCTTCCTTTTCCAGATTTCTCCTTAAAAGTACCTAAAATGACAAAAGGAACGATTTAGAGTAATATTTGATCAAATAATCTCGATTTTGGGCTTAAATAACCCCCTAAGAGCGGTACACTTTTCGCCTCATCATTTTCTAAGTTTAACACCAATAATACACAAAGCGAATCACGCGTAGGTTCCAAGTGTGTCATTCCAATAATACACAAGCGAGTCATGCCTAGGTCATAAGAGAATCACGCCTACATTAACAACAAACCACACCATATTTGGGTTTCACTTTTAGCAAGTCATACCACTTAAAGAAAACTAGAACGCCATATTAGTTTCTGAGTCACTCCTTCTTCAACCACAAGCCGAGCCTTTAATATCCAAAACCACTACTAAGTTACGCCTTCAATATCTAAAACGCCTTTTAACATTCTCCAAGTTCAAGCTACGCCAGTTAGGGCTTCTGATTGGGGCAAAAGCGGTCAGATATTATTTGACCAAGGTCAACAAGTCAAAGACAGCTCAGTTCTAATTCTCCGTGGATAGTATAGTGTTTCCCCGGGTCGTTATGTCCCAGCGAGATTGCAATGATGTTTTGGAAAACGTTTTTGAGAATGAGTGGCACTGAGGACAGTAGCCAAGATGATTTGAGAAATGATTATGCTACTGATATTTGGTATTTGAACAATTATTAACAATCACAAATATACAGATATAATTACCAATTCACAACTTCGGATTTAAATTGCAGATAGAGAAAAGTGGGATTTTAACAAATTACAAACTACAGGGGGTGCAAGTGAAACTTTTCAAACTTAAAATAAAAGGAAAATTTAAAATGAAAATGAAATTATTAACTTGATTATTTTAATATTTAAATACTAATTAATTAATAAAAACTATTTAAAAAGTGATTTAAATCTAATTTATATTAAACTAAAAATGATAAAAACTACAAATTAAACTAAAAACTTACAAAAATATTTTCTAAACTTCTAAAAGAACTTGAAGAAAGTATAAAAATTAAAAACAAATATTTTTGTCTTTTTATGGGTTTTCTTTTAATTAATTACTAATTATATTAATTAAACTATTTAAACTATTTTAATTTACTAATAATACCTAAATGACTTAGAAAATTATAGAAAAATTTATAAAACTAATTAACCATCACAGGAATCCTGAAAAAAATTATAAAAAGTTTCTAAAAATTATATTTAGACTATTTTACTAATTATTTACTTATTAATTAATTAAAACCTAATTTAACTAAATTAATTAAGAAAACTAGAAAATGAACAGTTTAATTTAAGAAGCTATTTTTTAAAAGTCTTAAATGATTTATAAAACTTAGGAAAAATATAAAAACCTACTGTTGTTAATTAAAAATTAATGAAAACTATTTAATTACTAATATTACCTAATTAATTAATTAAACTATTTTTAATTCTAATAATTATCAAACTAAAAGAGAAAAATCTAAGAAAATTACTGAAAATACTTAAAGGTGACAGGAAATTAAGAAAATTATGAAAATGGTGAATTGCTTATTAATAAGCTGAAAAGAAAATTAAAAAGATAGAATCTATTAAATAGAAGCTATCACTAATTTTAAATTTGGTTTTTTTTTTTTTTTTTTGTGGTTTTTCTTTTTGACAGATGAAAATAAGTTAAAAATAAGAACTTTTTACAAAAACACTTTTACAAAAACTTAAAAATAAGCTGTGTGCACCCCCTTTGATCAAACAGTGGACTATTTTGGATTTTTAAAGATGCAAAAGCTAATAATATGCTACAAAGTACACAAAAGCTATGAATTTATGATACAAACTACTAAATAGAACTGGAATAAGCAAAGAAAGGTGGAAAAGCACACTGGTTAAGCTAAAAACTTCAAATAAGCACTTATGCTTAATCACAAACCAAATAGTCAAAATGGTTCAAACTGCAGCCTTGTGTGGGGGCCACAGGGGTGATCTAGGGTCTAAAATGAAACTTGAACTGAAAAGTGGGCCAGGTAAGCTTTACAATGAACCAAAAATCAGAGTTTATGGTTTAGGAATAAGCCAAAGGTGGGCTTGTAAACTTGACTACTTATACTGAGTACTCAGTATACTCAGTTGGATGGGGGTGAGTTGTGGGAGGTAAATAAGCTAGGGGAGAAGGTACACAAGCCAAAATAAGTGATGAAATAACAAAATAGGCTGGTAAGCTACCTAAAAAGCTAAAAATCTAAGGCTGGGACCCACTATTAAACTCTTACTGAGCTTTGAAATTTTTGTAAAAACCTTGAGTCTCAGAACACAAGTTGGAATGGCCAAAAGAAAATGGTACATGCAGCCCTAGCAAATAAGCTAGGGGATACAAAATAAGGCCTGATCCTGGTTGAGTAGCTTATTGGCTTTCCAAGAAGCTAGAAATCAGAAGGTGGGGCCCACTATTAAGCACTGTGCAAGCTATGGAAAATGGCTTATGAACCTGTGCACAGGGGAGGTCTCAGTCTATCTAGGCTACTTTAAGAGTGCTTATTTATAAGCAAATGGAATCCAAATTCAGATTTTCTTTTTGGAACATGTAAACAAGCTGCCAAATTACCAAGAAACACAAATTTTATCTATAATCAATCCCTAATGAGTCTTGTGCAAGATCTGGTAGATTTGTCAAAATGACAGATGTAAAAATTTTGACTTTTGATGATTTGGTAAACACTTTGACTATTCTGGATTTTGGTTGATCTAAACTGAATTGAGATGATGTTCTAGGCTAATATGGGACTAAATGATGCTATGAAATCAACTTATGCAACTAATGGTGTACTTATGCAACCTAATTCTTCTTTAAACAGAATAATCAACAAGATCAAAGGCAATTTTGACTTTTTAACTTATGACTACTGTTTTTAGGTTTTAAATAAACTACAATGACCCTAATGGTGATGTCTACACTACAGGTATCCACTAAAACTTACAATGAGACAGAGATACAAACAGATCCAAACACCCCTACTCAGATTATAAAGGTGTGGTTTTCAAAGCAATTCAAGAGATTAGAACTAGAAACAGGTTAATAACAATCTAATTAGATCTAACATACACAAATAAGCATGAATAAACAGTTAATAAGCTGAGAATATTGGAACTATGAAAAATCAGAAGATTGCTTACTTCATGCCATCCAAGCCAATTAGAAACTAGAACCAGAACCACCTATTGAGCCTCCACAGGCTCACTAATACCCAATTCCAATCCTTTCAACTCTTGCTTCCATCTTCTTCTATATAAACGTATGTTTTTTTATTTTCTTTTTATTTTTCTTATTTTTTTTTATATTTTCTGTTTATGGTACTAAGCTGATTTTAATGGTATCTAAAAGCTTTTAGAATCTTTCTGGGAGCTTACATGTACCTATGAGTCCTTACAATTAAACAACAACAACAGTAAAGCTTTTCAAGAAATTAGAAATAAAATTGAAATTTGCACAAACTGAGAGAGAAACTGAAACTTGAAATTTATTATGAAAATGATTAAGGTTACACTAGAATTAACTGATACAATGCTTAGAAGCTTAGAAAATTGATTGAAATATAAGTTACAACTATTACGACTATGATTAAGCTAAAAAAATGAACTATTCCTGCTCCATTGCTTCTCATCCTTTTATACTTGAGTTCTGAGCTTCTGGGGTCCCAGTAATCTTATCCCACCTCAATCTTGGACCATTGGATTGCTGAGATTTGATCTTGACCGTTTAAATCTTTTTCGCGCCAAAAAGGGAAAAGAGCAATTTGCTCTGATAAACCACAAGGGGGTGGTGCATTGATGAGGCGAAAAATGATCCGTTTTTAGGGGATCATTTAAGCCCGAATCCGAATTTATTTGATCAAATATTGCCCTAAATCGTTCCTTTTGTGATTTTAGGTGTTTGGAGAGTGAATTCTGGAAAAGAGGCTATTTTGGACGTTTTTGGAGCATAAAGTGAAGAAAACAACAAAGTACCAAATCCAAGCTGGAATTACAAGGTGACGGCGTCAAGGATTTACTCTTGACGGCGTCATAAAGGATGAATATTTTACCGAAGGTTGTGAAGGCGTCAGATGAAGAGATGACGGCGTCAAAGTGACCAAGATTAATTTACCGAGGGTGGTGACGGCGTCACATAGGCCGTCACGATTGGATCTAGGGCGTCCGAGGAAGTATATGGCGGCGAGTTGACGGCGTCAGATTTTACTCTTGACGCCGTCAGGACGATTTTCCTATATATAGTTTTCTAGTTTTTTCATTAAAAGGAGAGAAGTTTTGGTGAAACCCTAAAGACGATTTTGGTGCCTCTTTTACAGGTTTTTCAACGGTTCCAAACCCTTGAGACCTTGCATTGTAATTGAGATAAGTATACTCTTAATTCAATCAATATGTCTATGTGTTGGTTGTCTATCTTTTGTTCTTATCTTAATTCTACTATGCTAGGCTAAATTTCCTTTGTGTTTGCTTAGATCTAATGAAACCTAGATGTTGATTATGTGTTGATTACTTGTCTATTCTTGTTTTGAATGAATGATATTATATGTTAGGCTTAAGAAAACTGGCAGATCTCCAAATGGTAACATGCTTGAACGTCTTAAGAAACATGAACCGAGGCGTACTAGGTCTTTATTGGTTGTATTTAATGCATGAGCCACTGTTTACAATCCCTATAGTTGTGCTGGGTCATGGTGTAGGAGGAGATAAGAGCTCATAGAGTTGGGGAGTTATGTATGCCACTCCACGAATGGTATTAAGGAATACAACCCGTCATTCATACAAGTGTAACAAGTAATTAACATGTAAAAGATATCTAGGGAGTAATGAAGTCTAAGTAAACACAATTTCTCCAACCACTGCTCACAACCTTAGTTTAATATTAGTTTAATTTCATTTTCATTAGTTAATTAGTTATAAAGTAGTTTTTGGGTTAGTTGATTAGCAACTAATTCCGCCCACTCCTTCAAAACCCGAGATTTTAATTGCTTTCATAAAATATAAAAATACAAAAATAATCATCTTCCATCTCTAGAACTTTTAATTAGGTTTTCTAATCCTAGCGACACTATTCCTAAGCTGAACGATCAATCCCCCGGTACTTGTCACTATACTATACTACAACGATCAGGTACACTGCCTGGTGGGGGTTGTAAGCCTCGCGAGATCCCTCGAGAGGTAAAGCAAGGTGCGATTCCCACGCATCAAGTTTTTGGCGCCGCAGCCCGGGGAATAGTTATTGTCTAGGTTAGGATTTCTTTTTATTAGGTCTACTTGCTAGATTCCTTTCTAGTAAGATTTTATTTTTATTTTTAGGTCTTCTTTAGTCTATTTTATTTCTTCGTGCTTTTGTTCGTAACTCTTTACCATCCACCATCATGGCAACCAACGAATTCTCTAACCTTAGGATCACTAGGAGTCGAAGCACCACTAAAGACCTCGTCTTGCCTTATGCAGAACCCGAAAGAGAAATGTGTAGGCTAAGACGAACTCACTCAACGCCTGAACCATCCAGCATTGCTATCGACTTTGATGCACCTCTCTCTGAAGAAAATTCAGAAAATCACATCACAACCCCGAGCTCCCACAATGAGACGAATACTCCTATAATACCTCCTCCTAAGCGTCTCAAGGATTACTCTTCCCCAACTCCTCGTGGGTTTTCCAACGCCATTGTTTATCCAAACGAACACACCAACGAGGTCTTGCATGCAAATGATATTTAGCTTGTCAAAAGTGTGTGTAAGTTCCACGGACTTGATGAGGAAAATCCGATCCAACACATCAAGGACTTCCTAAAAATAGTGGATACCATCCATACGGGTGGGACTACTAGAAACACATCCCGACTGCGATTCTTCCCTTTCACCTTATACGAAAAAGCCCAAGAATGGTATGACAAACTCCCTTCCGAATCTATTTTCACATGGGAGCAACTCATATCCAAGTTCTATGAGAAGTTCTTTCCACCTGGAAAAACCTCAGCATTCAGGGATAGGATCCTTCGTTTCCGAAAGGGGAGGGATGAACACTTCCATAAAGCGTGGACTAGATTCAAAGATTTAATAAGACAAGTTCCACATCATGGCATTGAACTTTGGCTCTTGGTCCAAATCTTTTACGAAAATATCTCCTCTAATGACCGGAACGGAATCAACCAATCTAGGAAAGGAAGATTGGCCAATCTTAGTGCCGAGGAAGGATGGGACAGGATTGAAGAATATGCCCAAGACCTGGATGACACTTGGGATGAACCTGAGTCGACTATCGACATTTCTGAAACCACCTCGGATTGATTGAGCAAAGTTCACAAAAGAATGGATTGCCTTGCTGGATCTCAACCACCTAAAATGCTGTCTAATCCTTACTTGATCTGCGATTACTGTGGAGGTCCGCATGAGGTGGAGGAATGCGGAGGAGCAGCCACAACTGAACATGCATGCTTATCAGGAGGAGACATTTATGCTGATCCCTCCCTTTTGCCTTTCTACCAAAATGATGATTATACCCTTTGGGGGAATCTGGTAAGGAAAAGAGAAGGGGAGGGAGGCCCTGAATTCAAGATCAGGAGCAATTTCGAAGATGACCTTGGTCACTTCACTCAAGAAAAAGACTTGCAAATGAAAGGGCTTAATGAGCTTTTTGACGAACAGCAGGAGGATGTCGGAGAATTTTTCAGCAAGCTTAACTCAGCCCTAGATAACCTCCAACCACCGTCAGAAAGAGGAAAAGATCCCATGCTCGCGATTACCACACGGGCCGGAACGACAACCAAGGACCCTCCTTACCCAAATTCGTCCCCAATCACACTCAATTCAGACAAACCTGGGGAGGAGGAGCAGGATGTCGTCATTGGCACCCCGGACCAACCACCAGCCCTTCCTAACCCACCTGTGAGAATTCCGTACCCATCCCGACTAAGGAACCAAAAAACGGAGAATGATAACAAGAGGTTCTTGTCATACCTAAAAGACTCGGTTGTCACCATACCTCTCCTGGATGCTTGCTATCACATGCCAAAGTATAGCACATATTTCAAAAAACTGCTCGCTAACAGGAAGAAGCTTGAGGGTCTTGTAACCCTAGGGGAAGAATGCTCAGTGGTGACCCATAAAGGGCTACCAAAGAAGGTAGACGATCCGGGCAGCTTCACCTTGCCATGCTCTATAGGTCCTCTATCAATCAAGAATGCTCTTGCCGATTTGGGAGCAAGTATCAACCTCATGCCTCTCTCTCTATGTTCCGTAAACTAGGATATTCCGGATTGAAGCCTACCCGTATGAACATCCAACTAGCCGATAGATCAGTCAAATACCCCGAAGGGATATGTGAGAACGTGCTAGTCAAAGTTGGGAAATTCAAATTCCCTGTCGACTTCGTAATCCTGGATATGGAGGAGGACGACGTGGTACCTATCATTTTAGGTAGACCATTTCTTGCTACCGCTCGTGCAGTCATCGATGTCTACGATGGCAAGTTGACTTTACGAGTAGGAGACGATAGCACAACCTTCGACATTAAAGATTCTATGGACCTCTCCCTCGAAGCGTCCAACCGGCTCTACTTTATTGGGGAAGTAGATGAGCTCACAGATGTCATTGATGATTGCATCGATGAACAAATCGACGAAGGCTGGTTACGGGACGAGAGCTTTCTGCCCTTGCTAGAGGTGGAAAAGACGGAGGAGGTTAATGCAGTCTCCTTCTACCCTAGACAAGAGGCAACGGAGCATCTCGAGCTCCGAAAGCCCGAGAACAAGCTCAAACCTTCTATAATCGAGCCCCCTGACGTTGATCTTAAAGAGCTCCCTAATCATTTGGAGTATGCCTTCCTCCAGGAAGAAAATCAACTCCCGGTAATCATAAACTCTTCCCTGGAAAAGGAACAAAAAGTTAAACTCTTAGAGATCCTGAAGAAATACAAGGGGGTACTCGCATGGAGTGTGGCCGACATTAAGGGGATTGACTCAACTTTTTGCACACATAAGATTCTTATGGAGGAAGATTATAAACCTACTGTGCAACCCCAGAGGCGAGTAAACCCTAACATTAAGGAAGTAGTGAAGAAAGAAGTGATCAAACTCTTGGATGCAGGACTAATCTACCCGATCTCGGATAGCCCATGGGTCAGTCCTGTGCAGGTTGTACCTAAAAAGGGTGGAATGACTGTGGTGAAGAATGACAAGGGTGAGATAGTGCCCCAGAGAACTGTCACTGGATGGCGGGTATGCATTGACTATCGAAAGCTCAACGATGCCACGAGAAAAGATCACTTTCCCTTACCATTCATTGATCAGATGTTAGAAAGATTATCTGGACACGAGTACTATTGTTTCTTGGATGGATTCTCAGGCTATTTTCAAATCCCCATTGCACCTGAGGACCAAGAAAAGACCACGTTTACTTGCCCTTATGGAACGTTTGCTTACAAAAGGATGCCTTTTGGGCTATGTAATGCCCCCGCCACTTTCCAACGTTGCATGACCGCAATCTTTCACGAACTCATGGAAGACAGCATGGAGGTATTCATGGATGACTTTTCAGTCTTCGGAAACTCCTTCGACCGCTGTCTTGCTAATTTAGAAAAGATGCTTAAACGTTGTGAAGAAACCAACTTGGTGTTGAACTGGGAGAAGTGTCATTTCATGGTAAAGGAAGGAATTGTGTTGGGGCATAAGATTTCAGGGAACGGGATAGAGGTGGACCAAGCTAAGGTTGAAGCTATATCTAAGTTACCGTACCCCACGACTGTTAAGGCAATACGCAGCTTTTTGGGGCACGCCGGATTTTATCGGAGATTCATCAAGGACTTCTCCAAAATTGCCCGGCCAATGACTCAATTGCTGGTGAAGGATGCTCCATTCGATTTTTCCCAAGAATGCAAAGATGCTTTCGACCTCCTAAAAAGGGAACTCACTCAAGCTCCAATCATGATCACACCCAACTGGGAGTTACCATTTGAAATAATGTGTGACGCTAGCGACTTCGCTGTCGGGGCTGTATTAGGTCAGCGACATGACAAGCTTTTCCAACCTATTTACTACGCTAGCAAAACCATGAATCCCGCCCAAGAGAACTACTCCACCACCGAAAAAGAATTACTAGCCGTAGTGTTTGCATTCGACAAATTCCGACAATATCTTGTCCTTTCAAAGACAGTCGTCTTCACTGACCACTCAGCTCTTAGATATCTGTTTGCGAAACAGGACGCCAAGCCACGACTGATTCGGTGGATCTTGTTGCTGCAAGAATTTGATGTTGAGATTCGCGATAAGAGGGGGGCAGAGAATCTAGCCGCCGATCATCTATCTCGCCTTGAAAACCCCCTGGATGAACATGATAGAGGTGAGATTAAAGATTCGTTTCCTGACGAACAACTAATGTCTATCCTTGATTCGGAACCATGGTACGCCGACTTTGCCAATTACTTCGCAAGTAGATGTAGGCTCGTCCCTGAACACCTAACTAAATACGAGAGGAAGAGGTTCTTTTCCCAGCTGAAGTATTACTTCTGGGATGAACCATTTTTATTCCGAAGGTGTCCTGACCACATTATAAGGCGTTGTGTTTCGGAGAATGAGGCAGTAAAAATCGTGAGGGAATGTCACTCCGGTCCTTCTGGAGGGCATCATGGGATAAATGTTACTGCCCGAAAGATTCTCGATGCAGGATTCTATTGGCCCACAATTTTCCGTGATGTAAAAGATATGGTACAAGCGTGTGATGCATGTCAACGGGCTGGAAATATATCACGTAGGGATGAGGCACCTCAGAACTTTATACAAGTTTGTGAGGTATTCGATGTTTGGGGAATTGACTTTATGGGACCCTTTCCGTCCTCAGGGGGAAACGAGTACATCTTAGTCGCCATTGACTATGTTTCAAAATGGGTTGAAGCACAAGCCCTTAGGACTAATGATGCTAGAGTGGTCATTCATTTCCTGAAAAAGCTTTTCGCAAGATTCGGGATTCCGAAAGCTCTCATCAGCGATAGGGGGACACATTTTTGCAATGCACAAATGGAAAAGGTAATGAAAAGGTATGGAGTACCCCACCGATTCTCCACCGCCTATCATCCACAAACCAATGGCCAAGTCGAAAACACCAATAGAGCTATCAAAAGAATACTTGAAAAAACGGTTAGTCAAAACAGAAAGGACTGGTCATTCAAACTCGACGAAGCCTTATGGGCATTCCGAACGGCCTACAAAACACCTATTGGAACGACCCCGTTTCGCATGGTGTATGGTAAGGCATGTCATTTACCAGTAGAATTAGAACACAAGGCTTATTGGGCGCTTAAGGCATGCAACTTAGATTACACGACTGCGGGGAATAATAGGTTTATGCAATTACACGAGCTTGATGAGCTTAGATTAGAAGCCTATGAATCCTCCATCACATACAAAGAGAGGGCTAAAAGATGGCATGATCAAAGAATTAAAAAACCAAAAGAATTTTCAGATGGAGACAAGGTCCTGTTATACAATTCTCGGTTGAGATTATTTCCAGGAAAACTTAAGTCTAGATGGTATGGGCCGTTCACGGTGAAGAATTCCTCTAAATTTGGAGCTGTAGTGTTAGTTGATGACGAGGGTAGGGAATTCACGGTTAATATACAACGTGTAAAACATTACCAAGAAAATAACAATGAAATGATTAATGAGGAAGATGTGATGTTTGATGATGAAATCACGTAGTAACCCACGACTTTGAGTCTAGCTACAAGACTCGTAAATAAAGAAAAGCGCTTCTTGGGAGGCAACCCATGTTTTGTGTGATTTTAATTGTTTGATTGTTATTTGCTTCCGTATGCATGTTTTATTTTTATTGTTGGTTGATCATGTTTCTCAATTAAAATGTGGAAATACTTTATTATGTTGTTTAGCCTAGTCTTAACTTCAACCTAAAGGTATTTTTGCAAAAGATAAGTGTAAGGGGAAACCCCAAATATGTTTTTTAAGAAACAACCGATCATGATTTTCCACAATATTTAATGAACATGTGTATTCGTATTGTTAGAGTCAAATGCTTGTATTGAGTCATAATGTAGTTTTGCAGGATTTTCCAGGAAGTAGGACAGTTTTTCCAGAAATTTTCCGGAAACTTAACATAAACATTTCTACAGGTTCATTCTGACGGCGTCAGGCAACTGCTCTTGACGGCGTCAGGAGTCAAAAATCTGGAAATTTTACCAGTTTTGTTTTTCTAACGGAGTCTTATAAGTTTTTGTGAATTATTAAGTTTTATAATCTCCAGGAAATCTGCAAACTTCATTCCACAAGCATTATATCTTATTTTGTTTTCTAGGATTTAGTAACTTATATAGGATGCCGCCGATTTTACGCGAGGTTGCCTTGTCTACTTTTGTCAGGATTTACAGGTTATTTGAGACAAGAAGATGATTTATATTCTGGAAGGGAAGCTTTGATTGTTCGTTTTCTTGGAGGAAGATTTAACCTGGCCAACCTAAAATCCATACCGAGCGAATCATGGGAGTATTTGAATTCATTCTCTTTACTTTTAACTTTTACATTCTTTACTTGAACATTGGGGACAATGTTCATCTTAAGTGTAAGGGGAGGGTAAAAAGATGATACCTTACATATGCACTTTCGCTTGAGTTTGTTTTGTTTGATAGTAGATGAGTAATAAAACTATGAGAAATACTTGTTAGTGTAATTTTAGCGCCAAATTTAAAATTTTTTACAACATTTAGGAGTGAAACTTTAGCCATAGCAAGCGTCTCATGGATAGGAGGTTGTATGACTAGCACATAACCGTATATTCAGAAAAATTTTCCACCCAAAAATGTGAGGTTCGCCTTTAGATTTGATAGGAAAAGCATTTATTATTGGTGCTTATGAGTGTACCGGTAGCATTTAGATTCTAGAACTTGCGTTAGTGATGCATCCCGAGACCGCTAGTGAGACTACATTCGTGTGGTAGGATTTACTACATGATAAGAGGCATTAGGATCACCCTTGTGTTAAACCCGTATTACGATTACTTGACCATTTAAGTCATATTACTTGGCTAGTTAAGTCAACTAATTTTTCCCACACCCTTAGCGTTGTACTCATTTTTAGTACACGATACCCCTAGTACACCCCTCCGAGCCTATCTTTTCGTTTCTAACTTTAAGCATCTTACTTAAAGGAAGAATTTGTTACACCCCACTTAAATGTACACCCAAATCGCCTTAGCCTTCCGTGTATGCGCTCATTTTTAGTGCATTATTGTTATTTGTTAAACCCTAAGTTAACTTTCTAATTGATTACATGGTTGCTAAGTCGAGTCATATCCTTGTACATATTGTTTTGGGACGATTGGGACTCATAGGTAAGTACTTATTTTATGGAGTAATGGGGAAGAACAACACTTATTACCCCCATATGTACGTTAATCTTAAAAGTGCTCCAAGTGTTTTGATTTTCTTAATTCGAGTCATTAGAATAGTTTAATGTAAAGTATGTAAAGATTCAAGTGTAAGGGGAATGCTCAAACCCCTATGATGTATTATTTTGGATGGTAGGGTAAGAGTGATATGAAAAAAAAAAAAAAAAAAAAAAAAAAAAAAAAAAAAAATAGAGAAAAGAAAGAGAGAAAAAAACATACGGACTACCATCCCGTTTTCATTCTATGTTCATTTTATGTTTTTAGTTATTTTTCATTTATTAGCTTAAGTCGAGTCTAGTCTTGGCTTAGCAACGCCATCTTGTACATGTAATTAACTAAGATTGTTAACTCGCCACCAGTAAAATTCCCTTTATCCAACAAAACCGTGTAATTCATATCCCTACACCTAACGTTATAACCCTTTAAAAGACCTCTTTGATAGTTTATCCTAGGTGCTTACGCCATGTGGTGGAGGTTTGATCCTTTCCCAAGCCTATGGTAATCTATTTTGCTATGACAGGTAGTGAGAGATATCTTCCATTTCCATAATGTTATATTACTTTATTACACCCGAGAGATGTGAGTATCTAAACACTATTTGTGAGGTGCTTGTGTATGACCTCCGTGCTTGTCTATTGGTCTTTAGTGGAACGATTATTTGTTGTAATTACTTTTATATTAGTGTTAAATGACCCCTAACTTGTCTTTTGAGTAGAATAAAAGCTCATTTGCTTGAGGACAAGCAAATCTCAAGTGTAAGGGTATATGATGAGGCGAAAAATGATCCGTTTTTAGGGGGTCATTTAAGCCCGAATCCGAATTTATTTGATCAAATATTGCCCTAAATCGTTCCTTTTGTGATTTTAGGTGTTTGGAGAGTGAATTCTGGAAAAGAGGCTATTTTGGACGTTTTTGGAGCATAAAGTGAAGAAAACAACAAAGTACCAAATCCAAGCTGGAATTACAAGGTGACGGCGTCAAGGATTTACTCTTGACGGCGTCATAAAGGATGAATATTTTACCGAAGGTTGTGAAGGCGTCAGATGAAGAGATGACGGCGTCAAAGTGACCAAGATTAATTTACCGAGGGTGGTGACGGCGTCACATAGGCCGTCACGATTGGATCTAGGGCGTCCGAGGAAGTATATGGCGGCGAGTTGACGGCGTCAGATTTTACTCTTGACGCCGTCAGGACGATTTTCCTATATATAGTTTTCTAGTTTTTTCATTAAAAGGAGAGAAGTTTTGGTGAAACCCTAAAGACGAATTTGTTGCCTCTTTTACAGGTTTTTCAACGGTTCCAAACCCTTGAGACCTTGCATTGTAATTGAGATAAGTATACTCTTAATTCAATCAATATGTCTATGTGTTGGTTGTCTATCTTTTGTTCTTATCTTAATTCTACTATGCTAGGCTAAATTTCCTTTGTGTTTGCTTAGATCTAATGAAACCTAGATGTTGATTATGTGTTGATTACTTGTCTATTCTTGTTTTGAATGAATGATATTATATGTTAGGCTTAAGAAAACTGGCAGATCTCCAAATGGTAACATGCTTGAACGTCTTAAGAAACATGAACCGAGGCGTACTAGGTCTTTATTGGTTGTATTTAATGCATGAGCCACTGTTTACAATCCCTATAGTTGTGCTGGGTCATGGTGTAGGAGGAGATAAGAGCTCATAGAGTTGGGGAGTTATGTATGCCACTCCACGAATGGTATTAAGGAATACAACCCGTCATTCATACAAGTGTAACAAGTAATTAACATGTAAAAGATATCTAGGGAGTAATGAAGTCTAAGTAAACACAATTTCTCCAACCACTGCTCACAACCTTAGTTTAATATTAGTTTAATTTCATTTTCATTAGTTAATTAGTTATAAAGTAGTTTTTGGGTTAGTTGATTAGCAACTAATTACGCCCACTCCTTCAAAACCCGAGATTTTAATTGCTTTCATAAAATATAAAAATACAAAAATAATCATCTTCCATCTCTAGAACTTTTAATTAGGTTTTCTAATCCTAGCGACACTATTCCTAAGCTGAACGATCAATCCCCCGGTACTTGTCACTATACTATACTACAACGATCAGGTACACTGCCTGGTGGGGGTTGTAAGCCTCGCGAGATCCCTCGAGAGGTAAAGCAAGGTGCGATTCCCACGCATCATGCATTTATGAGGGTTGTCTTGTTAGGTGTACATGGTGGAGTAGGCGGTGTGAGGTGATGGGCAAGTGGCGGAGGTTTTGCAGGGCGGTATTGGAGAAGGGGAGTGGTTTTAAGGGGTGAGAGTGGTGGTTTTGACCAAAGGGTCAAAGTTTGACCCCCGGTTTAATATCAAAAGGGTTTGGGTGGGCTTAGGTTGTTTGGGCCAGAATAAAAGGTGGGCTAGGTGTTTGGATTAGGTTGGGTGTTTGGGATTTATTATTATTAAGGTCCGTTTGGTTTGATTTTAATAACAATGACCAATTTTGTAAATATCCGAAAATCCAAGGACCTATTTTGCCATTCTCCCAAAGTGTTTCATGGGTGAATTTTGCCAAGTGATGAATAGTACATGGACCATGAAGACAATTTCCACTTTTGACTTTTCCAGGGACTAAAACTGCCAAACTTTCAAACTCCAGGGACCAAATATGTAATTTCACCAAAATTTGCAAATCAAGGACCATTCCTACCATAGATGAGAAGTACAAGGACAAAATTTGATTTTCTCAAAGTTTTAATATCCCAGGGACCATTTTTGTTAATTTTCAAAGCTCAGGGACTAAACTTGCAATTTTGTGAAACTTTGTACCAAAGACTAATTTTGTAACTTTTTGATTTAAAAGGACCTTTGGTGACTTTTTCAAGTTTTTAGAATAACCAGGGACTAGATTTGACAACTTTTGAAAGATGAGGGACTGAAACTGCCAATTATGCAAACTTTGTTCATTTTTCATCTGTTTTTGATTATTTTGCATCTGAAACATATAAAACACATTCTTGGGATATTTTCATTATTTTGATGCAATTTTGAGTGTTTTTAGATGTTTTGGCAGCTCAGAAAAGATAAAAATGATGAGTATTTACACACTCATCAGCTTCAAAGAACGCTTGTTGTTAGCGTTTGAAATTGAGAAATTTTGGTTAAGTCACGCTTAATATTGGGTCAAAATTAACCAACAATGCATTTGTTCAAATATTAAGTCACACTTGACAGGTTTAAATCAAAGAACAATGCTATTTTTTTAGTGAAGCGTGTCACGCTAATTTGAAATGCTGGTTTAGTTTTACTAAGCCAAGAACGATGCTGGGTATTGTTGTACGTTTGAATTCTAGGGCTTGGATTTGGTTTTATGTTGGTATAAGTTTTGTGATATGATTCATGCCTTTGAGATACCAAAAAGGTCAGTTTTGATTTACAAGAAAGACTTTGATAACAAAGAACGCTAGTTTGCAAGAACGCATTTGATTTTTGAACTTGTTATACGATGGATTGAACAAAGAACACTTCTATTTATTTGAACTACACCAACAAAACTTATTTTTGTAACAAAGATTTTAGAAATACGTTGGTGTAACACCCCAAAATCGGGTTTTAAGTATTTATTTACTAGAATGCCATTGAAATGATTTGACCAAGACTTTTATGTGCCTAAGGACTAAACATGAATTTTTGTTAAGTGAAGTTAGATGTTAGTTAAGTGTAAGTATAAGTTATAAAGTTAAATGTGTCACAATTATAAGAAGAAGGACTTAAGGGACTAAAGTTGTCAAGTGGCCAAACTTGACATAACTAACTAAATAAATCCTAGACTTTTCTACACTCTCTTAAAAAGTTCTACTGTTGTGTATGTGGGTGTGTGGGTAATGAACTAGACCAAAGAGGGAGGTAAAACAAGAATTTCCTAGAAATCTTTTGAAGAAGTATTGATGTTCTAATGCAAATAGTATGTCCCTAACTATGTGCTACATAAGGTATGATGTTCATTTTGAGTTGAATTAGAGAATTTGTGGGTTAGAGTTCATGAAACCAAATTGGGCTATGGGTAATTATGTTTATAAAGCAAGAATTAAGTGTTTGTGATATTGGATTTAAGGTCAATTCATGATTTTAGTAAAATTGGTATTTGAAGGTTTTCATCATATGATTAAACTATGATCATAAGATGTTAAATAATGGTGAAGGGTGTGTAAATGGGTCATATAACCCCTTACTATGTATTTTTTTTGTGTAATAATGGTTAGTGATGATTATTGTTTAGGAAGGAAAGCATTTAGAAGACGATGGTGACGTTTTGGTAAATTTAGCTATAGAATAAGGTAAGTAAATGGTTAAAATATGAAGTTATATTGAATTTATCATATATGTATTATGTGTAAGTTGTGTTAAAGGTTTAGGAAGCATTTGGCTTCATGTGTTTGGATTAAGGATATATTAAGGTCTAGTTGGGAGTAACTAGCTAAGGATGTGATTAGACTAATTGTGGACTAGTTAAGGTATGTAAGAATATGTATGTTTTTGTGTGATTGTTACTTGGATTGAGGATCTTTGTGCATGTAAAGATGTTGGATGGTATGTGGACTAATGAAGAATGCGTATGATGCTTATATGTGTAATGATTTATAATGACATATTATTACCTATTTACTTACTAAGAGTTTCGCTTACATGTTATAGTTGCAATGTTCTTTTGTAGGTATTTGTTTTGAAGGTATAGCTTGGATAAAGTTTAGAATTAGAAGTGCGGATTAGAAGAGTATTGGATTACACTTAAGAGCTTATTTGTAGAATATCGAGCTCAAAGTCAAAGTTGAACCCCGAGGGTCTTGAAATGGTTATATTATTGTTTCTCGGGTGTCAAATCTATGTTATGGTTTGTTCAAGTGTTTTGGTTGTCAAAGTAAATTATGTCAAGTCTAGGTATTGGTTGTGAAGTAATAGTCATGAGTATTGTATAAGTGTTATAGTAGAAATGGGTATAAACGGGTGTTTGGTAAACCCCGTAGTTAGGTGTCTATGGGTCGTTGAGACCAAGTACGTTTATGAAAATGAAGTATATATTATGTCATTCAATTCTTGTGGTGTTTATGTGTAGTTGAAGTGGTATAAATTAGTTTTTGGAAAAATGGGTCAAAAAGGCAATTGCAGGAAAATATGTAGGCCCGAGGCACTTATCCAGCGGCCGGGGAGCCTTGCCGGCTGCTAAATGCCTCATAAGGGCTTTAGCTAGCGGCTGGGTACCCTTGGCCGGCAGCTAAGTGCATCAGAAAGTTTGTTGATTTTTATCGTTTTTGTAAATGGCGTAGAAAATGAACTGGACCTATCGTTGGAAAGGTATTTGAGTATAGTTTCATAATAAATTACTTTCAAGGTCTCATTATTAATAGAACTATAAAAGTATGGTTGAGAAGTGATGGAAGATCTTTTTCAGTCGTGTCTTTTGCATAAAATTTTTATTTTTAGTCAAATTGGGAAATGGGTGTTTCAGTCGGGTCTTGTGAATCATAAGAACTATACCACTTTTTCTTTCTATTGAAAAACAAACAAAGAACATCAAGATATTATCTGGAACCAGTTTCTATTTCTTACAATACTTTTTGCTAGGAATGAGCATGGGTCCAAAACCGGAACCAGACCCGATGGATCCGAGAACTGAATTTTGTGAAAAGTAAGAACCGAGAACCGAACTGAATATAGTTTTTGGTTCCGGTTATGGTTCCAATTTTTTGGGTCTAACCCGGATAGGAATTGATTTTCTGAAGAAAAAATTAATAATAACCTCCTGCACTAATGAATTAAGCAAACAAAAAAGACAAAAAAAAATGATTTTTTTAAGCATATGCAATCATTTACATTTAAACAAATAACATTTAACAACTAAAGTATAAGCTCAAATATACAATCATTCTACAGTTTCACATGTTCATATTTTTAATAAAACAATAACGCATAATGGTATGTGTGTATACACATACTTTTATTTGACCAATAACGGACCAAAAAGAACAATAACTAACAAAATATGTCAAAGATATATGTGTTTTTATGTTTGTGATTGTGCATGTACGAATATGTGAAAATTAGACAAAAACAAAAGCAAAAAGACAAAACGAGCATAGGATTTGGAAAAGACTTCAAAAGCCGAGGCCGGGGAAGTAGTTTTCAAAGAAGGATCATGTTTGAGCTCAAAGTGACAAAATCAACCCTTGAAGAATTATCAATTGTCAATATTAGCCCTTGGGAGTACTTAAAAAAGATGGCAGAATTAGTCCATTGTATTCACAAACATTAGCAAATTTAACCCTACGATTAAATCTTATTTCTATTAATACTCTTAACCCGGATCTAATAAACCCAATCCAATTCAAAACCCAACACCAAATCCACTCCAATTCAAACACAAGCCCAATTCCTTTATTTAACCCGAGCCCATAACCAAACCTATAACCCAGCCACTTTTTTTAACCTGTACCCACCACCCCTGTCAAACAAACAATAAAATAACCATCCCCGCCATTTTACCATTGTTTATCCCTAACCCCCAATTCACCCTGATCCTCTCCATTTACCCATACATAAGTGATCTTCTAGAAGAAGCTGACACATGTGGCAGAGGTTGCATAATTGGGATTGCCAAAGTGGCATAATGAAGCTCCCTCATTGGTTAGAACACCTCATTGTAGTGATCCAATTGCTGTGAATTAATGATGATTGTGGGAATATGATCAAAGGCTGATAATGATTGATCCAGTACCTTCCCAAACCTTAGGAGCTTCTCTCACCTGTCCTATAAATACCCCCTCAGTTGTGCTCACAATTCATGTAATAATTAGGTTTAAGTTTAGGGTATTTTAGCTTGCAGCTTATGATTTCAGCTTATTTGTAATTCCATTTCAGAGTTGTAACAATTTTAGTTATTAATAAAAGTTTAATTTCCTTTTAATTTCTTTTAAATGTTTCCGATTATGTTTATGTTTTATAGAATAAGCTAGAATAAGCTCTTACTAATGTTTATATAAGCTCTTATAAACTACTTTACATCTTTTGTGAACTTATATTAGTTAATTTTTTGTTTTAAATAGAAATTAAAAAAATAAAAATATATATAAAAAAATAAAAATAAGTTTCAATGTTTGATTAAGCTGTTATAAGCTTTGTTTATGTTTGTATAAGCTCATATAAGCTTATCATAGCTTTTGTGAGTTTATCTCTCTTTAATTCGGTTTTAATTACACATAATTCAAAAAGTCAAATAAAGTCAACAGAAAAGTCAAATAAGCTCAAATTGGATGATAAGCCAGAAATGGATGGGCTTATGGGGTTTACTAGCTTGTCTTTGACAAGCTAGAGCTTGTAGATTGTTAATTTGGCCCTGTTTTGAGCAAGGGTCTTTGTAAGTTTCCATTCAAATTCCTCTTCTTATGCATTTAGCTTATTTGTGCTTATTATAGTGCTTATTTGGTTAATTATTGCTTATTGCTTCGAGTTGTTGCTATTTGATGTTTGTTTACTAGCTTTCACTTGCTTGTGCTTGTTTTTACTCATATTCATCAAAAATTCCAAAAATTAGCATAATCTATATAGTTTATCACTAAAGCTTATTTGTACTTCAACTTAGCTTAAATATAGTTAATATAGTTGGTAGATAATCTGTCTCTCAAAATATTAGCTTAAATATGTCTGTTACAGTTTTAAAAATCAAAACAATAAGATAAGGGAGTGTTTGGTTTAAGGTAGTCTTTGGTGATAAAACAAGTTTTGGTCATTTAGTAAAATTCAAACAGTTTTAATTTGGTCTTATAAGTTGTTTAGAGGTTAATTTAGGTAGCTTAGATTTGTAGCTCTGAAGTCAAATTTTGAAAGTTCTTGGTCTTAATATTTTTATAACAGCTTAAATTGGGATTTATAGCTTAAGGTATTTTAGGGTGTCAAAAATGGTTCTAACTCAGTCCATTTAGTGTAGTTTGAAGGTATAAATAATTGGTTAAAATTTTACAAAGCATTTGAATAATTTTTCTTGTCTGTCAAATTATAAAAGAAAGCCAAAATCAAAGTGTCTAAATGAGCTTCCTTATCAGCTTTCCAATAGGCATAATTTAAGTCCAAAATAGCTAAAAACTGTTTTCTAAGTTCTTTCCTTGGTGTTTGATATTGTTTCACAATTTTTAGCTTATTACAATAGGCTTTTATATCTATTTCATTAGCTTAAAAGTACTATTCTAGGTCTGTTTCAAGTCTGCAATCATCAAAATGTCTCATATAGCCACTTTATTAGCTGGTTTTATAAGCTCTTATAAATTCCTCATTTTCTGATTTTTAGTTTACCTGTAGCTTTTTATGTTTGCAGGTTTTAGAGATTAGCTTGTAGGTTTGGCAGCTCTTAGAGTAGCTTATAGAAGGGCTTGTGGACTGTTTGATTAGTACTCCTTATACACATTGTCTGAGTAGCTCATTTCATAAGCTTATTTAGTAGCCCAATTAAGCTCATAGCTATCTCAAATTTGTTTTATAGGATCTCTGGAGCTTTTTGTAAGTTTCATGTTCTGGCTTGTCTGTATTCTAGCTTCTTTATTAGCTTAAAATTGCACCACTAGGCTGTTTGGATTCAGTTTTGCTTATCAGTTTTCTTGAGTTTTTTTTACTTTATTGCTTATCTAAGCCTGTTTATCTAGAAGAAGCAAGGATCCTAGAAGAAGAACCACTAAATAAAGCTAGGCGGTCTAGCTTATACTGCTTATTTAGGTTAGGGAGATTGTGTTAGTAGCTTATTCAGTATAGGCAGAAGCTTTTACAAGCTTGTGCTTAGTTTCCCTTTATCTTCTTCTCACCTTTAAATTTTGTACCAACTGTTTTAAAACTTAGCTTATTATTAAGCTTATTACATAGTTTCAATAAAAATGTTTTCACAAAAAGTTCTTTATTTTAGCTTATAAACAATTTTGAAAAAAGAAAAATTAAAAATAAAAAGTTTTCATAAAAAGTAAAAACCAGGGATCGAACCCTGGTCTACTCACCCACACAGCCTAACACTCACAACGCCTGAACCATTGCACCCTAGTATAAGGGTCTTGCATAATTAATTAGATATCCCACTTTTTCCTTATTAGCTTATATCCACTGTTTTGCTTATTACAAGCTTATTCCTAAAGCTTTTTTCAGTTTTCTTAATTTTCCTAAGTTAAGATTAGTATAAAGTATTTTCCAGCCAAATTTCATAATTTTCTAAATTCATTTGCTATTTTTTTATCATTTTATTTATTTATTTTAGTTTTTAAATCATATTAAAAAAAAAAAAAAAATCCCAAAATTTTCTTTTATCAAATAGGACTTAGGAAAAGTAATTTTGCTTTTCTAGGACTAATATTTCTTAGATTTCACATTTAGGCTCGTTTATTTAACGTTACGTACTCGTTTTAAGTTTTCTTTATGTTTTAGCTTACGTATGTCTTATATATTTGTTTTAATTGCTTTATAACTTGTTTTTAGTTTATATTTCATTATTTGTAGTTTAAATTTTCAAAAATCTCTTATTTTCACTATTCACGACACAAATCACGACTCGAACCGATAATTCCATTCATTCCTTCGTTGGGAAAATGATTCGAGAATACATATTTCCTTTATATATCCTTGGAGAATATTTATACTATAATTGACATACGTCACGTAACAATCTGAAAAATAAAATAAAATAACTTCATATTTTGTCCACAAAACCAAATAAACCACCATCAAAACTTATTTACACAAACCTCTTATCAAAAATAATATTAAATTACTTCATTCAAGGATTTACTAAACTTGCATAATGCTTCTAATCTTTTAAAATTAAATGACCAACATATTATAAGCTAGTACATCGAATGCAATTAAAAATTAAATATAAAACTTATTTCTATTGTTTTGATAATGATAATAGTTGTTTATGTGAGTTTTGAATGTTGAATAGTCTTGGACTTTTATTAGATTTAGACTAATTAATGATTTGTGGACGTTTCAATGGATTATAGATTACGCTTTAGGGTGTTTGGATTGATTTTTCTGAAAGTAGGTTAGTATGGGTTTTTATGGTACGTATGATTTGAGTATGAAAAGTAAAGAAAACTACATTGTTTTTAGAATTATTGGGTATTTGGTTCCGGAACCGACAATTGGTGGAACCGAACCGAACCGATCCAAGAACCAAAAAATCTCAAACTCGAGAACCGGAACTTGAACCTTCGGTTTTGGGTCCAGTTCGGTTCATCTTGGTTCCAGTCCAGTTCTCGGTACCAGTCCGGTTGTTTGGTTCTTTTGCTCATCCCTACTTTTTGCCTTCAAAGTAGGATTTCCATGGTACTAGAACCGGACTGAACCAAAACCGGAACTGGAAGAACCAAGAACCAAAAATAAGAAAATGTGAAACCGAGAACCGTCCCAAGTTCTTTTATACGGTTTTGGTACGGGAATTTTTGGTAATTCCTGGCAAAAACCCAAGTGTTTAAAAAATTCATTTTCTTCATTGTTGATCATTCATAAAGGGCATGTTATATCAATACAAACACACACAAAAAATGTCTCCAACAATGCAAATCCTTCCAATAATTTCATTTGTCCAAAATAACATAGACAAAAACACAAAATGTTAAAAAAAAATGTAAGTTTATAATTGTTCAAAAGTATCAAGAACATGCATTTGTGTTTCAAACCTTCAAAAACGCTTAATGCTTCATCACTTGTTTCCTTTTATGACTTCATAGCACTTCTTCCATCTCTTGACAACCTCGTCATCATTCAAAATATCTTCAATTTCATCCTCATTTATTTCCATTCTCTCCCCTCTTTATCCAATATTGGGTATAAAGCAGTGCCCCCACAAGTTGACTTGACAATGAAGTTCTATAAGGGTACAAAACGCGTCTACGAGTACTTTAATGTTGGACGAATGATGGTGATGATGATATTTGAATCTTTGAAAGATTAGTAATTGTTAAACACTAAAACGGATAGCTTGGTATTATTTGGAATTGATTAAAGGTTAGGGCAGGTTTTAGATTTTTTTTGTTACAGATTCCTAATGGGCTAGAGTTTTTGTTTTTGTTTTGTTTTGTTTTGTTTTTTTTTTTTTTTTTTCTCTAATTTCTTAAAGGGCTGCATGTACCCTATAAAATTCCAGATTTTCAAAAGAGTCGGTTCTTTCGGGAAAGTGTCGGAAACGGACGGTTCCGACCCGAACTGTCCCGAGAACAGAAAATTTGGAATTTGAAGAACCAAGAACCGGACCATGGTTCTAATATACAGTTCGGTTTCAGTACGATACCGGTACGGTTCCTCGGTTCTTTTGATTCCTTGATTTTTTTGGACACGCCTACTTCAAAGTTCTTAATGTATATGTAGTCTTGTAAAGACATGATGATTCATGCTTGAATGATTTGACATGTGTATGTTCTCATTATTAAATACGTAGTACTTTGTTCGTCTGATAGTAAATGTCATTTTTAAAATGCACATATTTGTAGAAAATTTCACTAACTACGTTATCTTCGAATCAAATTTATTAATTATCTCAACCCCGTAAAATTTATTTTCATTAGTTGAAAGATTAAGTGAGCAATTCCTTTGAATATTTCAAAATAGTAATGTGAACATATAAACGAGACAAAGAGAATATACTTTTATCAAGTTAGGTATCTTGGCATTTATTTAAATATCTAAAAATAAAAATTAGACATATGAATACCTATAATCATTTTTCAATATGTAATTAGATCGAAATATTCACTTAATAAATATTCATAGATTACTATAATAGCAATAAAATAACTTTGCTTATTTTCTCATAGTTAAATTTCAATATGTTCGATACTTGATTATTTTGTTACAAATAAGATTACAAGCATTCCATAAAGACATCACATTTTTTATGAGAAAATTTAGTTACAGATAAGATTACAAGCATTCCATAAAGACATCACATTTTTTTTTAACATCGACATCACATTTTTTTTAAAAAGGTGTTCCGCCCGTCTCATAATAAGTGTTTACTTTTAAAATGCACAGAATTTTAAGAAATTCAACTAGTTATGCTCTTTCTCTATCAAATATCATCTTTACCCGTTAAAATATTTTTCCATTGATTGAAATACAATATGAAATTTATTTTAGAATATTTCAAAATAGCAACGTGAACACTTATTATGAGACGGAAACGGTAATAAATAGTAACAATCCATAAGTAGAAAAAGAATTTAAAAGCTAATGATAAAAAGTCAATCATACAAAAAAGAATTTAAAAGCTAATGATAAAAAGTCAATCATACAAAATTAATATTTATTAATTGTAGTTCTAAAAACCAAGATTTATAAACACTTTCTTGTTTTCATTAAACAGTGGATTTCATTAGTCAACTCTTTTATGAAACCCGTCAAACTAAAACCTGGTTGCTGGTTTTTAATTCCTATGAATCATTGGTGGATTTTAGTAACCAATAAGTTCGATCACTTGATCCTATAAATACACATTTATTCACGTTTCTATTCTTCATCTCAAACAACAAACAAAGCAAATTAGTTTTCATATTCTCTTAAGTGATCAAGTAACAAGTTACAAAAATGTCTAGCACAGTCGGTAAAGTGATTCGATGCAAAGGTATACCTTTGATTTATCATTATATCTATGTAACTATGTTCTTTTTGACATATTATTAACGTTTGTATATAACGTGTTTGGAAATGTTTTATAGCCGCGGTGGCGTGGGAAGCTGGAAAGCCACTAGTGATCGAAGAAGTCGAGGTGGCGCCACCGCAGAAAATGGAAGTTCGTGTTAAGATTCTTGTCACTTCTCTTTGTCATACTGATGTTTACTTCTGGGAAGCTAAGGTAAATCCACTAGCTTCAATTCATTGTTTACAAATTGTATATGATCTATGTTAAGTTTGAATATTGTACTAATTTATATGCAATGAGGTCGCTAAAATTAAAGTGACTTATCTAACTGGTCACATTAACTTTAGCGGCCCTTTTCATATAGTAGAGCACAAAATTTTCTTTTGAAAAACAGTGAAATGTTTATTTTACTATCAATTTCAGGGTCAAAATCCTGTGTTTCCTCGAATTCTAGGACACGAGGCTGGAGGGTATGTTCTTCTGTTCACTTCTAGTACTAGCTAATATCTGATTTGATACATAATCTGACATTTACTAATGTTAATAGGGTTGTGGAGAGTGTTGGTGAAGGAGTGACTGATCTTCAGCCAGGGGATCATGTCCTTCCTGTTTTTACGGGCGAATGTAAGGAATGTGCTCATTGCAAGTCTGAGGAGAGCAATATGTGTGACCTTCTCAGGATCAACACGGATCGTGGAGTTATGATTAATGATGAGAAATCTCGGTTTTCAATCAATGGAAAGCCCATTTTCCATTTTGTTGGAACTTCTACTTTTAGTGAGTATACGGTTGTTCATGTGGGATGTCTTGCTAAAATTAACCCTGAAGCCCCTTTAGACAAAGTTTGTGTCTTAAGTTGCGGGATCTCCACAGGTACAAAATAAGTGACTGCAGTAATTGTCAATTTTGTTGCTTTTATCGACTTTGTTAATGTTATCTTGACCAAAATGATTTTGGAATTTTAGGCCTAGGTGCTACTTTAAATGTTGCAAAACCAAAAAAGGGCTCATCTGTAGCGGTTTTTGGACTTGGAGCTGTGGGACTAGCTGTGAGTTATTTCATATTGCGACTCTTTAAACATATATATATTTACTCTTAATGGTGCTAATGATTTATTTGTGGTCAGGCTGCTGAAGGTGCTAGAATTGCTGGTGCATCAAGGATCATTGGTGTTGATCTCAATGCCAACCGGTTTGAACTCGGTAAGTCGTAACATAAATTTAAAGATTTATCAAGTTAAAACGTTTAACGAAAAACTAATAATACATTTCTTCATTATAACAGCAAAGAAATTTGGGGTGACTGAGTTTGTGAACCCAAAAGACTACAAGAAACCAGTACAAGAAGTGATTGCGGAAATGACTAACGGTGGAGTTGATAGGAGTGTAGAATGTACTGGCCACGTTGATGCAATGATCTCTGCTTTCGAATGTGTTCATGATGTATGAGTTTACTTTTAAACCCTTCTATAGTCCTATTCGTAATATTTGGTGTTAGTGCTAACAAGACACAAAAATAATTGTGGAATGCAGGGATGGGGTGTTGCAGTTCTTGTGGGCGTTCCACATAAAGATGCCGTTTTCAAGACAAATCCTCTTAATCTATTGAACGAAAGGACTCTCAAGGGTACCTTTTTTGGAAACTATAAACCTCGTTCCGATATTCCTTCTGTGGTTGAAAAGTATATGAACAAGGTAATTAGCCCATATTTGTACATTTGAACAAAAATATTATAAGTAGAAGCATATGGTTGGAAATTGACAAATTTTTGGTTAATTTGCTGTAGGAACTTGAGTTGGAGAAGTTCATAACGCATGAAGTGCCATTTTCTGACATCAATAAGGCGTTTGATTTGATGCTTAAAGGTGAAGGTCTTCGTTGCATCATTCGCATGGGTGAATAGATGGATGGCCAAGATTTCAAAAGTGATGTATAGTAGTGTGCAAGAGAGGCTCTCTTTGTTTTTTCTTGACTTTAAAAATTGAATAATCTCAAATTTGTCTTTGATCTAATGTTCATTACTTGTATTGTATTTGGCTATGAATGCATTTGCACCCTTTCTAATGTTAGTCTCTTAATATATATATTTTTTATGGGTTTTTTAACTTTTTTATGGGTTTTTTAACTTGTGCCCTTTGGGCACAAATGGACAAGTTAAGTACATCAAAAGTACATTAAGTAAATAGGAAATAACATAAAAGTACACTTGTTTGTATTTTTATGTAGATCCCTGTGTACTTTTTCGTACGCCTTTTTGTACTTTTGGTGTGCTTAACTTGTACCCCTAGGGCACAAGTTAGAAAAACCATTTTTTTGATTAGGGGTGTGCTTGGTTTAAACTCGGGAAATGAAAAGGGAAAGACAATGATACTGGTGGAGAAAGAGAAAAGGGAAAGAAAAATATTCCCTTAATTTATTAGGTAATGAGTCATTGCATTATACTCTATCAAATACTACTACCTTTTTTCATTCTCTTTCCTATTCTCCACCCAATAACCCCTGCCAAGCATACCTTTTTAAGATTCCCGGTTTGTCTATTTCTAATGCCTTTGAACAACTTCATATAATAGAAGTACAATGGTGCATGCATCCACAAAAGTGTGAATAATGACATCATTAAGAAAGAAAAATTATCAAAACCTATCAATATTAGCCACATAAAAAACCACCAAATTCAATGTATCATTGAAGTAAAAATAAATAAAAATTAAAAAAATGGTTTTCTAATTGACCCGGTCGTACAATCAGGTCACGGTTCAACCGATTTAACTGGGTTTTTCGCTCAAAATTATTTTCCGGTCTCTCGACCGGTTTACAGTTCAACCGGTCGGGTCAACCCGGGTTTTAAAACACTAAAAAAAACTAAAACAAAAGGATTAATAGACAAATAATTATCTTATTTCAAGTTTTTTACACTTATTTTTATGGTTTATTAGTTCAATATAATATAAAAAACGTTATCGGAATTAATAAGTAATCTTATGTAGATAATGTTTGGTTTAGTATCATATCGTTCACACCCGATAATTTGTTAAGGTGTATATATTAACATCGTTTCTTATGCGAAATCAATGGAAAATAGATCGATGACCAACATAACATATAATGTTCATCAATAATTTCGCTAACAGAAGTGATCGAGATTGCATTAATGCTACAGGAAATCGACCCAAATACTATTGTATCATAGTGGGCATACATAGACGATTAAAAGAAAACTAATTAACTCTGCCCAAGTTACCATATTACACATGCATCTGCATTAAAACAAACCTTTAAAACCATAACAACTGCGTAAATAAATCTGTATGATTTGCATAAAAAGAACTTCGATAATATCGATCTGTTAAACTATCAACGTAGAATAACTAGATCCAATGTAGAACCTTCACGCACATCACAATCAGCCAAACAACGATCGTCATCAAGGCATTTTCCATATAACACAAGTCTTTGTCGATCCATAGGAATCCCTGCTGACTCTTGAATATACTTCTTTATATCAGCAATTGTGTTCGATCCATCAGCCTCCATTACGATATATTTCCACGTAACAGTCCTAACAAACGTTTGCAAACCTCCCCTCAACTTAACGACGACTGGTGGCCCGCTTTTCTCTTTAATACCATAACGTAACCACTTACCTTTAGTCATGATGTATGCCCGATGTGGAACCTTGGCCTTGTTTAGTATTTGTTTTGACATTCGTGTTGATCGTGATTGTTGAACTTTTAGCCTTAATGGTGATTCGTTAAGCGCCATTAGAGCACGAATCCGTATATTTTTATCTTACGACTAACTAAAGATCGACTACAAAATTTTGGTTAGATTTGGATGATTGGTGAATTTATGGAGCTGGAGTCTAATTGGTTTGTATTTATAACTGATTTTGACATATTGACATGGGATAATGTGTTTTTACTAAAGGAATTAAAGTTATGTTATACGTAGTAATAAGAAAAGTTGTTTGTTAGGGAAACTTCGGTTATATATTTTGACGTGTATTTATTAACATAAAAGTAAGATACACTTATTTTTTATTTTATTTTTAATTAAGAAAGGCAATACACTATTTTTACTTATGATGGCCCCAAAACTGATAACTAATATATTATTTATTTATTTATTTATTTTTTAATTAAGAAAGGCAATACACTATTTTTACTTATGATGGCCCCAAAACTGATAACTAATAAATAAAAATGAAACACAAAATTACTTGCTCAACTTTTTAATTTGCATTATTCTAGCTAGTATATGTGTAACTTGTTCTATTTATATTTTTTGGGTAAAGATTCAATAAACTTGCTCTATATATTTCCTAGTGCGTCACAATCATCCTTAATATTCATGCAACACTGTACAGAGAACACATCAACAGTTTAAATCATTAAATGCTATAAAGTCAAAACCTAATATGATATGGAGTACAAGAATACAGAAACACGAGCAAAAACCAATGTATAATCGTAATGTCCGTTCCATATGTCCAGATTAATTAGAAGAAAAAACTTATAAACATAAACTATCGCGCCCCGAGTCTACTTCAAAAATTATATGCATGTAACTTGCATACATGGGGTTAAATGAATACATAATTTGATTCGAGCCAAGAGGCCGAAGAGACTACAACAAATTCTATCAAAACAAGACTTTAATTTTTTTTTTTTAATGGCTTCGCCAGTAGAATGATATTCCATTAAGAGAAATACATGCACAAATTGAATGCGAATAAGAGAAATGGTCATTCATTTTTTATTTTTTTTAGTGGCTATTTGTATTAAACTTCAAATAAGGCTACCTTCTAACAAGGAGCTAGAAGGCAAGCAATTTACAAAATACGTAGTTCACGAAATAGAAACATGACATGCGTCCATGGGACGAGGAAGCCATAAGTCCAATCAAGAGAATTTTTTTTGCACATATTGTTCAGCCAACAAAAACGAAAATGTTGTAGTTTGATGAAGATATCTTCTACCATGCACCTTGTAGCCGAAAAGATCTTCTCATTTCTTGCACTCCAAAACAACTAAGATGAAAAGGATATGACGGATTCAAAACATGAAAGTTGATGTGCTTGAAATAACTTCTTCTTTTCCAGACTAAGGTTTTTGATGAAATCAATAATCTCCAAAAACGAAGAACTCGTCTTGAATTCAAAACCCCACAACAAAATTATGTTTCCAAATGTGAGATACCCAATCACATTTTGCCAAAATTTGATCAATTGTCTCAGGTTCATTGTCACAAATGGGACACAAGATCCAATGTATGTCAATACCTTTGAGGTCCAACTCCACTATATTTGGGATATGATTCAACTCTGTTAAGTTGGCACATGTCAAAATTGCCGATTTCATATTTTCTTTGCCCATTGACGTCTGAACATTCGCATGTCCACAAACAACTATATGTAATCAACACCACTTCAGCGCGAGAACACCATAACTCGTTTCAAATTAAATAGCTCAGAAACATAGATATAAGTTATCTTACACTTATAGCCAACCTTGTCTTAATTATATGTATAAATGCATATAGACGTATACTCAGGGGCGCAGCTTCTAAGGGGGGGGGGGGGGGGGGGGGGGGGGGCGCCCGACCCCCCGAAATTTTTTTTGCGATGTAGGGGTATATAGTTTTCGTGTAGAAAAATTTTGGTATATTCGGTTTCAACCCCCCGAAAATTTCGGTATACCTGAAATATAGCCTTAGAAAAAAAAAATTTAGATCCCGACCCCCCACTTAAAAATTCCAAGCTTCGCCACTGCGTATACTTGAATAGCTCGAAAATAAACATCTCATATCTGGGTATGCATGTTCTACTGTTTAGACAATGCATGTTGTTATAGTCTGCCAATCTCACTCAATTATTCAAAAACTGGTTGAACCATAGGATCAAGTTTTATTTTTTTTATTTTTTTTTTTATTTTTTTTTTTTTCGAATTACATATATTATTTGGTTTTTTTTACTAGCTTACTAGTTGTTAGTGATTGAGGTCCAATAGTGACATCTAATTGGGCAGTATGTTAACTCTGAGACTCGTTTATTCCTTCTTTACCGCATGAAAGGGTAAAAGTCCCGGGTGGGACTCGAACTTGAGACCTCCATAGCCAAACACCCCCTCCTCAATGCACCTTAAGAAAACCTTGGTGGCTAACTGAGCTAGCCCAATTGGTTTACATATATTATTTGGTAAATGGTCGAACTTTTGTTAGTTCAAGTTACTTGTGGAGGGCGATTCTTTCACTCAGATGTACAGTGCAAGAACTAGGGCCTTTAGCGACGGGACTTTTGGAGATGACACCAAGTCGTCGCTAAAGGCCGCTAGCTAAACAAAAAAAAGAGTTCTATCTGACTTTGACTCTCAACGCCACATTTAGCGATGAGGCCGCCGTCGCTAAAGTTGACCCCCCGAAAAGGTGTTTTGGTAAATTTGACCGTGAATCAAAGTGGGTCCCATGAGTCGTCGCTAAAAGCCTAACTCGTTTTCGCTAAAGACTTTTAGTTACCGGGCTTTAGTGACTATGCCTTTATAGACGACGTTTCGTCCCTAAAGACTTTTAGAGAAGACCATTAGGATTTAAGGACGACTCCTAGGCCCATATCTTGTAAAGGCAGCTGTCCAATCAAGATATCTCCGTGAATATTTCTGAACCTTGTCTTATCACCCTCAAATATGTATCTAACTTTTTGTTAGAAAGTCGGTTACCTTACCGTTAGGCGATTTGATGATGATTGCATATATCATCTTTTTGTTGAATAGAGTTTTTGCGCCTTTAAAAAATGTGAGCAACACCGTTAGTCCATGCATGTTTATTTCTAAATACAGCTATAAGTATAACATAAACCCAAAAATCCTCTAAAGAATACCTGTCCTACTTATTAAGGAGGTGATACTTGGTCTTGGTATGCATTATGTGGTTCAACCGATATGACTACCCATACTAGTCATAATACCACATCATCTTTATCTCTTTACAATAACTTTATGATCAACTGGCCATAATTGCTGGCCGAGGACACCACAATATAACAATACCCCACTTAAACATAAATATAACCGCAAAGATCAATTAAATAAAACATACTCACACGAATCGATCGTTACTTCCACCAAGTCCTTTTTTTTTTTTTTTTTTTTTTTTTGGGCATGCGAAGACGCATCCTTCAATTAAGGCATAACGTGGATGACCAACTGTGCCCGAGTTGATGACCGACTTCATGACCATGCATTATGGCCGGTCTATAATCACTTATCACTATATTATGTGTAGAGCTCTCTCTTGGTGTTCCCTCAAACCAACAAGCTTTAATTCAATTGCACTTCACACTCGATTATCCTCATTAATGATAAAATGTGACACAAAAGTCTTAAAAAGCAATATTGTGTTTGAAATACTTGTCATAATACGATGTAGTGTGTTTTTCAAACATCACACTTAAAGCTATATATAACAGAACCTTTATAATTAAGCTACACTAGTACAATGTAATCAATAGATAATTAAGTTGCATTCCAAAAAAGATGACTTTGTAAATGAATGTAACAGGATTTTAAATGGCCTATAGATAGTCAAAGCATTAATAAAGAGATAAGAAGACATGAAGTAGACAAATACTAGGTCAATTAGAAAATATACATCTCACTCTAATAACAAGATTAAAAAAGATATGTAATCTTGACTAACAAAACTTTAAATTTGTGTGAAACACTTTTTAGGTTAGACGTGTAAAAAATTGCTCAAATTCTATTTTAATTCTTAAAGTGTTTATAGGCCTAGGTTTAGACTATTGTTTTTTGACATAAAATATTATCTAATATTTCACGTATGTAATAATTCATTTTACAACAACGTAAATTAAAGCACCGTATACAAACAACATCAGACACTTGCTACACCTGAGATGTTAAATTTTCTCTTAAACGTAAAATTGTTAAGTTGTATATGTTCAAAATATAAACGAACAATGAAATATTTTAATTTTAATTCTACATTATATTATATCAATATTTTAATTTTAATCAACTAGCATGTGGTCTAGTGGGTAACTCTTAAAGAGTTAAGTGAGCCACTCTGAGAGTAGTACCGGTTGGGTGACCTACCGGGAAGTCCTCAAGTGGGGCAGGACCACATGCTCTGTTGATACCATCCCCCCACCGCAAATGCTCAGATTGACTGGTCAGCGAGGGGTCTTTTGAGAAAATAGCCAGGGTTCATAGCCCACCTCCTGATAAGTACAGTCACTGGGACAGGTGCTCATTGCCTGGGGCCGGATCCTTGGGGGAGGGTCCGGTTGGCATCCTTAGGATGCATGGGACCAGGGTGATCCCACCGATTTTCACCTTTTGAGATATCAATGTACTAAGGAGAGGGCTGTGTTGCTACAGTGCCCCCCAATTTGCTACTACCACACTTTGTGGTACAAGCACATTAGCGGGCGTTACTGCCCAAACTTGCTCCCACTCCACTTTTTTTATGCATCTACAGTGCATTGTGTGTATGTGTACAGTCTTACCAACATTAAATGTTGCGCTCCAAACTTCTTCTTCCACACACACAAAAATAACGGGCACACACCCGTTATCCAAACCACACACAGATCCACAATTTTCGCAAATCAGAAACTACAAACAGACACATATCCAATCTTTAACTGTCGGTTTTCATTATTTTGAGGTGATTTAATTTTTTTTGCTCTTAAGTTTCGTGGGTATGTTTTCCAGCTTTTGATTTCTTAGTTTTACCTTTTCTTCGATTTTGTTTGCCTTTGATTAGTTTCGTGTGTAAACAAATGCTTAACAATTAGTACGAAGTATACATATATAAAATTTGGATTTCAAAATTAGGGTTTTCGCATAAATTAGGGTTTCCGCATAAATTGGTGTTTTGCTGATTTCCTATTTTTTTGGTAGATTTAATAAGGGATGAGGTTATGGCTTATTTATAAGACATGATTTGAGGATGTTTGGGCTAGCTTATTTTCCCTGCTTATGAACTTATTCAATTTTTTGTAAAGCTGATAAGGCTTTTTTTTTTTTTTTTTTTTTTTTTTTTTTTTTTTTTTTTGTGCTTGCGAGGTTGCTGACTTCAGCTTATGGCGCCATATGTTCCTCGACTTGAACAGGCCATGACTGATGTTGAGGTAATTTTTAATTCACTTTTATTTTGTTTTTTCTAATATAATGGAAGTATTTTTTACGAATAAGTGTTTTTATGGTGTTATCAAAATCGGTATGTGATTTTTGATGTTCCTATGCCTTAAAGTTTTAATTTGTGTTTTTGTTCATGTTGAACAGCGGAGCTCATTCGCCATCAAGTGAGTACATGGCTTGAAAACCGACAAAACATAGAAATGAGTTGAACTCGATAGTTGTTGATGAGGCGAAAAATGAACCACTTTTAGGTGGTCATTTAAACCCGGAATTGAATTTATTTGATCAAATATTGCCCTAAATCGTTCATTTTGTGATTTTAGGTACTTTGTGAGTGAATTCTGGAAAAGGAAGCATTTTAGACATTTTTGGAGCATAAAAGTGAAGAAAACGGCAAAGTCTTAATTTTTCTTGCTGGGAACAGTACCTGACGGCGTCAAGAGGAGTAAAAGTGGTGACGGCCCAGAAGAAACGTGAAGGCGTCACCCAAGGCCGTCACGTGTTAACTTGTCAAAACTTGCGCGCGGAGTAGCTGATATTGTTTTGGTCATAACTTTTACATACGAACTCGGATTTAGGTGATTCAAAAGCCCACGCGAAGAGGACGAAGAGATCTACAATTTGGTGAAAAAATGGTCTTAACGGCGTCAAGAGAAACGACCTGACGGTGTCAAGCCTTGCCGACAGAAAACATGCCTATAAATATAACATCATAACTTCACTTTTTGTAAGCCCTAAACCCTAAGGTCGTTTCCTGGGTTTAGGTAGGTGTTTTTCCAGCAACTTAGAGGGTTTCAATCACTCCATAAACATCATGTATTGGTTTGATGATTCTATCTTAATTATGTTTTCCATTATCATTGTTGTTTGCTCTTCTTTGATGATGATTTGCTAATTCACCTTGTGTCTACTTGTGATTATGTGAAACTTGTATATAATTGATTAGATCTCATTGATTTCTTGTTGATGTTGTATCTATCTCCATCAATGAGGGGCTTGTTGATGTGTGTGTCTATCTCCATCAATTAAGGCGTGACAACTTCAATAGATCTAGTTGGTTTAGTTTATAATTCTTGTTTCCTATTGATTCTTGTTTTGATTGAATGAATTCGATGTTAGGCTTAAGAAAACTGGCAGATCTCCAAATGGTAACATGCTTGATCGTCTTAGGAAACATGAACCGATGTGCACTAGGTTTTATTAGTTGTATTTAATGCATGAGTAAATTCTAATGATCCCATGTTAGGAGCTTCTTAGCCGGCTCGACATAGGAGTGAAGTAGGCACTCATAGGATTGGGGAGTTAAGTGCGCCACCCCATGAATGGTATTAAGGAATACAACCCGTCAATTAAAACAAGGTTTTACAATTCAATATGTAGAATTGGATAGCTAGCAAGGAGTAACATATCATGGGTAGACATGCTTCACTTATCTTGTAGAACCCTTGGACCAGGTGAATAATGAACCACTTTTAGGGGGTCATTTAAGCCTGGAATTGAATTTATTTGATCAAGTATTGCCCTAAATCGTTCCTTTTGTGATTTTAGGTACTTTGGGAGTGAATTCTGGAAAAGGAATCATTTTGGACGTTTTTGGAGCATAAAAGTGAAGAAAACGGCAAAGTCTCAATTTTCCTTGCTGGGAATAGTACCTGATGGCGTCAAGAGGCTTTTCATGACGGCGTCAAGAGTAAAAGTGGTGACGGCCCAGAAGAAACGCCTTCACGTGTTAACTTGTCAAAACTTGCGCGCGGAGTAGCTGATATTGTTTTGGTCATAACTTTTGCATACGAACTCGGATTTAGATGATTCAAAAGCCCACACGAAGAGGACGAAGAGATATACAATTTGGTGAAAAAATGGTCTTAACGGCGTCAAGAGAAATGACCTGACGGTGTCAAGCCTTGCTGACAGAAAACATGCCTATAAATATAACATCATAACTTCACTTTTTGTAAGCCCTAAACCCTAAGGTCGATTCCTGGGTTTAGGTAGGTGTTTTTCCAGCAACTTAGAGGGTTTCAATCACTCCATAAACATCATGTGTTGGTTTGATGATTCTATCTTACTTATGTTTTCCATTATCATTGTTGTTTGCTCTTCTTTGATGATGATTTGCTAATTCACCTTGTGTCTACTTGTGATTATGTGAAACTTGTATATAATTGATTAGATCTCATTGATTTCTTGTTGATGTTGTGTCTATCTCTATCAATGAGGGGCTTGTTGATGTGTGTGTCTATCTCCATCAATTAAGGCGTGACAACTTCAATAGATCTAGTTGGCTTAGTTTATAATTCTTGTTTCCTATTGATTCTTGTTTTGATTGAATGAATTCGATGTTAGGCTTAAGAAAACTGGCAGATCTCCAAATGGTAACATGCTTGAACGTCTTAGGAAACATGAACCGATGTGCACTAGGTTTTATTGGTTGTATTTAATGCATGAGTAAATTCTAATGATCCCATGTTAGGAGCTTCTTAGCCGGCTCGACATAGGAGTGAAGTAGGCACTCATAGGATTGGGGAGTTAAGTGCGCCACCCCATGAATGGTATTAAGGAATAAAACCCGTCAATTAAAACAAGGTTTTACAATTCAATAGGTAGAATTGGATAGCTAGCAAGGAGTAACATATCATGGGTAGACATGCTTCACTTATCTTGTAGAACCCTAGTTTACTTTTCTTGCACATTAGTTTAATTAGTAGCTTTTGGGTTAGTTGATTAGCAACTAATTCCGCCCCTCCTTCCAATACCCGAGATTTTTACTTGCTTTTCATAAAATATAAAAACATAAAAAGAATCATCCTTCACCTTTAGACCTAGTTAGATTAATTTCAATCCTAACGATACTATTCCTAGCTGAACGATCAATCCCCCGATACTTGTCACTATACTATACTACAACGATCAGGTACACTGCTTGGTGGGGGTTGTAAGCTTCTCGAGATCCCTCGAGAGGTAAAGCCTGGTGCAATCCCTACGCATCAGTTGTCCCATCTGAAAAGAAAAGGTATAGTGACTTTTTAAGTGGTAGTGTGGTTGCTTAAATTTTGTCTAAGTTTGTGTTTTTAAAAGGCTGTTTGGAGCGCATTCACCATCAGGTGAGTACATAGGTTGTTGGCAATCACGTTCAAACTGTTATTGCAGCCATGGGTAGTTACTGATGTTTGTGACTTTGAAACTGTATCAGGAACGACGAGTAATTCCCAAGGGCAACAGACAGATCCCCACATACCGTCCCAATCGTACTTTAACGGTTCTAGATTTGGGCCTATAGGCAAAGCCACACATATTGTCCCAATCGTCCTTTAATAGCACAAGAGGAAACACCGATGGTATAATCCCTTTACTTGCTAATGGATTTTATTAAGTATGCCGAAGTTACATGGAATCGTTTGTAACCGAGATTATTATTTTTTTATTATTGTTTTGTTGTTATTCAGGCTCCTGCAACAGAAGGTGAAGAAACTAATGTCGTTTCAGATTCTACTATAAAGGTACCATCATGTAAAACTGTAAACTAATGATGGAAAAAGGCCTAAGTTGAATTGGTTTGGTAACATATCAAAATAGTTTCTCTTTGACAAGTCAGATTGGGTTTACCTCAAACAATTTAAGAATTTTTTTCGTATTTTATTAACTAGTCAAACAGTAGTTGGTTAGTAAAAAAAACAAAAAAACCATTGTTTAGGCTCGCGTAGGAGGTCATAAAGGACACATACCATGGTAACAAAGATCCATTTGATTATTTATATTTCAATATTTTGGTTCCTGTTTTATATAAAAGTATATGAACACGGGTAACCTGATGCTATGACAGCAATTCGTTGTTTACATACGAGTGGTAAGTTTAGATTCTGAAAAAATTTATGGTTCTTCTATGTCCTGCAGCAGTGGACTCAGGGTCTCTGGGCAGCAAAAGTTAATGAAATAGGTAGAGGAAAGCAGGGTAGATCTGAGAGGAAAAATATGCCGCGGTGTTGAAGCTAGGCATGAAACCGTCCTTGGCATTAGCAGATTCACCATTAAAAGGACCTATAATGTAATTAACTTTACCTTTTGACGGTCCTGATGCTGAAGGTGCATGTTCGTCTACCCGCAAAGATAGAGGTCTGTTCCTTACGTTTCCACTCGCTATTTTATATATACATTATCAGTTATTATAGACACATTCTATTAGCTGTTTTAAACTCTCTATTGTTGTTGTCTTATACCTTTTCCCTTCTGCCTTAACTGTATGTAGGCCTCTTGAATGATTCAGACTGTTTGCGGGGGAAACGGATTCTTGAGCCACACTTTCCTGCACCCAGGTCATCTGGTGATGTTGGTGAATGGAATGTTTGACCCCATGTTGCTACAATGGCCACCCAACTTACCCAACAGCCAGCTGTTTGCCCAGTTGAAGCCTAATGTTATTCAGTTGTGAATAATCGTACGACACTAACTTTTATATTCATACTTCATTATTTATGTACACACTAACTTTTGTACCTGCTTCTGATGAACGAACTTTGTTATATTCTTTTTTATTGTCAGTTCTTTTGGGTCTCAAAAGATAGACAC